>PVIU01000951.1:123400-249790 GCA_004026605.1 Ondatra zibethicus
CTCTCCTCATGTGACCACATGGATACTGGCTCTTTCTCCCTCTCCACATGTGACCACATGGATACTGGCTCTTTCTCCCTCTCCACATGTGACCACATGGATACTGGCTCTTTCTCCCTCTCCACATGTGACCACATGGATACTGGCTCTTTCTCCCTCTCCACATGTGACCACATGATACTGGCTCTTTCTCCCTCTGTTGGGAAAAGGGCCGCTTGTTGGTTCCTGGCCGCCTGGCTAACTTAGACCAGAAATAATCACACAGAAACCGCATTAATTAAACCACTGGTTGGCCCATTAGCTATAGCTTCTTATCAGCTAATTCTTACATATTAATTTAACCCATTTCTATTTATCTGTATATCGCCATGAGGTTGTGGCCTACCAGCAAATTTCAGCACATCTATCTCCAGCAGTGGCTCCATGGCACCTCTCTCTCTGCCTTCTTTCTCCCAGCAATCAGTCCAGCTTTCCCTGCCTACACAAGCTCTGCACTATCAACAGGCCAAGGCAATTTCTTTATTCATTAACCAAAGAGCAACACATAGACAGAAGGGACTCCCACATCATCCCTCATTTCTCTCGTTTACCAGTGATTATATATGTAACAGTGATATTATTCTTTGTCATTTAGTCTGCCCCCCCTATTTCTATTCCTGTTATTTCTGGTGGCTTTAGCATCTCAGTTTCTTTTTATTTTTCTTCTTATGTGACATAAGCTTTACTGAATCATGTATTCCCTTATTTCTTCATTTAACAAATACAACACATGCATAGAGCAATACTCAGGTGCTATAAGATATACTGTAAGAAACAAATAGCTAAGGGTTACAGTGATTAATGTTCTCAAACACTTGTAAGGAGTAGTTAAAACATGACAGTATGATAAAGAATGGCAAAAACAAGGAAGTACTTTATCTTGAAGGATCATTTAGCTATGAGAGCTTATAACATACACAAATGCATGCTGGAAATGTATGGGAGGTCAGTGTTCAGGAAAGGCAGGAAATGGGATATGACTATGACAGAAAGAAGGCAGTTGTTAAGGGATAAGCCCACCTGTGTGGCTAGAGCAGAATGGTCTTGTGCAGTGAGCTGGGGAGAAGAGAAGCACACTGCAATATTTGAATACAAATCCAAGTCTTATTTGTAGTGAAATGAGAACTCCAAAGAGGGTTTTAACTCAATAAGTATAAGCCTAAAATAGTAACAGCCAACACAGTAATGAGGTAACACATGCTGGTGCCCTGGATTTGACAGCACTTATAACGATGGACCTACATTTATAGCTGTGTGGAGCTACATACAGGGGTCAAGTCGAAATACTTTATTAGGACACTTTGGAGAAGAAATTTGCCTGAGTGTCACTTTGCAATAGTCCCATCTTCATGAAATAATACAAAACTGGGTTGTTTTTAATGAATATTCTCATTTGGAAATTTATGGGATTTCTTTTGTTCCAGTAAGTGCATATTTCAAACAGAACATTGTCATTTAGGTAAAAATGAAAAAATACTGATTTGATATATTAAACTGATAGAACCAAGAGATAAACTAAAGACTAACTTGGTGGTGAAATGAGAAAAGTAAGTTCAGTTTTTTATAAAGAAAACATCTGCTTACAGTTTTAAATGATGTCTGACTTTGAATATTATTGAAATGGCTTTAGTTACATAAGATATTATTTTAACATTTTAATAATAACTTCTTAAACTAACATAGAGAAAGTTTACTAAGATGTAAATATATGTTCATGATTTATTTATTTCATAAAAATGTACTCAAGACATCAACACGAAATTCAATGTTTTTCCAAGTCTAACATAATCACATTATTTTTCTTTATTAATTTATTTTGCTGTTTTGAAATTAAAGCACAATTACATAATTTTTCATTTCCTTTTCTTCCTCAAAATCCTACCATATAGTCCTCCTAGATCTCTTAATTTATGGTCTCTTTTTTTATTGCTGTTGTATAGCATATATATATGTATATATATATATATATATATTTATATACCAACTTCCTCGGTTCAGTTATATTTTCATGAATGTGTCTGACTTCAGGCCTGACCACTGGGTACTGGGTAGCTACCTAAAGGTCCAGTCTTCAAAGAATACTAATTCTCCAGCTTTCAGCTTTCCTTAGCTGCCTGTGGTATTTTCTCTAGGGCTGAGGCATTGTTAGTACATCTATTGGCATCATCCTTGTTCAAATTATGTTTAGGCAGCCCAGATGAGACTTCAAAGACGTAGCTTTCCTGACATTTGTAGAAAACCCAGTCTCACTTCAGACTTCCTCTTCTTCCAGCCTTTACAATTTTGTGACCCTTCTTCCAAGCTTTCTCTGAGCTTTGGGTGCCGGAACTCTGTTGTACGTTTATCAGGAATTACTGAACACCCCAAGATCACTTGTTCTCTTTATCCATTGTGGTTTTCCAAAGAAACTTCTCTTGGCCACAAAGGAAAACATTACCCTCGTTACCTTTATTCGTTGCTATTCCTCACATGTGATTCAGACCTATTTTATACTTGATTTTTTTTTTCATTATTCTTGGAACATTCCGTGCTTTGTGAATGGCTTTACCTTTGCTGGTCTCTCCAGCTGTAACACTTTGCTCTTGTTTGTCCAGTTCTAAAAGTATACATTTTACATTCTACCCAAACTGTCCATGCTCTTTGAACATTGCTCTGAGGATGCCAGTGGCTCTCTTTCTTTCCTCCAATACAGCATCACTTATTGTAAATAATTAATATAGTTGTCTAATTCAAATATATGTTAACATATCAGAAAAGCCAAAGTGGATTTCACCATTTTCTCACTACAGAGAACAGTGCTTCCAATGCAGTAGGCTTCTACTAAATATGCAGAGATTTGAATGACAAAAGCATTTTTACAAAACCATAATTCAAACCACATCAATTAAATATATAAGTAATATGGAATTTAAGCAGGGACTGTTTAATGATGTTGTTCCTAAGAGTGCTTTTCTATGCAACATATATTTATAATTTTATAATGATTACAGTGTAGTTTATATAATATTCTTATGTTTTCTTTGCTAAGCAATAATGTAACATTACATGCTTTCCAAATTTCCATTTGTATTACTATCACCCATATGTAACAACAATAACAGATGTGATAACCTCTTTATTATCTCACTTGTGGTAAAAGTAATAATTTACTTATAAATTTCTATTGGCTAGGCAAAGAAATACTGTGACTGAGAGAAGCTAAGCAGCTTCTTAGAGCACATGGTCTGAGGCCAGCAGAGGGGAGAAGGAATTTCACATCTCTTTGTCCAGAATGCTCTCCCTTTCCTTAGGATTCCATTGACACAAACAAAACGCAGCAACATCCGAAGCAAAGATGTGCACATAAAGTTCCTATTTCCTGGATTTGAGACAAGGGTCTATGTGTTCTGTTTAACCACAAAACTGTGATGCGAGTAACTCTTTTACAATGGCTGCTATTGGGCAACCACTAAGGGGCAGTGACACACAGCAGTCAGCACATTTTGGCTCTGAGCAGTGAGTCATGGCAGCTACAAGCCCATTGCAGGGGAAAGAATCGAATCCTCTTGGTTTTATTTCTCAGTTGAGAACTGGAGCAGAAAGAAAGCAAAGCACTTTGTCTCCCCCCAGGATCTAGTTATACCTTCTACTAAGACAAACACATCACTTTCAATTCTACTATCCCACTGGTGATGAGAGAGAAATACATTCTGAGAACCAACTGGAGCATTCAGATAAACCTCACACAAAAACAAAAGGTGGCTTTGTTTACTGATTCCTTTCTTCTCTTTCCCTTCTGTCCTGTGTTCACAGAGGCAAGAAAGCTGACTTCAACCAGGAAAAACATTAGTTCTCTGTTCACAGCTTAAATGTAAGATGTCAAATGGGTTACAACATGTGAATTTGGGCTGCACAACTTAGTGCTCTGATAGGGAAAGTCCTCCCAGTTCTATCAGCCCTGATCTTCTGCATAATATCCTCAGGCATTGCTCTTAGGATGGGCAAGAATGGGTGGAGGAAACTTGCTGTTATAAAGGTTAGGGGGGAAATCCTTAAACTATACTTGACAGGTTGTATTGATCTACTACAAAATCTAACCATTACTGAGACAGATGGGGGAGCTCTGAGACTCTTAATCCCAAAATTGCATCTGCTATTGCTGATGCCGCTGCTCGTGCTGACAAGAGCCAGCGTCTGAAAAGCAGGGTTTACATGCCTGAAATAAATTGTTTTGATTAGAACCTTTAGGAGAGAAAGTCATAAGGTACAGTTTTATTGACTACTTGCCAAACAACGCAGACCCATGCACTGTAAGCTTGTTTTCCTCTTGTAAGTCATGCAGCAACTAGGCTTTTATTTTCTGAGGTTATGGACTTAGACTATAACGTATTATCATCTCTTCTGAATTATTGCATGCTTGGCAGACTAGGAAATGGAATTAGTTTTCAAGGACAGCTGACCTCTCTTATATGTTCACATACCTGTTTCAGTTCTTGTTGTAGATATAGTGTGATTTTGTCCAGTAAAGATTGCTTTAATTTCTTGATAATATATTAAGAATCACGGTCTAAATGAGTTCCATAATCTTGCACCAAGTTCAAAAAATAAATTGTAAGACAGTAATCCTTTAACTCACCATGTTAGTAAAGCCTTCCCCCTTTTTTTCTGTTCTCCCTGAAGCACATATTCCACTTTTAGAGAGATTTCTTTTAATCTATCGCTGTTTTTCAAAAAGAAGACAATTTGGTGCAATCAACCAAACAAAATTTAGACAAATCATTGTAAAATGCAAAATGTGAAGCCAGAATCCTTGTTTTCAGAAGCTGGACTTGTGTTACATTATCCCCCTTCAAAGCAATTCATTGCAATGTTCTTTTCTCTACACAAAGCATGGAGCTTATTCTTTTAGCTTATTTTCCTTGCCAGGACAAATGAGTTTCAGTGGTTGCCATTCTAAATAAAACTGAGCACACAGGTTCATTATATGTACTACCAGCAATGACACTGTTATGGTGTGAATGTCATGCTTACATAAAAACAAGCATCTTGCTTAAGGAAAGATGTGTGCACTTGTTTCCTATAGAAATTATTTTATGAGGCCATAAAATAAAGGTTGGGATAAAAGGAAATTCTAAGTGTTGTAGCATCCATTTTATTAAAGAGGGTGTATTGTAGGGTTTAAATATAAATTCATTTCATGTCAATTTACAAAACTGCAGTAGCCAACATATATAATATAATGAAAGTGTGACTTTAATTCAGAAAAGTGATGATATTTACTAATCCTACCACATTCCAACTCAGTGTCAAGAGTAATTAATAAATTCATAAAATTCATGTAGAACATCACGATTTCCCTCTGGGATTTTACAATCCATTCAGGTGATATGAATCACTGAATTGCATTGCTAGCTAGGAAATGCTAAATGTCAAATTATTATTAAAGCCATGCAAGAAGGCACCGATAAGGACCAGTTATTGCTTGCTGAATAGGAGAATACTTTTTCATAGAGCAAGTCTCTCCTTTTAAAAGAGGACATGGACTAATTAAAGTAGCAATGCCAGGGTATATGGCTAACATTTGACCAGTAGCACTTCAGGTTTCATAAATTGTTCTTCATACAGTGCTGACTGCACAGGATTCTGAAATGGTGAGATCCAGCATCTCAATTTTTAATAACTCATTTGAATGACAAGTTGCCTAGCTTTCAATTTATATGCTGTAGGAGAGCTAAAGGGAAAATTAAATTTGCTAGGATCTGCACCTTGGATTTTGGGGTTAGAGCCAAAACACAGAATCACAAATTATATTTTTAACACCCAACTTGCATTACCAGACACCCACTGCAATGTTAATCACTAACTACTACCTGCAACCCTTCTAAAAGATAGAAACAGCATTGCAAAGTATATCTTGAACATTTGTTCCATGATATTATGTGATAAATAAATAATCGTTACATGAAATTGACAGTTTTCCATATGCCAAAAATGGCATGTGTGATCATGCAAACTCTACATATTTAAATAAATCAACTAATACAGAATATGTGTTAAGAGTTGAAGTGTGTTGTGTGCAGGAGGAAAGTGTAAATGTTAAAGAAGTCTTCAAGCATTCAGTGCTGTTCCTCTGTTCTTTAACTTTCAGAAGAAGCATAAACCGTAAACCAGTGCAACATCATTTTACCCATCTCTGATGATATGTTTGAGAGAGTTAGTGCAGATATTTACTTTGAAACATATTTGATCTTCTGTTCTCCAAGGAAATGTATTGACTCAGAATAGCAAATCCACATATGTTATCATGGTTCTCTGGATTGCCATTACAAATTTAATCCAGGATAGTTCCTTTGAGTTTTTTCAATTATCCATAAATTAATACTGTACTCTGATGTACTAATCCCCTTGCCATATTCATTCTAGAACCATGACACAAGAAGCTTCCAATCTAAAAGAATGTTTCTGAAGAGACATATAACTTGCTGCTTATTATTGATGACATAAGTCCTACTTGAACGTGTACCTGTTTGCAAAACTAGCTTGTTTAAAAAAAGAAAAAAATTGGGGGGTAATTTATCATTCAGAAATCTTACATTTTCAAAAATTCAGTGCAAGTGCCAGGCGATCTGTGTCTAAGGATACAGTTTTGAGCAGTGTACAAATATCACGAGGCAACTGTTCCACACTTGGACCTGGTAAGGAGCAGTTCTGCTCCACTTATTTTGCAAAGAAATGTTTTCATTTCTTGGATGTTCCATTCCCTCTGAAGTTCTTGGCCTGATTTTATTCATTTTTTAAGGTGCCCCTTCTCTTTTCTTAGGGCACTGTTGCTGTGACATTTTTCTATAACCTTTTCATACCTGTGTACATTAACTAGAAGTTGCAGTGACTGTGCATAACCCACATGTTTGTATAAATTATTGAAATCTATTTGCACCCTGTAAGAATGGACTTAAAAGTACTGCTCAAATATAAGGAAGTGGCCCATTGAACGTGGTTGTGGGAGGGGAAAAAGAAGCAAAGCTAGTCAGATGTGAATTGTGTATGTTGTAATAAACATGTTTAAACAACAAAAAAAGTGTATTGGGGTTACCATGTATACAAAGAACATGTGTTGTACCTAATTGACAGCACACACCACCTAAATAACCCATCATCAGATAATGTTAACATGAACTAATTTATTTTATATCAACAGGCTTCTCAGCTGAGGTTCTTTCTACACTACTCCCAACATACATATGCAGAAGAATAGTTGAATATGTTTAGGACTAAGCATTTTCAAATGCAAAATGGGATAATATTAACACACCTTGTAATTATTAGTAGAGATAAATACTATAATCAATATACAGTACATAAAAAATATTTATAGCAAATAATAGCTGGGAGCTTTTTATTAGCCTACCTCTTGGTTCTTTAAAAATATTATGAGTGGTTATTATATGCATGCATTATACACATGTGTATGCAGATATGTGTACCCTCAAAGGCCAGAGAGGATATCTCATGCTTTCACCTACTGATTTCTGTCCTATTACATCCCAGCAGGTTTGCTCTCTGGATCTGAAATTCACTGCTTGCTTTAGGCTAGACCAGCAATCTTCTGTGGTCATCACATCTCCACTTTTCAATTCCAGGGGCATCAGCATGTGCAGCCATGCAGTCATTTAAATGGGTACTGAATAAACAAATTCAGGTCCCTATGCTTGTATAGCAAGCACTTTCACCCGCTGAGATATTTCCTCATCCCTTTAAATGAAACATTATAAAACCAAAGGATATGAAAAGCTGTGAAGAATCACACAAAGGAGTGCTATATACTTTATCTGTATTTAAAGATGAGAACCATATTCTGAGCTACATTCTTTTAAACTCCTCATAGTCATTTATATGATTTAAGTAGACAAATATTATTACTTATCAACTATACTCATTATTTACTGGATAGACTACCAACTTATAGTCCACAATCAAAATCACAAGTGTAGTTATTGATTAATTTTTAGAGTAAAAGAGTACCTTACCAATTCCATTCTCTATGATTCAGATTAACTTCAAATATTTATGATCTCCAAGTATGGAGGAGGGATGTCTAAAGTATTTATATGAGTGTTCACCTTTTAATTATTTCAGTAATTGTGCTGTACATTTATTGCCTGGCAGGATTTGATTTACACTAGTCATTATTCAACCTTAAAATATGAATATACTTTATCTTTAGCTTGAATGAACTTTACATATTACATAAAGATAGCTTTGTATATGTGCTTCTCACCAAAATTATCATTTTAACAAAATAATTTTGTATTTTGAGTTCTACATTTCCTGTATGTATAAACCTATCGCCACTTCACTTGAGAAAAGCACTGAGAACTTAGTCTTGTTAGTGTTGTTTCATAAGGAATTAGGATTGGATTGTTTAACTTCAAAATGTTAAAGGAGGAGTTAACTTAGTTAACTAAAGAGCAACTATCTATAATAATGCTTAAACATTCTTCCTTTTGTAATAAGACTGAAAGAGAGCTCATGTGAAAAAGCAATATAGAGTAGCTATTACTCTGTCTCTGTAGCGCTCACTAGTCACTCTGGGACAAAATGGGATTGCACAGTTGAAAATGAACGAATATGTATAGTTTATGCATTTATTTTGAATTATGAATACATTTAGTAGTTGCCTACTGATGGCAGAAGCTGGTAGAAAGTTCTCTTCATCTGTGAGACTATATGGCTAGAACCCCCCAAAAATGTCCTGTTAAAATGCTATTACAATTCATGGTTCTTTTTTTAGTTCCATCTCTCTGGTCCTTGGCTTTTAAGTGATTTCAAATGAGCAGAAAATAAATGATGTTGTTTATTTTTTTCCTCAAATAATTCCAACAATAGCTGTTATGTACTGACATTTTATTTCTTTGAATTTGATAAATTTATTTGCATATGACCTTAAACTATGACTCTGTGTTTCATGAAAACTTACCTCTTTCGCAGAGTTATAAGCCCTGTAATATTTGTAACAGATTTGTTCATTTTACATTTACACATACACCGTCGAACAATAATAAAAGTAGGAGATATGCCACAGCAAACTCGAAGACATCTAGATGTCAACTCAAACAAATCTATATTTATCTGATGCTTTGGATCCAAATTGTGTTCAATATGTGTATCTGTTCATATGTATTATTGTGTGTGCACATGTGTGTGTCTGTTTGTGCTCATGTATGTATTAATTATATCCATCTTTAAGAAATAATAGCACAACCATATTTCTAGTTAAAGATTTAAAGTTTTTCAACACTTGAAATCTGATGGAGATCGTCCAACTTTTATTTAGCTTGGAATCATTACCCCAGTACTTCTGTAATTCATTATGCATTTAGTTAAACTTAGATGAAGATCTTCTACACAAGCCATTTGTATCAGCCTATGTTAGGATATGAACCTGTTTCAAAGAGGTTCTGATATCTTTGATTCAGATTAGATCACTCGAATCAACGGAGCTGATTTTCTTTCCCTTATGTTTAAATACCACCTATGTGTGAGTACATGTGATAATTGTCTTTCTGTGTCTGGGTTACCTCACCCAAAATAATGTTTTCTAGCTCCATCCATTTCCTTGGAAACCAAAATCCCAGAGAACTTAGACAACAAAGAGGACACTAAGAGAGACTTACCTATATCTAATCTACATAGGAACTAGAAAAAGACAAGATCTCCTGGTAAATTAGTAACATGGGGACCTTGAGGGAGGGTTGAAGGTGGATAGGGAGAGGCAAGGAGGGGAGCTGAGAAAAATGTAGAGCTCAATAAAAGTCAATCAATTAGTCAATCAATAAATAAAAATCAACAGAGCTGATTAATACCTAATTTACTTAAACTTAGTCATGAATTATAACTGTTATCCAAGAGTATATATTGAGGATATGTTATTTGACTTTTGACTTTTCCAGTTTGTATTTATTGTTTTCTATTTGCATTTGAATGGAAATTCAATACTATATGCACCTCTGCCCAAGTCAGAAGAAAACACGTAAAAGAATTTCCAGATTTCCTTGACTCCCCACTATATTCTTTGTCCTTTAAATATCAAGTGCTACATTATCAGTAGGCTCAAGTGCTTTGAGCTCATTTTTCCACTTATGGAAATCCAGGTATGCAAATACCCCTGTGCTCTCAGAAACACAAGCTCAATTTAAGTTATGTCACCGAGGAACAAAGGCAATTAAATTAGCCTCTCTCTTCTTGATGCCTTTCTCTGGCCATACCACTTTAGTGGTAATTTGCCTCAAAAACCATGTCAGGTATGTTCAAGACCAAACACAGATGCTCCCCAGTGTCACATGCCTCATGTGGCCTCCAGGTGTAAAAGGTTTCACAAGGACCGACTTCTCCTTTTTGACTTTGCCACTCTGGTAAAAACTTCTTTTGCATCTCTGTTGCCAGTACTGCACTCTCACTAAACATTTAAGCTTTCATTGCCACTTTAAACGTAAGTGAAGTGGTTTTCTCTATGGAAGCACAGTGGTTAGAATAAAATCACTAAGTGTTAATTCAGAAGATAGCTATTTTTGTTGGTTATAGAATTTTAAACAGCAAAAATAACTTAGCAAAAAGAATAGCAAAACATGATTTTTTGCTCCATTTTCAACATTCATCTACTTTGCCATACGGAGTCAATAAATACTTTGAAAGCAAAATTATCTAACCAGGATTTGGCCTTGGTACTTAAAATTTCAAATTATTATGGTAAAACATGATGACTATAAATGCAACATCCACAGAAGAAATCATGAATATTTAAAATTTTCCTAAATGCATTTTATTTTATTTTTTATCTAAATGCTTTTAACTCAGGATAATGATTACATTTCTATTTAGGTGGTTATTAAAGCTATGCATAGGTATATACTGATGAATCATAAATGGGTCCCACATCACCATTTTATACTGATTACTTATTGGCATTTTCCATTGCATTTTTCTTAAATATGCTGATGAAATAGAATATTAGTTTCTCAAAGCCTGAGAGCAGTTAATATTTTCTATGATGTTTGGAAGTTAATATAAAATTTGGAAAATAGCAAGGCCTTCAAGATATAGGAATTCACTGCAAACTCTTCAAAATATTAAAGGTTAGATATTCATAATGCTGCTATTATGTTTGATTTACACATGATAAACTGGTTATTTAATGAAAAGATTTTTTTCTGGAAAACAGAAGTAAACATACTGTTACAAATACAATTAACACTGAAAAGTCCAGATGCATAGAATAGAAACATGTGAATAAAATTCTAAGCAATGTCCTTGATAGGATCAAAAATGTTGAAATGCTTGACTATCATTTTTAAACTTTTCATCTGACCTCAACAAAATAGCAAGGAAAGGTTGTCAACCTAAATACTTGTCCCATCAGACTATAGCAAAATAAAAACACGTGGTTAATGCATCCTCTGCCCCAAGGGAATTCATACCGAACATTGTCACTTTATATTTCTGCACTATGCTGAGGGTTAAATGTTAAGTGAATTCCATGTGGATGTTCATTTATGTCTTTACAAAGATCTAAGTGATTTGGAAAATCAGGAGCTGAACAGCAAAGAATACAATGCAGATGATTAACAAAGTAGTTAAGTGGAGAATAAGAACAAGTCTGTCAAAGAATTACACTACCATATGGACACTGTTCTTCTATTCTTACTCAAAGGGTCACTTTATAGTAAGGCATGTAACAGAGGACAGTTTCCTGCTAGCTACACACAGATGGAGGAGGAACAGAACTAAAATGCTGTGCCCCGTTTCTAAGGAGGTCATTCTTTGAAGCAATGACTTTAACAATTCACTTCAATTGAAAGGAAATGAGGTTTTGTTGCTTGACTATCCCATTATGAGAAATATCTTTAGCTTGTCAATAGGAAAGGCCCATTTAGAGTTCAGTCAATGCATAAAGGAGATTTTCTGTCCATGGAGATCCTCGCCTTTGAATGGAGCTCCTTCTACACCTTCTCTTTCCCATGTAATACCTGGGTTTCCTCTAACAGTTGTATTGTTTGAGAACCATTACTGTTAGCAATAGTGTTAGAATTATGATCTAAAACTTGACTGTAACCATGTCAAAGTGCTGAAGTTAGCAGTAATGCCACCACAGTCGCTAAAGGGGCACCAGTACACTTGAAATGTTCTCTTGTTAATGGAAAAAAATAAACTCTACAACTTCAGGGAGAGTGAACAAAGAGTCTCACAAAGCCAAGAGCAGCAGGGAACCATTCTGCACATAGGAGTTGAAATCATCTTGTCTTGGTCATATTAGAAGTAAATTTCTATCATGGGTAGATGTAGATCTTAATGCTTCAGGCTACAGCACTCTCAAGAGAAATAAAAATGACTCTTTGTGAAACCAGGTTACTGTTAGAGAAAACATACCTAAATGGCCTGGGGTGCAGAGAGAACACATTTCTTAATATGCCAGCAGAGAATCAGAATTTGACATTGAATGTTGAAGATTCCAAGTCCCAGTTTTTAATCAATTTGACTATTTCCAAATGTGTATTTGTGTATTTCCCACCTATCACCCTAATTTGAAGTCACCTTCCCAAGTTTATTTTTTAAGATTGCTTTTCTAATCCATAGCTATGTGTCTATGTTTTATTTTATTGTCATTTCTACAATAATAATAATTCCTATTCCATATAAGAATAATATATATCCAGTCCTTGCATTATACCAATTGAGATTCATGAAATGCTGGGAGTTTCATACAAATATATAATTCATACTATTCATGAATTAATTTTAACTTCACAGTTATAACAATAGCTCAGAATAATCTAGATCAAAAAACCAGTATTCTGAAGAGAGTAGCTCTCTGGTGAGAAGGGGATATATGCTCCATTGATTAAATGTATAGTAATTTGTGGTACTAAGGAGAGGTTAAAGATAGTATTGGTTAAAGGGAAGGTGATATTTATAACTGAACTTTGTATTTTGTATAATAAGTGATATATTGTCATCATCGAACTAAAAATTGTCCCCTTCCTCTTTGTTAGGTATATTAATTCTCAGAGTCATGAACAGTCTAAGGACTCAGTCATTCCCCGGGCAATCTCTTCCTATGTATTCATTGCAGTCTATTTCTGCAAACTGCAAGTTTTCAAGCTACGTTGTGAACAAGGTCCATTTCTGCATACATACTGAGCTGTGGATGACCTTCAGTCATCAGAGTTTTAAAGTGAGTACTTTACCTAGATGAACCAACTCTGATTTTCTGAAAGAATTAAGTAGACGACACTTTTCACCTCTGTTTATGAGGATTTGTGGAAGTAATTACTTAGACCCACAAGAACTGTGGTTCAGATATATGCTTGTGCATATATCTTTTAGAATGCAGAACTCCTGCAGAGTGTGATGTGTGCTTTGAGTGTACATCAAAAAGAATTTCCAAAATATATATTGACATGGGGAAGAGGAGTGTTGATTATCAGAGATATTGAGATATTAATTATTAAGCTTTACCACTATGTGCTATGAATAATGTATTTGACATTTGATAGCAGAACAGTAGTTTCTATCAGAATGCAATGCTCCCTAAACATATACTGGGGCATAAGAGTGTTAGTAATGCAGCTAATTGGACTTGAATCTTAGTGTGAGGACTTCATTTCCATCAAGACTCATAAGATAGGTTTCTGTATTCATGTTTTCATCCAAGTGCTACTATTAGGTAGAATAAAGTTATAAATAATAAGAGGATACTGTCTATTAGGATAGGGCATTTAGAAATTGTTTGTATTACAAATGCTACAAATTAAGAAAGAAAAAGTGAGGTTGGCAGATCCTCTGTCCTTTTCAAAAATAGCATATAAAGAGGTCTTAGAATCATTATCAGTTACCGAACAATTCCAAAGAACAAATGATGGTGATTTATAGGTGAGAAATGCTAATATATGACTAGTAACATGTAGACAAACATAGTCATTAAAATCATAAATATGAAAATAGCAATGCGATATGGGCTTGGATCTATATCATTTGAAAAACCATTACAAATCGGAACATTTTATGTTTGTTGAATGACAGAATATAGCAGCTCTCAGTTACTGATGGTTACCACCACCATGGATGCAGAACCCAAACTGAGAGCACTACTAGTATATGACAAACTACTCATGCATGTATCGTGTTCTCATAATTATGTTCCTGGAAATGTATACTGCAAATTTTCTTAGATTGTTCAGCAGGCATGTATTATTCCTCAGTGCCCTGATCATGAAGCTGTAAAGAGCTACAACCCTTACCTAGTAAGTAGATAGAGAAATGGAGTGGATATGTACTTAATAGCAGTTGGAAGAAAAAAATAGACACATGTTGCAAAACATGACTCGGTGTTTATAGATCAGTCCTGAGTAGCAGCAACAATAAAAGCCAAGAAAAAAAAATAAGATAAAGATACGAGTGTCATCTGTGACCATTAAAGCATGTGCATACAATCGCTCTACAGGCATGCATTTCATTTTACAACATTTACATTTAAATTTATTTACATCTACAATATATTTACTTTTCAGTTTATGAGGGATAGCCTCCTATAGTTCTGTTGCAAATTATTTCCCTAGTTTAATCATTAAGATATTAAAGATTGTCACTTCTCTTCTATCTCTTCAAGAGTTAGAGAGGAGAGTTTTTACATGTTCTTCACATGCTTAATGGACATTTAAACATAATTATGTAAGCCTCTTTGTTTCTTCTTTTTTATTGAGGGTAGTGCTTGAACTCAGTCCCCACTACCACAAATGATGCAGTGTAGTTTTCTGCTTTTGGGAAAATCACAGAGGTCAGCCCATTAGTGGTGCAATGGCCACGTCCTTTCCTTGGAACACCACCTTTGTGATCATGGTTATTTCCCCTGACAAACAAGTTTCTTTGTTTTTCTTAAAACTTTTTAATTAAATCTTTTCTCATTTTGCATAGCCGTCCCCATTCCCATTTCCTCTCTTCCTCTCCCATCTCCCATATTTCTCCCACCCCACCTCCCCATCCACTCCTCAGAAAAACTAAGGTTTCCCGTGGGGAGCTGATGCCCCTCAACTGAAGAATGAACAGAGAAAATGTGGCTCATTCACAATGGAGCACTATCCAGCAGTAAACAAGCAATGACAGCTTGAAATTTGCATGCAGATGGACAGAACTAGAAAAAAAAATCCTTAGTGAGGTAACTCAGACCCAGATAGAAAAACATGGCATGTTCTCACTCATTAGTGGATATTAGATGTAAAGCAAAGGACCACCAGCATATAGGCCATGAACAGAGAAGCTAGGTAACATGGAGAACCCTGAGTCAGACAAACATGGAACCCCCTGGGAAGGAGAAACAGACAATACCACCTGAAGAAATTGGAAGCATGGGAGAGGGGGAAGGGTGGAAGTCGTGTGGGGAGAGGAGAAAAAAAGTGGGGAAGAGAGCATGAGGGAATGGGATGGTTTAATTGGGGGGAGGACAAAGAGGGGGAGCAAGGAAAGAGATACCTTGATAGAGGGAGACATTATGATGTTAGTGAGAAAACTGGCACTAGGTAATTCCCAGGAAGTCACCAGGATGATCCCAGCTAAGACTCTAAGCAATAGTAGAAAGAACACCTAAATTGACCTTCCCCAGTAATCAGACTAATGACTATCTTAATTGTCATCATAGAAGCTTCAACCAACAACTTATGGAAGCAGATGCATAGATCTGCAGGCAAGCACTGGGATGAGATATGGGAGACCAGCCCAAGAGAGAGAGGAGTGATAACATGAGGAGAGGGGTCAGGACCATGACAGTGAGACCCTCAGAAACAGCTGACTTGAGCTACTGAGAGCTCAATGACTCGGGACTGAGAGCAGGTGAACCTGTATAGCACCAAATTAGGGAACAAAACAATGACAGCCTGGGTTCTGCTGGCTGACAAACCTTTCTTGTTTGGATGAATTGAAGATTAAAGTTGCTGATTAGCTACTTGTACCCATTTCTACCCTCAGATTCCATATATGTGTGTGTGTGTGTGTGTGTGTGTGTGTGTGTGTGTGTGTGTAAATATTGATGAGTAGGTTTGAAGAATTAAAGTAGCACTGACTGATTTTCATATATAAAAGTTTATATTTGTGATTCTTTTAAGATTATGACATTTTATTATTGACATAAATAATAAAGTTGTTGATTCTTTCCTTTTAGTCACAAAATGCAGCCTGCTAGTAAAAGGACTTGCTGAGAAAAATGCCTTGCTTGCTTGCTTACACCCTGCTGATATATAATAAGTGGCTTGGTCATGAATGTACGTGGGTTCTTGAGAATAATTTGTTTTCACCTTTCATACATAAAATGTTTAATCATGTAAGGGCAGTGAGAAACACATTGGTTTTTACTTGTATTCATTGTAATCATTCATTTAAAAAACAGGATGTCACAACATTATAATTTTTACACTGCTTTAAATATTTTGCTTGCATATATAAGATAGAAGGAAAAATTATGAAGAGGCAGAAGGGATACATCTGGACAGAGGTAAGCAAAGAAATAAAGAGATGAGAGCGTGAGGATAGAAAGATCCTAAAGCGGTGTGCATGCGTGTGTGTGCATGTGTGTGCGTGTGTGTGCGTGTGTGTGTGTGCATGTGTGTGTGCGTGTGTGTGCATGTGTGTGCGCGTGTGTGCGCGTGTGTGTGCGCATGTGTGTGCGCGTGTGTGTGTGCATGCGTGTGTGCATGCGTGTGTGCATGTGTGTGTGCATGTGTGTGTGTGCATGCGTGTGTGCATGTGTGTGTGTGCATGTGTGTGTGTGCATGTGTGTGTGTGTGTGTGTGTGTGTGTGTGTATGTATGTATTTTGTAGGCCTCAGAGAGCTAAGTTTGCCCCACTCACTGGCCCCAGAGAATAACTTTTGCTCCCTCAGAGAGAAAAGTCAAATTGAGTAATTAGTTCGCTCACTCCATGGCTCCACTGAATTCCTAAGCAGCTGAAAGACGTTCCTTGTAGCAGCAGGAATGGATTATGAAACTGTTCTAACTTTAAAATTATGACTGTAAATGGAAGTTTCTGTCCAGTCTGGTTCTGCAGCCATTCAGACCCAAAGAAACACACATAGCCTACATTAATTATAAAGTGGCCTCTATTAACTTAGGTTTATTATTAACTAGCTCTTACAACTTAAATTAACTCACAATTCTTGTCTATGTTTAGCCACATAGCTTGCTACCTTTTCTCAGTGAAGCATTCTCATCTTCCATTCTCAGCACCTGGCCTGTGACTGCATCTCTGCCTTCCTCTTCCTAGAATCCTCTTAGTCTGGTTGCACTGTCTATACTTCCTGCCACTATACTTGACGATTGGTTACTGGCCAATCAGTGTTTTATTAAATCAAAACAATTGACAAATCTTTACAGTGTACAAAAACTTTATCACACAGCATGTGACTAATTTTTATTTGTCATGTAGAGAAATTTGAGGTTGGCCATGGATGGTAGTGAAACAAAATTCTGGTATACTTTTGAAATTTATGATCGTACATGGCACTATCAGGAATTCAGGTATCCATGAGAAATTCACTGTTTTGTTTATTATAGTTCCCTCCATTTGCTCTGCCCTGTTGTCTTTGCTGTGAAATCTGAGAACCTTGTAACTTTAACTTTGTAACCAGAATTTTCAGACTTCCAGAGAAACCTCACAGAACACAGTAGGGTCATCAACAAAGAACTGAATAAAAGCAAAAATAAAGGTAAAGATAGTGATTTAACAGCAGAATTGAATTCAACATCTGTCTTGACAGTTTAGCAGACAAAATAACTATTGTATAAAATAAGAACAGGTAGCAAACACACTGACTGCTCACAAGGTAATCATCTCCACCTGTATAAGCAATTTTATTATATTTCTATTAAAATTATTTGGACTTTTTACTGACTTTTAATGTTTTGAGACATGAGTGACTCTTCTACTTTCAAGGAAGAAAATGCTACAAATAATTTTAACGTGATTCGGTTTTAAAAAACCTACAAATTTTTAAAGTTACAAATAAACCATTAAAAGAAAAATGACAGACAATAGATGGGCTCTGATAGAGAAGGAGAGACAAGGACCCTGAGAGGTCAGCTGATATGGAGGGGTCAACTCTAAACATGTTAACAACACCAGAAGTACTAAATGAGTTCAGTGGCTTGTGTGCATATATATACATACATACATAAATATATATAATATATTATAATACTTTTAAAAAGAATGGGAAGGAATGGGGAATTAGAGTTAGGAGAAAGAGGAATACAATGATCTAAATGCAGTACTCATATATTAAATTCTCAAAAAAATGTAAAAACTGTGCATTTACCTAGCCCAGTTTCATACTTAATTATATAATTAAATTCTGGTTAGAAAGATATTGTATAATGGCTTTTTAAAGGAAGATATTTACTGCTTAGTTTAGTCTTTACCTGGGAATGCACATTATGGGCCATTATTAATAAATAACCAGGAGCTATAACCATAAAAATCTCTGGAGGGAACAGCTATTCTCTATAATGAATACATTGTAAAAGACTTAGGAAAATAATAGTGTATTTCTTCCACTTGCTCTCCTACCTATAGCTCAGAATATTTTTTGTCCCTTTCTTAACATTTATCTTTGGTAAATTGCTCCACTTCCTAGGAGTCATGTAGCCATGGCACTTGGGCACTCAGGATTGTTCCATAGGTTGAGGCTTGCTGGGTTACACAGAAAGGAGAAAGGAAGTGGGGTCAAGGTGTTTAATTGCTTGCTATGTCTGGATCATTTTAGGTTTTTTTATCTATTAAAAAAAAGAATGAAAGAAAAAATAAAACAGACCCTTCTTTTTAGCATGTGAAATATTTTCTTTCTTTATCCTTGGTTTAGGGGTTTTGTAGTCCTGCTGTTTATAATCAAGAATCTATTTTCCTTTGCTTTTAGTTTCCTATATCCATCCACACCTTTGTAATTAATTTCTTTGTAAATAAACCCCTTCAAATTATTCTAATTTGAGTTTGCCATCTGTTTCTTGTTTGTATACTGATTGATACAAATTATACTGTAAGCTTCCAGAAACTTACTTGCATATAAAAGCTTGTAGCCATAAATATGTATCTTTTTTCTTTGACACAATTAGCAACATTCTCTGCATACCTTGACTGTTTCAATGAATAAAACATTGCATAGAATTTTCCATATTAGCACATAAAGATTTTCAATGTTTAAAGAGTATTAAGTCTGGATGACTATAAAATGTGATGTAAGAATACACACACATATAAAATTATATATACATACATATATACATATAAATATATATCAGGAATATTTGGAATCACACATAGTAAAAGAATATATCCTACATGGTTTTTTTTTGCTTCGTTTTATTTTTGAGATTAATAAAATTACATTTCTCCCTTCCTTTTCTCCCCCAAATCCTCCCTCTTCACTGGTTCAAATTCATGGCCTGTTTTTCATGAATTCTTATTGCATACATATATGCACATGTATATACATATATATTTCTAAATATAATTTGCTCAGTCACTATAATGTTAATATTATGCATGTTTTAAGGCTTGACCTTTTGACACTGAACAAGTAATTGATGTGGTCTTCCTTAGTGAGGGTCAAACCTCCCACCTCAAGTTTTTCTCAGTTGCCTGTAGATCACAGTGCAGGGTTGAACCCTCATGGGCTCTTCTCCTATCTACAATGGCATGTTCATTAGTGTTTCATCATTGCTCAATTCACTTTTTGACAGCCATTTTGGTGAGACAATATGGGCGTAGCTTCTGATATTTCAGGGAGGTATAATCTCACAGAGAACCCCCTGATTCTCTTGCTCTTACATTTTTTCCACCCCTTTTCCACAGTGTTCCTTGAGCTATATGTGCGGCAGTGTTTTTTAAATGTATCCTTTGTCATTTGGCTCCATCATTCTGCATTTTGATTGATTACGGTTTTTTGAAGTTTTCTTTGTTACGAAGAATGTTCCCTGATGAAGGTTGATGGTGACAGTTACTTATGTGTAAGAAGAAAAATATTTATAGGTTGCTGATAATTTAGTAAATTAGTGTTTGTAGATTCTCATCTGGTACCATGACTTCACTAGCACTGAGGAGTTAGGTTTCAATTCTATATATTTTTCCCTTCTTTTGAGCAGGTCTTAAAAGTTCAATTTGAGAGCTGTTGCATGTCACAACTTTACACTAGTGTTTTCATGCCATGTTGTTCATTGGAGTGATTCATAGCTGGGTAAGTAATGGTTGTTGCCCTCTTTTGGAGTCTTACATGGTGTCTTCTAGTACTATAAAAACGGTCCTTATGGAGTGCACAATCTGGTCAGTTCCACTTCATGGGTTTCTGATCCTTGTTTCTAAAGTGCATGGTGTCTTCATAAATAGGAACTTACCTACTAAATTCAGAAGGCAACCAAGGCAAACAGCAATTGCCTATAATATTTTTAAAATTTTTGTATAATAGTATATTGAATAAAAATTAAGATCATACTAGAAATGAAAATTGTTCATTAGTATTATTGAAGATGAAATTCTTTTCTTTCAAATTCCTGTGCCATTTTCCCTTAAAGAAAATTATGACATGTATATCCACTGATTTAGTAAAAGGTATGTGTCAACTTTTAGGTGAAAATTATGGAGAATTGCCATGGTAGATGAGTGTTTCCATTGATGAAGCTTGAAGTCTCTTTTTGGCTGGTAGAAAAATCACTACTATCATTAGTGCTTCTTATACTATGGAAAGTAGAATAATGTTTTAGACGATTTAGGAACACTTACATATATGGAAGGAATTTCACTCAGAATGTCAGTATTGGTTATATCTGCTATGTTCAGTCTTCAATAATGATTAGCTTCCTTGGGTAACTAAATTTATATTCTTGGCATCACGTGATTACAAGTATACCACCCACGGTTTTTTTTGTTTTTATTACATCTTAAATCCTAATGATATACTTATTATTAAAATGTCCTAATAAAAATCAAAGAAAATGAATTTCCAGTTTCATAAATACTGTACAGAAGTGTTGAACAACAATGACAAAGGAAATCATGTGTCTTGAAATTTTGAAACCCTGAGGAAAACTTACATATTCATAGTAACAATACCATATGGCAAAGTGAGAGCTACCACCCTTGTTTAGATCTTTTTATTGTTAAGTGTTCCATATGCCATTGTCTGGAAGACTGGGACCACATTATGTTTATATGGGACAAGTTGTCTTCATTTAATAAAAGGAAAATAAGAGGATTGTTTATTTCTTTGAAAATCCATATTGTACTTTATTCACTGTGAATTACATCACTTTTTGGCTAGGAAGTGCATTCTTATAAATGTCTTACAGGAATATAATTTATTTTATTTCACAAGTGTTCTTTGCTGCATGCTTGTTTCAGGACTAAGACTTTTGGACTTCTCTGTATGACAACATGATTCCTTTGGCAATTTAAAAGCTATGTTCATATTTTTAAGCCAAGGAAGAATAGGATTCCTCTATTAGTCATACCACAACACAGCTTCAAATAGCAATCTCATGACACCTTATTATCAAAACTCTAACAACTTTCAGAGGCATACCACAGTAACAGGGCTGGACTAAATGCGTAACAAATATGTCAATAAATTCTATAAACATAGCTCTCATAAATTTATTCAAGTGTTTTAAAAAGCTTACAAAACTATAAAAATTAACCTAGACATTTGTATAAAAGAGTTGAAGTTGTTAGAGTTCACAATGTGAGACCTATTGGAATGGCTGTAGCCATATAACTAAGTAAGGGCACAAAATATTTCCTCTACTTCTGTAGGGGAAAAGTTACAGGATGCTTTTTTGTATGTGAATGAGTGGGTATTTGGAAGGTTTCCAGTTCTATTGCTTAAGAATATCTATTCAACTAAATATATATATTTAATTTTACAAAATTGACTTCTAATGTGAAGATAGCATAAATTTCAAGATTGACACATTTATTATGTTTTTAGTTGCTGACACATAAATTGCCCCAAATAAAATAGTTTCAAACAATACATTAAAAAATAAAAAAATTGAAAAACCTTACAGCACTGCAGGTTATAAGTAAGACTTGTGTGAACAGATAAGGTAATAAGGGCATTTACAAGTCTGCTCTTCTTTCTTGAGTCTGGAGAGAAGAATATGTTTTCAGTTCATTTCCTTGTCTTTATTAGATTATTGTCCTCATTTTTTTGTGAGCTTTCTTCTAAGAGTTGTTCACAGAAGGGAGAGCAAACACTTGCTTGGCCAGGACTGTCTTTATTTCAGAGAAAACAAGCCTTTGCCAATTTTAATATCTCTGACTTCTTTTCTGCTGTAATGTCCTCTGTGTTTAAGGAAGTGGATCTGATCTGAAATAACTTATCTTTGGTCCTCACTAGAGTAGAGTCTTTTCTTTCCAATTTCACTATTACTTGTGTTAAACTTATCTCTAAATTTTATTCTAATATTCACTTTTTGGAAGATAAAGACATAGATGTCTTTGAACGACCATGTAATAATAAATTGATTATCATGTAATAATAAACAAATCCCCAGATTATTTCCAGAAGGATGCTTTAAAATTGCTTGTTTTTATATAAGGGCACTATAGAAAAGGGAATAAGGGGAAAGTGTGGGTATGAATGTATTTAGATAGAAATTATTATCTGGAACTGTCCACATCTAGGGAGGTCCTAAGCCCTTTAGAGAAGGGTACCAAAACTGTTTTACTATACTGATGTTATGTTCATCAAACCGCCTTGCAAATATATATGCTTGTCTTCATGGATAAGTACTGCTCTCAAATTTGATCAAAAAAGTTTTGCTTTGCAATGAATAACAGCCGCTGAAGAGATTCATAAGTGATCATATTGCTAAAAATAGATGACACCTGAGTACTCAACATGAAGGAAGACATCTCTACAACATCCTGCCAAGATCAGAGAATATAACAGAAGGGGAAGGGGGATAGAAGATGTGGAAGTATGTGAGCTTCAAGATATATAAGGTCATTGTACCAATGAACTTATGATTCATTGCAGCTGTGATAATTTACACATGGCCCACATATGAGACCATTTAAAATCCTTTCATGGATGCTAAAATGGCCCCACCCTTCTCTCAAATGTTACTGGCAGTTAATGGCTATCTACCAGTAGAGACATTTTTATAAACTATGCAAGATTGAATAATTCCCTATCTGTGATCTGGCAAAGAAACCCAACTATACTCAGTAAGTCACAAACAGACGAACAGACAGATAGAAAAATAGATAGATAAAAGTAGAAAGGGACTAGCTGAAAAGATGCTCTGTGGCAGGAAAGGGAATAGAAGATGGTAATAGGGTTAATCTGATTGAAATGAATTATATACATGTTTGAAGGAGTCAAGAATGAATTAACTTTAAAAAATAAAAATGTAATGCACTTTTGTAAAAAAAGAAACTTGTTATGGTATTTGTGGAGTTGGAGAATTTGAGATCCTCATTTAAACAAACATACTGGATATTCTTGAGGACAAATGCAGTATGTGATTGTGATTTATTCTCCTTGATGGACAATAGGCTTACTTTTTTCAACTGATTAACTTGATTCTTCCATATGGTAAAAAATCTCAGTTGCACTTGAAGCTGTTGATTTAAATATTAGTCATATTTATAAACAACCTGCTGTGGGATTTCTCTCTATATGCTATGAATACCATTGGTTAATATGAAACTGCCTTGGGCCTGAGCAAGGAATAGAGGTAGGCAAAAAAACTGAACTGAATGCTGGGAGAAAGAAGGGCATAGTCAGAGAAAAGCCATGGAACCACCGGAGACAGATACACTGGAACTTTGCTGGTAGGCCAGGACCTCATGGTAAAATATAAAATAATGGAAATGGGATAATTCTAGATGTAAGAGCTAGCTAGCAATATGCTTAAGTAATTGGTCAAAGAGTGATTTAATTAATACAGTTTCTGTGTGATTATTTCAGGGCTGAGCAGCCAGGAATGAAGCAAGTGGCCTCCTACAACAAATTGGTGCCCACATGGCCAGCTAAAATCCACTTAAAACCTGAGAGAGTTTGGGAATGAATTCTAGGCACACTCAAAGGAAAAAGAAAGAAAAGAAAACAGTTAAGCATGGCTTAATGCTGCAGCTCCTTAAAGAGAGGTTTTCCTGATTCAGCAGTAGCAGAAAAAAAAAAAAGATGTGCAGTTTTGAAATGCTGGTTTGAGCTATCAGCATGACCTCTGGCTCTTTCATGAGGTCGAACATTTAAATGGGGTTTGTGAACAGAGTGCTACAACTTGCTTAATGGCAACATAGACTGGCTGTGTGCCTAAAAATTGGGCTGTAAGCATGGCTCTCAAGGCAGCAAACAGCTCCACCATGCTGGACTGGGCAGAGCAAGCAGGCAAAGCCTTGTTTGCCCTAGCAAGGCTGCTGCTTAAGTTTTTAAAATGTGCTTAGCGCTGATCATAAAAGGATTACAGATACACAATAAGGACAGATTCAGACATAAAAAACCTCCACAGCATGTTCAAAATAATATGAGTAGGCTTGGGAAAGAGTAAAACAGAGTAGACAGTAAATATAATATAAGAGTGTACAGACAGTCATAGATTAAAGGAATAAAGATAATAAAATAAATATTAAAATTGTAGAAAAGTAATAGAGTAAAAATAAATAAGCCACGTAAATACAGACTATACACAAAGAGTCTGGATTACATATATTATTGTGTTTCCTTTAAATTTTTTGACTGTGAAGGAACTAAGTAAAGAGAGACATTTCATTGTATTGGATGCTAAATTAAACCAACATAAAGGTATCTTGACTTCAGAATTTGTGTCTAAGTATATGTCGCTTTGGAAAAAAGGTTCCTCTTTTGTTACCATAGAGGATGAGAACCTTTGGAATACTTCCAGACTAATGTGGTTTGATGCACCAAGAACCCATGAAAGGTGGACATGAACATCCCCAAAAATTACTTTGCCCACAAAAATCAGGAAGCAGTATGTATAGAACTACACACATATTCCCAAATATTTTTAAAAGTGTTTGTTTACCTTTAAAGGGGGGATGTGAAACAGAGATCTACATTGGTATGGATCTTGGATAATTGATAGAAACTTAAAGTCAATTTTATTATATAGGTATTTCTGCTCTTGATTAAGGTATTGTGTTTGTGCAGCTCATTTAAAAATGTAATGTATAATTAACAAATATAGTTTAATAGGGAGTCATCTATAATAGTGAAGCTCATGGTAATGTTAGGTTTTCTAGATATATAGAGATATATTTTAGTTAGATAATCTTTAAATTTTTCAAAGACTTTTAGAATATGGCATTTAAAATGTTTTAATAATTCAGAACTTTTCATGGCAATGAGACACATCTGCTCCTGGCAGCACCAATTACTTCAAGAGGAAGATGGGCTTTGAAGAGGCTCCTTATGGAGTTGGTTTGCCATTTGGGCAAGAAACTTCTGTTGCCTGGACTGTTTGATAAAATGAACATGCAGGACCTGCAGAGAAATGACTGCTGAACTTGCCTAAAGGTGAGACAATCCTTCGGGGTTCCTGCTTCATGAAAGAGGCTGCCAGACATTCTAAAGGACACAGAAGAAAGAGACTGACAAACTGCCAATATATGTGGAATTGTCTTTGAAATTTCCTGCTTCATGGAAAAGTCTACCAGATATTATGGGCCTGTTTGCTGAAGATGGATGTCCCAATGGTACAGAAGAACTTTGGGTGACTGTCCAAGCAGTGACATGTCTCTGTCAATTCTCGAGTTTTGGAAGTTGCTTACAATGCACTTGCTGTTTACTTAAGTAATATTACATCCTTCTGAAGTCTTGAATGGATTTGAAGAATAAATAGACAGTTATAATTATAGTTTTCCTTGTTATGATAAAAGATAAAGTAGATCTAAATATTGTAATTGTAATTCTTACTTGATACCTGTTTTGTTATATGTAATTTATTATGTTAAAACTTTCCTTTTTATTTAAACAGAAAGGGGGAGGTGATGTGTGCTTCCCCTCTGTATGCCGTGAATACTGTTGGTTAATAAATAAACTGTCTTGGGCCTGTGTATGGAATAGATGGAGGAAGGAAAGACTAAACTGAATACTGGGAGAAGGAAGGGCATAGTCAGAGAGAAGCCATGGAGTCACTAGAGACAGACATGCTGAAAATTTGCTGGTAAGCCACAACTTCATGGTAAAATATAAAATAATGGAGATGGATTAATTTTAGATATAAGAGCTAGCTAGCAATATGCTTAAGTAATTAGCCAAGCAGTGATTTAATTAATACAGTTTCTGTGTGATTATTTCAGGGCTGAACAGCTGGGAATGAAACAAGTGGCCTCCTCCAACGACAACCTCATAGAACTAAGCAAACAGCATTTATATATTTAGAAATATATGTGTGTGTGTGTTTGTATAAGTTATATATATTAAGAAAAAGAGTACATTTATTTGAGAGATATAATATGGGGGTACATGAAAGTCATTGGAGGGAAAAAAGGAAAAGAGGATGATATAATTGTACTTTAGCAGTGGTGGCACATGCCTTTAATCCCAGCACTTGGGAGGCAGAGGCAGGCAGATCTCTGTGAGTTAGAGACCAGCCTGGTTTACAGAGCTAGTTCCAGGACAGGCTCCAAAGCCACAGAGACACCCTGCCTCAAAAAACCAATAAATAAATAAATAAATAAATAAAATTGTACTTTAATTTCTAAATCAAAAAGCTATTTAAAATTGGTAAAATTAGAATCCCCTAAGAGAAGAAACTAGTATCTCATGATAAACAGCAAACCAAAGACTTATTCATTATATTATAGTATGCAGATCTATAAGATATAATAACTAAATATTTCTGTAGGCCTCCCCTTCACTGTATATTTTGACAACCTCCCTTCAAATCCATAGCATACAGTATTGACATAGCAGCCTGTAATCTGTCCATGCTCATGTACACACAATGAATGCTGCTGTCTGATTAATGAATAACCAAATTTAAGAATCCCATTCTGAGAGCTTTCTTCCTAAAACCACTTTCATTTCATGCTGTGTTATTTTATGGCTCTGAGAGTAGAATCCGACAATTGCAGTTACCAGAAACTTACTTGGCAGATAATCTTATGAAGAGATATGAGGATGAGAGAGAGAAGAGAAAATAACATACCATAATGTTTATTAAGCTGTTTAGCACTCTCAGCAAGTAAAGCTAAATCTTACCTAGGGCTGCTCGAAGAGATGCTCAGAAAATACATCTGACTGACCCATTATAGACTCTGGAAAATGAATCATTTTACTTGTGATTCATCCTCATAGATGCAACCAAAATCACCATTTAGTTATATCCCAGAATATTTATTCCTTTCCAATCAAAGCTTACATTGGAGGAAAACTTGGAGATGCCTCATTCATGAATAGAACAATTTATATAGGGCACTAGAATTTATACAGGTCACTGTAAAATGAAATTACTAGCAGGAAACCTGGCAGAACAAAGGAATGGACACTTAAAGAACACATGATTTTTTTTTCCACACTTTCTGTTTGAATAGTAATTAAAGTTAAAGTAAAAGCATGGTAAGAGATAATAGATGTTTGGTGGTGTGCATATGGGTGTACATGTATATACAGTCGCTATATATAATGACTTTAATAAGAACTTTGAATACATGATAACATCAGCAGATAGAGGAAATGCTTGTTTGGGCTCATCATTTTGAAGCTTCAGTTTCTGCCCAGTGGTGTCCACTCCTTGGTTTTGTGGTGGCATGGCACAGCATGCTGGGAAATTATGGTGAATAAAGCCTGTTTTTAAAAGGGTAAGAGTTTAGCTTAGTCCATTTCAGAAATGAGTCCCATTAACAAGAAGACTAAAAACTGATCCTAACTTTCAGATTTCTGTTCAACTTACTATATCACCAAGTTGGGGGCTAAGCCTTGTTTACATTGACTTTTGGTAAACATTTCAAATTCATAGTTCATTTAAATGAAGTTTAATATTATTATGGAATCCAAAGCATGTATTACTTCATTTTGTTTTTATTATAAGTTTACATTATATTCTCACAGTTCTCCCATTGTGTTTTAGTATTCTCTCTAAGTAATAAAATGAATAAATTTAAAATAAGCTTCACTGTGCTTATTCAAGGTACTTGCAGGACGGTTGTGGTAGTATGGATAACAGTGGTTCCCCACAATTTCATATATTTGAAAGCTTAGTCATCAAGGAGTGTCCCTATTGTGAAGAATAGTGAGGTGTATCTTTGCTGAAGTAGGGGTAGCCTTGCTGGAGAAAGTGTGTCACTTGCAATAGGATTTGAGGCTTCAAAAACTCAGTCTAGTCTCAGTGTCTTTCTAACCCTGCTCTCACAGGATCTGTCTGTAGAACTCTCAGCTACTCTCCAGGTCTGTGTCTGCCTGCATGCCCCCTTGCAACCCACCATGATGATAATGGACTAATCTCTAAAACTGTAAGCAAGTACCAATTAAATATTTTCTCTTCTGAGTTGTTATAATCATGGTATCATTTTGCAGTAGTAGATGTTACTATGACATCTGTGGTTCCTCTGGAGGCACTAGGGAAAATCTATTCAATCATCTAAAATCTGTTGCTTATAGGAATATCTGAATTCACAGCTATACTGTGACCATTTCCATTTTTTTCTTTCATGTGCATGTGTCTACTTTCCCTCTATACTTAGTAAAATACTCTTATTGTATGCAAAAATATACAATTTATGCATATGTGATTATATATCATATATAAAATAATGATTATGTCACACTAATAAATTTACATACTACTTCAAACTTTTATCATTTTTGTCAAAAGAAGAATTAACATCTACTTTCCTGAAAATTTAAAGGGTAAAGTGTATATTTCTAACAAACTCACCAAAATGTACAGTTGACCTATGAAGTTATTCCTTGTGTGTAACTGAAACATTCCCTCCATTTGGCTATGATTAATTTAAAACTACTTGGAAAATACAAGCAATTGGTGCTTTGAATCCCCATTTCCCATTATGCAATAGACTTTTCAATTTTAAATAGCCATACCTTTCACCCTCACCCTTCCAGTCCTGTTTCTATTTTTTAACTTGGATTCTTCAATAACTAGAACCCTGCTAAAACTATGTGGAGACAGAACAGAGGCTGAGGCAACATTTGCACTGGGTTTCTGTAGAACAAATACTAATTGGTCTTATAAATAAAAGCCCAGAGTCAGAAATTAGGAGGTGAAAACTGAAAGATCAGAGAAGCAGAGTAACCAGTCACTAGTTCTTCTCTCTACAAAGTCCTCAGAACTAAGGAGGCAAGAGCCTATGTCCATGAGTCCTCAGACTGAATGCCTTAAGCTCCTGTCTCCTTCTGCCTTATATTCCTCTCTTCCCAGTCATATTCCTCCCTGTCTCCAACTCTCTACTGTTGGAATTTAAGGTTTGTGGCTCGCAATTTCTTGGATTAAAAGTGTGAGCCACTTCTCTGCTCCCATATCCGTCATTCCTCCATCTCAACCATCCCACTCCCCCAAGCTCTCCCCAGCCCTCCCATTCTCCCTTCTCTGTCCCCCTCTCCCCTTACCCCCACTCCACACCCACCCCCATGTTCTCAATTTTTGCCTGGAGATCTTGTCTGCTTCCAATTTCCAGGAGGATCTATATATGTTTTTCTTTGGGTTCACCTTATTACTTAGGTTTTCTAGGATTGCAAACTATAGGCTCAATGTCCTTTGTTTATGGCTAGAATGCACTAATGTGTGAGTACATACCATATTCATCTTTTTGGGTCTGGGTTATCTCACTCAGGATCTATTTCCATCCAATTGTATGCAAAATTCAAGATGTCATTGTTTTTTTACCGCTGAGTAGTATTCTAATGTGTAGATGTACCACACTTTCTTTATGCAATTTTCCATTGAGGGGTATCTAGTTTGTAATGGAGGCATTGTGTGGTTGGCAAGAGGCTTGACTCTAGAGGGGTTCCCAGGTATCCACAGGGATGTTCCCAGCTAGGACCCTGGGCAGTGGAAGAGAGGGTGCCTGAATTGGCCTTGTCCCATAGTTAGACTGATGACTATCTTAAATATCACCATAGAACCTTCGTCTGGCGATGCATGGAGATAGAGACAGAGACCCACATGGGAGCACTGTACTGATCTCCCAAGGTTCAGTTGAAGAGCAGAAGGAGGGAGAATATGACCAAGGAAGTCAGGATCATGAGGGGTTGGTCCACCCACTGAGACACTGTGGCTCAACTAATGGGAGATCACCAAATCCAGCTAGACTGGGACTGAACGAGCATGGGATCAAACTGGACCCTCTGAATGTGGCTCACAATTGAGGCAGACTGAGAAGCCAGCAATAATGGCACTGGGATTTGTCTCTACTGCATGTACTAGCTTTTGGGATCCTATTCTATTTGGATGCACACCTTCCTAAGCCTGAATGTTGGAGGGAGGGCCTTGGATTTGCCACAGGGCAGAGTACCCTGCCCTCTCTTAGGACTGCAGCAGGGGAGGATGAGTAGGGAAGCAGACGGGAAGTGGGAAGAGGGGAGGAAGTGGAAATTTTGATTAGTATTATTTAAAAAGTAATAAAAATTATCAGGAAAAAAGAAAAAGAAAAAATTATCAGAAAAAAAGTGTAAGTCACCAATGCCTAGCTCTGTTTCTCTTTGAGACTGATCAAACTAGTGTAGCCCAGGATGGCCTTGAACTCACAGAGCTCTATCTACCTTTGCTGGCATTAAAGATGGGTGCCACCACTGTCTGGCTCTGAGGACTAACTAGTGGCTCAGTCAACACTCTGATTCTCAAGCAAGTTTTGTTATAGCACAGAAAAATATATCACCACATTTCCCCTTTTTGTCTAAAATAAAAAGGATTATATATAAGAAAAACTGCATGCTATAAATATGATACCTTTATATAGTATGTAAAGGTAATAAATATATCAACAATATCTAGTCCATTTGAAATTGACAAATTCAGAAAGAATGCTCAATTATCTATCCTACGTTGGTGAATCCAAAGTCTTGTACCTAATTCACTTTCTATCCTAACTTGCATTACCACCCAAAACTCTCTTTTGATGTCTCTCAAACTTATATACACTTTAAACCTCTTTAGTGAGTTTCTCTTTTGAGTCCATTAAGAAAGAAAACTGTAACTATAAAGTCTTCAATTCCACCAGAGTCTGGAGAAGAGAATAATATTGCTTGAGCAAGCAGGAAATACAAACAAGTGACTTTCTAAAAATGTGAGAAATGACAGAAATAGCTGACTGCCTGGACAGTAACCCAAGGTTCCTCTGTATCATTGGGGCATCCATATCTGGCCTAATGGCCTAGCATATCTGACAGACTTTTCTGTGAAGCAGGATATTCTGAAAGGCTGTTTCACCTTGTCTTGGAAAAGTTCAGCAGTCCTTCTTTTGTGCCCCACTTGTACAATTTGGATAACATAATGTCAGCAGTCAAGGCAAAGGTACTTTAATATCCAGTGGCTTACTTTTGCCACAAAGTAAGTAAGCTCCATATGGAGCATCTTAGATGCCCATTATCTTCTCTGAAGTAGATTGGTGTGCTATTAGGAACAGACACACCTCACTGTCAAAAAAAAAGAAGCTATGTTATTAAAACATCATAAATACCATATTGTACAAATCTCCGGAGTGTTTGAAATGGACCTTTCTATCTTAAATATATCTGTTTGACCTTGAAAACATACATAATATGACTACAAGTTTGATTGTAATGACCAACTACTAACTTGTATTTCTTTATATTCTGCTTAGTTAGCTATAATAAATTTCAAGGACTAGAAATTTGCATTATATTGTTAAATGAGCTGTATAGGTACAATCCTTTGAATAAGACTAAAATGTAGATTGCTTTTAGTAAGATTGCCATTTTTACTATGTTAATTCTGCCTAATCAAGAGCATGGGAGATCTTTCCACTTTCTGATGTCTTCTTCAATTTCTTTATTCAAAGATTTAAAGTTTTTGTCATACAAGTCTTCCACTTGTTTGGTTAGAGTTACTCTGAGATATTTTATGCTATTTATGGCTATTGTGAAGGGTGATGTTTTTCTGATTTCTTTCCCAGCCCTTTTATCATCTGTGTACAGGAGGACTACTGAGTTTTTGAGTTAATCTTGTATCCTGCTACATTACTGAACGTGTTTATGAATTGTAGAAGTTCCTTGGTAGAATTTTTTGGATAGCTTATATAAACTATCATATCATCAGCAAACAGTGAGAATTTGACATCTTCTTTTCTGATTTGTATTCCTTTGATCTCCTTTTGGTGTCTTATTGCTCTAGCTAGGACCTCAAGAATTATATTGAATAGATACGGAGAGAGTGGACAACCTTGTCTTGTTCCTGATTTTTGTGGAATCGCTGGGGGTTTCTCTCCATTTAGTTTGATGTTGGCTGTTGGCTTGCTGTATATTGCCTTTATTATGTTTAGGTATATTCCTTGTATCCCTGCTCTCTCCAAGACCTATATCATGAAGGGATGCTGTATTTTGTCAAAAGCTTTTTACAGCATCTAATGAGATGATCATGTGGTTTTTATTTTTCAATTTGTGTATATTATGGATTATGTTTACAGATTTTCATATGACATAGGGAGGTGTCAATGGGGTTTTGTGCTGTAACTTGTAACATACTTGAATGTTCTCGTTTAAATCATAATACAAGTCTTCTTTAAATTTAAACATTCCTAATACCAATCTAATAAACCATGCTGCTTATGCATACACATACACACACACACACACACACACACGCACGCACGCACACACACACACACACACACACACACACACACACGCACACCATTTGTACATTAAAACCCTAGACACATTACAGAATGCCTTTGGAGGGAGGGTCTTTAAAGTATCTAATGTTATGAGGTCATAAGGACTATGTTATTATCCAACAGGACCAGTGCCCTTATGAGAAGAGGAAGGGATACCACTGATTCCTCCCTAGGGAAGCACAGAGAAAAGGTCTTATGAGATAACAGTAGGGTGAGAGATCTCACCAAACATGGATTCTGCTGCCATTTATCTGGAATTTTCAACATTCAAAATTCTGAAAAAATACATTCCTACTCTAAGCCAATCAGTCTGTGAAGATTTTTTTATGCCAGAATGATCAGAGTAAAATGCTACCTATGGTATAAAAAGGTCTTTTTACATATTTTATTGTGTTCTTTATGTTTGTTCAATCTTGCTTTATTATTTTAGGAACTGCATGATTCTTATGTCCTTGAAACTTAATTATAGTTTGTAAATCATTTTAACTAAATCTTTCAGTAAAATATTGAATAATGAAAAATCCATTATTACAAAACCTTTTAAATCTGCAATTAAAACACAACCAATCATTTAATTATATTTATTCTTATCTTATTTTATGTGCTTAAAATACAATTAATGGTAAATATTATTTTAAAATTTCATGTATATTCAAAACATTTGTTTCAGTACTTAGGAAATATATTGAAATTGAAATAAAAGGAAATTCTACATTCAACTCATTATACCTACACAGTTTTGCTGTTACATGCATGGAAATTCATGTTCTGATTAGCATGCACATTAGGTAAATGAGCTCTTATTTTCAGTGTTGTTTTGTGACTTAATTCATATTGAAGCTCATATGAATCACCAACAAGGTGAAAGTTTCATGTCGCAATTGCCTTCTTGCATGCCTTATCGATCATCCTAGAAGAAAGGAAGAGGCTTCACAGTGTGTGCCGTGATCAGGATGCAAAGACTGCGGTAAATCAATGAGAATGATGCAACAGTTGAATAGAGAAGCATAAGAACATTAATAGACAAAGGAATATTGTCTAATGAAGATGCAGTTTTGAAAGGAAAATTTGCATCTTGGTCATACCAGCAAATAAAATCTGGGATATCTGTGTTTTCAAAGACAACATTTCTTCTTATGATTCATGTTAATTTTATTGGTATGTGTATGTATGTCTGTGTGTGAATACCAACATTTGTGTGGGTACCATAGAGGCCAGAAAAAGGAGACAGATCCTGTGGTGGTGAAGTTTCCCATAGTTCTGTTCTACTAAAGTGAGTGCTGAGATATGAACTAGGTCCCTCAGGATTAAAAGAATGTGTTCTTGACCACTGAGACATCTTACTAGGCCCCCAAATATGTTCTTGCTGGAGTGAAGAAACACATATGCAGAGTATGTGAACTATAAGAAAACTTACAGTACCCTCCTTGAACTTCCGTGTTTGAATAATCAGAACCGAGGGGAGATCAGCTACTCACCCAAAACATAATTTTCAACTTCTATAGTTTTGTTTAATTATTTGAAATAATAATAATTATAATTTTGACAATAAAATCGGTTTTCTCCAGATGTCTTTGTTTGTACATTTGGTATTGCTGTAAAAAATTTATGCAACCAGGATAATTTGTTCACGATTAAGGGACTGACAGTGAAAGAGACTATTTTCTAATTATGACATAGCAGAAGAGGAAGGATGGTGAGAGAGAGGGCCAAACTGAACCAAGCGCATCCTTTTATAAAGACCAGATTCTATGCTGATAATTATCTCTCATGAGAATGATCCACACATGACTATTTAATAGTACATTTGAACATTAGCTGTAGAGGTAACAAATTTCAAGTCACAGTGTTCATACCTGCTATCTTAAACTCAAATCATAAAACATAGGTGTTCATTGTTTTTATTTCTTTTTTATCTTAAACTATTAGGGTCTTTTTAACCACTAATCATCTTGCCATTTTGGTGTCTTCTGGTTATGCATATATAAGCCTTCTTATTCTGTTTGTTTCAGCTTAATTGCAGTTGACTGCCACTGAAACAACAGTTAAAAGAAATCATGGGGCCTTTGTTTGCCCTTAAAGTCCCCACACTAAAATTTAACCCAAGCTTGAATATTAGTTCTAGTCTGTTTCTACAAATACTTGTGTTCCTCTTTGTTATCCATCTGTCTTTAATGTCTAGGTTTGTTTATTATCCCCTTAGTTTTCCAACTCCAAATATTATGTCCATTATGAGCAGAGACTTAGACTCTCTTACAACTTACAGAAATGATACACATTTTGTTTTAAAAAATGCTCATGGCTGTAGCCATGTCTCAAATTTTATTATGAGAATATCTATCTGTGTTCTTTACAGTACACAATACTAAAATGTGCTACTTGATGACAGATATATGACCATGTTAGGGCATATTTTTTTTTTTTTGCTGACAATGTCATATATGGCTGCTCAGTGAATAAAACTGGAGATTTTTAGCTACACTGAAGGTATAATTCCATGTGACAAAATATCAACATCTTTGAAAACTCATTGTTGAAGTAAATTTCAACTTGAAGGTTTCTAATTAAAATAATTGCTCTGAGTAGGTAATAAACGGAAATTAGTAAAATCAGCTTATGTGTCTGTTCATGTATGCCCACTTGGCCAGTAGTTAGAATGCACTGGTGAATATGTGGGAAGAGCTATACTAATCAACTTTAAAATTTAATTATTAAGGCTCAGTTTTTGCATTACATTTATTTAAGTTTATTTTTACATATACATTTTATTAACTCATTGTATTTTAGATTTTCTTAGAAATGATATTTATTTTCTTATACTAGATTGATCAGTTGTTTGATACAATTAAGCAATTAAATATGATAAGCATATAGGTAATTATATAGATATTAGGATATCATTTCTATAATTGAGAGCCACACTTCCTAGGGACATATAAGGAAGAGATCAAATTGGTAATTGATAAGGTTTAGTCTTATCTCATTACTTCTACTAACCATATATTAGGATAAGATGATTAGTTTGATAGTTATTGGGAACTCTGGGCCACAAATTTGCAAGAGACAAATTAGATAAGTCTGAAGTCTTTAATGTTTTACAGGATGATCTGTGCTGACATCACCTAGAGAGAGGTAAGGTGGAAAGCAAACTATACAGTGGATAACAGTTGTATTTCAGCAAGTACACCCCAAATCATTATTTGGACAAGATAGATGAAAAGTCTGTCATTCTTTTGTAATAATGGAATTTCTGTATCAGTACTCTCCTATCATACATCTACTTCCATGGCACAGCCTTAAAATTCTACGTAAGAACCCAAAAGGGCAATAGATACTATTGGAAAATTCTGACTCACACCAAGAAATATACACCCCTTTTCTTTTCTGATTTCACTAGGTGTTTCACTCATAAAATGACTGAATTAATAAAATTTGCCCCTAGAGAAAGCTGCCAAAAGATAGTGGTAAGACATGTTAGCTGCCTGTACTCAGTCACTGAATGTTTACTTTATCCCATCACAAAATGATATCCCCACTCCTTCCTCCCACTTCCTCTGAATTCCCTCTCTAACAATGAGACACGCCACCATGACCACTTCCTCTGACTCCCTCTCTAACAATGAGACACGCCACCAAGAAGTTTCATTCCTCATGGTTTATGTATCACAGATAACCAGTGGTTTTATCGAGAATGGTGATTTTTATAAAATATATATTTTTTTGTTTTAGAAGCTAGTGTTTTAAAGATTTTTTCTATGGTTTTGCAATTTAGTATTTTATTAATCTGATTATTTTAAAAATAATTTAGCAGCTTTAAAATCTAGTCCTTCAACAGGACAAATTCATATTCAAGTTGAATAAACAGTTTTTAAAGGTTTGAAAAAAATTAATTGTGTGTGCAATATTGACAGATCCTTAATTATGTAACTGTGAAACCAGAGGAATTATTTGATCTCTCCCTACCTCTCTGGAAGAGAAATTGGAGAATTAAAATCAGTGACTGCATTGCAAAACAAAGAGCCGATTACATGTTTAGTCAATAAATAAAGAATGGTTGGTTACATGTTTTGTTTTGTTCATTTATTTCCCCAGCTGCTGCTACAAGGTTTTCTTTGAAACTGTAATAATAAGAGATGGTCTCTGGGTACAAAATAGAAAAAACAAAGGAACAAAAAGAACCCACAGTGTTTTTTCTTTTACATCATCATTCAGCATTGTCCAGGATGTACAAGCTGGCTCTGAATTTGAGGAAGTCACCGAGGAAAGGTAAGCTGTCTTCAGATTTATAGTTTTTTAGGCAAGCCCTGGGAGGAAACCAGTTAACCTGTGTGTGAACACAAGAGAGCACTTGACGAAAAGAGACAGGAATATCTAGGAAATATATAAGTTGGGATGGAGAAAGAAGAGCGATGGCCTTTACACAGTTCCTTTTTTGTCTTCCACAGAGTCGTAAAGTTTTCCAGATCTTACTTCAAGGAAACAGGCCATGTTAGAGTTCTTGAGCCTGGTTAGGGAATGGACCTGAGCAAATGCATGTCAACTTATTTTCCAACAGAACAGCTCTAGGTTACCACATAACGCATTTGGATTCAGACATCCCAGAATTCTTAAATCAAAAGAAAGAATTCTATTTTATAATGTAGCAATAAGCAATCTGCTTAAAAGTTGAATGTAGGCCTGGCAGTGGTAGTACATGCCTTTAAATCCAGAACTCAGGAGGCAGAGACAGGCATATCTCTGTGAGTTCGAGGCCAGACTAGTCTACGAGAGCTAGTTCCAGGACAGGCACCAAAGCTACACAGAAAAACCCTGTCTCAAAAAGATAAGTAAAAAAAAAAAAATGTTGAATGATTAACCTATTGGATTTTAGCTACTGACTAAATCTAAAGTTGTCCTCTTGACACTGATGAAGTCTTGTAATTTGAAGGTGAAAGAGAAAAAGTGAAAATGTAGACAATATCACCCTACTCAGGTGACTTAGGTCCTTCCAGAAATCTAAATGTGTGGCTGTAGCAAGAGGATGAGCATTGAAGAACAGTTTGTCTTAGGGGAGGGAGCAAAAAGTAGGGAAATGTAAACCTGTCACTACCGTCAGGGAGGGAGGGAATGATGGGGCAAAGAAGCAGGATAAACAAGGAATGTCTTGGGAAAGTGACACCTGAGACGCAGTCATGTTGGACAGTCTAAACTGGAACCAGCTTAAGCATTTTGGATTCCTCTGCTGCTTCCTTCTATGTTAGATTGTTTTAGCAATTTCATAAATAGCTACCAATATAATTTCTACTTTGGGTGGTTCATATTTGAGATAATAAAGACACACATATACATACTCAACATCTTAAAACCAGCCAAAGTCTCAATAGCATTAGTCTTAAATTTTCCTAGAATTCAATATAATGGCACAATAAAACTTATCTGAAACACTTTTTATTTCTTGTTTCTTTTCATTTGTTTTACTTACCCACACTTCTCTTTGGAGACTAAACTTGCTACTTCTATTATGAGAGGCTCTATAAAAAGAAGGCTACATATTTATCAAGTATATCCCATAAATTCTGTTGGCACAATGTTATTAGATTATACATCTACATATATGCATAGACATTCAAATAAAGGTGAATGTGCGTGTTTGCGTTTTGAATATACACAGGTTTGAACTAGACTCACAGGAGCACACTGGGCTGTTTTACATAGATACTGATTCAAATAGAAGCCATTGTATCAAATTGCCTTGTAAAGTTAAGACTTGAAATTTCAAACAAACATTCTTTCTTATATCTTTGTAAGAATACTTTTTCTGTGATTGAAACAGAAAGGACAAAGGTGACGAGCATTTTTTGTTTGGCTTTGTAAGTGGTGCTTTCTTTGTTGCCTCAGCCTTAAAGATCTCCACTTCCATCAATCTCACAGTAGATTATGTTCCTTAAATCTCAGAGGCCAACCATCTGGAATTTAAAACTTCGGTATCCGTCTGCCCTAGCATCATACTGGGATGAGTCAAGCCTTCAGACACTATCTCATTGGGGAAGAAAAATGATCATGTCTGAGTCCAGGAATAACGACTCTAAATATGGACAGGTCTAATTCATTGAAACTTTCAGTGATGGCCGAGTGACGCACGCTGGGAGGGCTCAACCTCTACAGCTGGAGCACTTAGCTCTTCAGAAGGAGGTGGCAATGTGAAATTGTAAAAGATGAATGACATATCATGTTTTAGAATGAATGGATTGTCTAGCAACATAGAGGCTTTCAGAAACCATAATAACTACACTCCTTTTCATAATTGTTTGATTTTTCTCTATCCAATAAAGCACTGCAAACCTCATCAAGGCCCTCTCTTGTTATTAATTTTAAGAAGTTTTCATTTTAAAATATTACTTTAAGTGTCTGTATTTATCTCATTTGAAATTAAATTTGCATTTTTGAAAACAACTAGAGCATATAGGAATGAAATTAACTTGAGCAAAATTATATGACCTGGTATTTTAAAAGGAGAGAATCCCAGAAACATGTGAATTAAATGTGTAAATAGGATGTCATGTATTTATTAATAATATAATAAAATGTACTTCATCACAAAGATAATGGGTAAGAAATTAAGAACAAAGTTATCAGAAACAAAATTATATAGTGTCACTAGTACTTGGTTGCCTGATTGGTAGTACTTCCTGTCATTGTAAAACATGCAAATTAAATTTACAGGTCTCAGTTTCCATTGTGGAAAATCATGGAGTCAATGGAAGAATATTGCAGGTCAAAGAAGACAATGCCCTGGCAAAATCAACAGTGCAGCTGTACATGTTATGTGTTCTGCAAACAAGTCTATGTATTGCATCTGCCGTAGCATTTTATAATTACTTGGTTGGATCACTAAATAATTTTTCTCATATGCATCCTCAATTTTCCCCAGCAGACACTTACTTGTACTAAGGATAAATGAAATTATACATAGTTATATCCTACATATTTGAGGTAAAAGGGGACTTTTAAAACAACAGTGCTAATCTCAAAAGATTTGTAAATATATTTCATATGCAAATTTTGCTACAGCTCAGTATCTTCCTTGATATATATTATATATAATATACACATATAACGTACACCATATATTCATATATATTTCCTTATGTATGCAATTTTCTGCTGTGTTGTGCGCATACATATGCATTTTTGAAAGGATGATCAATGATTAATTCTAAAAAAAAATAGAGGGTAACTCACTAGATGGAAAAAGGCTTTCAGAAAAGCTGTGATTGTGTTTGTCCTTAAATAGCTGACTGTTGTTCTCCCATTGAAAATACTATTTGGATTTCACCATGGATTTGAATTACTCATTACAAGTATCACCAAGGCTATCCACCCAGCATATACAATATGTTTTGGTTAAACTTTATCTACAATGTATCTTGCACAATGAAGCATTGTGGCTATTGTACAATAATTAAAAGAATAATGGTTCTTGTTAAACTTATAAGAATGAATTTGGGTATTAAATAGTACTTTTAACAACTTATTAGCTAATGAAAAGTCATCTTATTTACAAAACATCAACTCACAGATCCTTTGTTGAATCCTGTGTAAAAGCTAATAGAATTATTTCAACTGACATATGAAATAAACTTTCAGAGCTTCAAAATGTTTGAATTATTTTTTGGCTTATTTTTAGAAGAATCTAGACTTAAAAGTAAGTGTGCACTAACTGTATCATTCTTTGTAGGTGTTCTTTGAAATCAAATTAATGCTTCTCAATTTTAGCACAAGACTACTTATATGTTGAGCAAAACTTAGAGACTGCTAATCAACATTGCTAATAGATTAAGATATTATTGGCTTGTGGATTTGCCCTAACACATGTTGTATATCCAAAGGAAAAACACAAATCAAAACAAAACAAAAAACATCAACACTGCCAGATCATAGTCCATAAAAGCCTATGACCATTTTATTTTTAGTCTGTGACAAATTTCAAAGTTACTATTATAAGGATTTAATCTGCCTTGGAAGGAAGATGTAGTTAACTCAGAAAATTCATGCTTTGGACAGCTGTAATCAATCCATTGCTCTCTAATGAAGAAAGATTGATTAATACCCTGTTAAAATGTCACAGTCTCTCTAGGTAGCCAGAGAAGTTTCATTTCTGATCATTTTATCAATAATTTTTACTTTTAGAATAGCAATTTTGAAATGTTTTTATTATGTGAATGAATATTGGCACAATATAATCTTTTTTATTTGAATATCATATACCTAAACTTTAAAAATTCTGATTGATATCATTGCTTTATATGTATTTCTTTCTTTACTTCTTTCTTTATTGTTTTTTTACACCAGTAGTGTATGGTTCTACCCTAGGTCTCTGGACTGTCCAGTCTTTAGTTCCTGGCCATCTAATCAGTGTCAGACATGGGATTCCTTTTGTGGAGTGGCCTCAAGTTAAATTGGACATCAGTTGATGACCACTCCCACAAGTTCTGTGTCCTCTTTGCCACAGCACTTCTTGTAGGCAGGACAGTCAAAGATTTTGTGGATGTTTCTCTTTTGGTAACCTATAGGGTACCTTTCTGCACCAAAATTACTAGAATGTAATGTTGAAGGCTCTATACATGCTCCAGTTTGTTCTCTTCATGTTCAGTGAGTTATGTAGATGTTTTCTAAAACCATGGTACCACCTTGTCAGTTTGCTGAGAGCAATCTTTTGCCTTATGATCAGCCTGGATTTTTTTTCAGCAGCTCTATGGAACACCCTTGGCTAACAACTCAAGCTAATGCAGCACAGTCCTGCTACTGGAAGCCTTGTTGGGTTACAAGAGAGGGTCAGTTGAGATTATGCATACTCCATTACTAGGAGTCCTGCCTAGGATCATCCTCATAGATTCAAGGAAGTTTCCACTGTGCTGGATTTCCATACTTTTTTCCTAAGACTCACCCCCTCAATTCTAGCCATCTCTACCTGTACTCTCTCCCATCTCCTTCACAATGAGAGCTCTCCCACTCTTAACCCCACCTCATCACACCTGCAAATTATATTCTATTTCCCCTTCCCAAGGAGATTCATGTGTCTCCCTATCCTTCCACTTTACCTAACTTTTCAGGGTCTATGGATTATCATGTGGTTATTATTTATATATAAGTAGTTACCATATTTGACTTTCTGATTCTGGGTTACCTAATTCAGGAAAATTTTTCTAGTTTCATCTATTTGTCTGTGATCTTCATTTTTTTGGTTACTACTTAGTGGTACTCCATTATGTTAATGCACTCCATTTTCTTTATCCATTCTTCTGCTGAGGAACATTTAGGTAGTTTCCAGGCTCTAGCCATTAAAACCATAATGAGTATAACTGAGCACGTGTCCTTGTGGTAGGATTGAGTGTCCTTTGGGTATACATCCAAGAGTGGTATAAATGGGTATAGATAGAATCTCAATTTTCTGAGGAAGTGCCATATTGATTTCCATAGTGGCTGTACACGTTTACACTTCCATCATTAACAGAAGAGTGTTTTTTCCTTTGCTCCACTTCCTCACCAGCATAAGATGCCACTTGTGTTATTGATCTTAGCCATTCTGACAGGTATATGATAGGATCTCAGAGTTGTTTGAATTTACATTTACCTGATAGCTGAGGATGCTGAACTTTTCTCTAGCCGATTCTTAACCATTTGGGATTTCTCAATTGAGAAATCTCAGTTTAGATCTCTACACAATTTATTAATTGGGGAAGGCAGAGAGAGATGGGGGAGGGAATAGGAGGAGAAACTTTAGTCAGATATAAAATTAATAAAAAAAATAAACAGGACCTCAAAACTGAATAGCTTCTATAAGAGAAAAATGTCTATCAGAAAAAGTGACAGCCTATAGAATGGGAAATATTATTTTTATCAATTCCACATTTATACAGGACTTTTAACCAAAATATATAAAGAATTCAAGAAGCTAGGCACCAAGAAACCAAATAATCTAATTTAAAAATTGCTTTATGCATCCTTACATAAGGGAATAGCACAAAAAATGCAAGTTCATTTAGATTGTTACTAAACCACATAATAAAGAGGTCCAAGTTCTGAATGGATTCTATTTGTGTAGGACAATTCTGTATTCTGTCAATTATGTTTTAAATAAACGCTGATTGGCCAGTAGCCAGACAGGAAGTATAGGCGGGGCAAAGAGAACTGGAGTATTTTGGGAAGAAGGAAGATCTCCCCCAGTCCTGCCCAGACCACGAAAGAAGCAGGATGTGACCTGCCCCACTGAAATAGGTACTGAGCCATGTGGCTAACATAGATAAGGATAATGGGTTAATATAAGTTATACGAGCTCATACGAAGCCTGAGCTAATGGGCCAATCAGTTTATCATTAATATAGACTTTCTGTGTGATTTCCTTTGGGACTTGATGGCTATGAGAAAAAGGCAGGACAGAAACCCAAAAAAAACAGGCCCTTCATGTTACACTATTTCGTTTTTTCTTTAATATAAGATTAATTATACCCAATAGCTAGAGTATTAGTTAATTATCATTGTCAGGTTGACTGAATTTTCAATCACTGGACAGATAGAACTTTGGGTGTGTCTATATGGACATTTCCAGAGAGGTTACTCTGAGGAGTTTATAAACTGACAACATGACCTCTCTATGGTGTGGTTAAGGAGAATCCTTAGTATAGATATGAGAGAAGTTACTCTGAGGAGTTTATAAACTGACAACATGACCTCTCTATGGTGTGGTTAAGGAGAATCTTTAGTATAGATATGAGAGAGAAAGAGAACATTCAAACACATCTGGAAGAGTAGACTGAACATGGCCAGCAGACTAGACATGACCATGGTTATCTGTGAGAGAAAGGGGTCAGGAGAGAGAGAAATAACAGGAATATAAAGGCACTGAGTCGCTGTGGGTGGGAATATCTGATAGTTGGAGGGAGTTTAAGTAAAAGGAAGGGGTTCAAAGGACTAGGATGGACTTTGAAATATGTAATAGATATCTGTGATACAGAGGGAGCCTTGAGGCCAACCTACACTTTGATAGGCTCATAGGAGCCACAGCTAGATTGGAATCAAGTTTCTGGGAAATTCTGGGTTTTAATCTAACCATAAGAAATCTTCTTTTGTCCAGGTTGAGCTCATTTCTGGTTATTTGGACTGCCTTTTGAAATTTGGGAAATTGGAGTTTGCATCAGACATGACAAGGAGTGAATAGAACCCTCTACAATTTAATGTGGAATGTTGAAAACACCATTTCATAACACGAGGATCTAGACTTAAAAAGAAAAGAAAAGGTGTGGGGGGGATGTTATCTCATAAACTTCATTCAACTGTCTTTGTTTCTTTATTGTGGATGCAGAGTGCTCTTACATTCCCATATAGGACAATGCGTAATCTGTCATGCTGAAAGTTATCCCCTCAAACCAAAATGAATCTTCTGTCATAAAATGCCACTGGTCAGGGACTTGTTTGCAGCAATAAAGTCATCAGTTAATGCAGATAGTGAGATTCCTTAGGAATGATTCCGATTTATAAGTAAGATATTGAAACTTACTCAATTTCACATAACTGGGTGTAACTTCCCTAAATTACTGTGATCAATTTCAGTGTTTTTCTACTTTCTGTCCTGCAATAAAATATCATGAACAAAAGCAACTTGGCAGAAAAGGGTTTATTTGGTTTACATAAACATGACACAGACTGTCATTGAGGGAACCTATGGCAGGGATCCAGCAGACACCATGGGGAAACAGTTCTCCACAGTGGGGTGGACCCTTACATATCAGTCAGTAATGGATAAAATACCCCAAAGACATGTCTACAGGCCCATCTGTTAAAAACATAGTCTCAGTGGATATTTCCTTTTCCCAGATAATCCTGTCATCTGTGATATTCACAAAATAAAATAATAACCAATGTAAAAGTAGAATCTGAAATAAGTACCAATTATTTCATGAGCACCAATCTGTCAATCTAGAATTATAAAACAATCAAGACATATTACATATTGGAAAACTTGAATGACAACACAGGGTAACTCTCTAATTTTGGAGGGAAATATTCATATTTTGTGTTGTTCATAGAAGAGTTCACAGGGTTCTTCTGAAATAAGCCATGAAGAATAAGTAGGGACTGTATAGAAACAGAAATATCACCACCAATGAAAGACCCCCAAAGTGGTCTTGTCGCCGAGGAGCCCCAGGTTCAATAACCAGGCCATCAGATGCAAAAGCACGAGGTTTATTTCCACGGTTGTGCAAGCAGGTGCCTAGCTTCAGGATAGCTAAGGACCCCGAGTATCCTTGCAAGCAAGTTTTTATAGACAAAATCACAAGTTTTACATAAATTATAATATGGGGTACAGGTACAATTGGGATTAGTCTAGATATTCAACCCAGAAGGAAATTAACATAGTACAGCCTGTTTTCAAAAAATTTAGGTACGTGACATTCTGCATGACATCCTGTTTTTATGGCATCCTGGCATCCTGCTTGTTCCATTGTGGTTTAGTTTGCAGATTGGTAACCATTCACTATGACCGGTTCTGATAATCATCTATTTAGAAGACTGTGACCGGTTCTGATAATTGCTAGCCTTCCTGCCCTGTGGGGGGGGGGGGAGAGCGGGGAGGAAGAATCTGCTGGAGTGCAACGGTCAAAACGGGTTTATCATGCTTTGTAGTTTTTCATTACCCAACTCATCCAGTTTGTTATGAAAATTTGGTTGGGGTCTTTCACCATGACCTGCCTGCTGTATAGGAAGTAGTCATCATTCCTGACTTTCAGTGGCATAACACATGTTTATCTCCCCTTGTTTTCTCTTTTGGGGCAAATGTGCCATTGGACAAACCAGTGTAGGACACTGGAAGCCAGAAGAACTAGTTGTCTTAATTTTACATATGGACTTATACTCTGTCAGCTCCTAACAGTTTAATTCCTCACATTTAAATACATATGGTAGCTTTGTGTTCACTGAGTTATTGATAAACGTGATAATCAATAAATTTGTGGGGTTTTTTGTTTGTTTGTTTTTTGAGACAGGGTTTCTCTGTAGCTTTAGAGCCTGTCTTGGCTAATCTACAAGAGCTAATCTGTGGGTTTTTTTTTATTTTTTTACATTGTTTTATTTTTTTCCATTCAAAAACATAATTAAAGAAATAACATTTTTTCCTTTCTTCCCCTTCTCCCGGTCCCCTCTCGCTACCCCCCACCCCTCCTCCCTCTCCCTTCTTCCTTGAAAGAGGGCATGGTGCCCTGCCCTGTTGGAAGTAGTGTGCCTGAACTAATGGGAGCGCACCAATCCAGCTGGACTGGGACTGAATGAGCATATGATCAAACCAGACTCTCTGAATGTGGCAGCGAAAGTTGGCAGATGGAGAACCCAACAACAATGACACCAGGACCTATCTCTTCTGCATGTATTATCGTTTTGGGAACCGAGTCTTTTTGAATGCACTCCTTCCAAGGCCAGGAGGGAGGGGGGTGGGCCTTGTGGTATTTTTTTTTTTAACAGTAAACATTTATTCTCTACTTTCTTCTCTTTTTTAAATTTAACTTGGTTTTCAAATAAATAGGATCTTCCAAGCTTTTCTAACATATGTTTCCATATAATTTTGAATTTGGATATACCTATTGTATTATATCCTCAGCCCTTCTTTTGCCTTTATTTTGAAACACTAAGTCTCTGAAGCTGTACTTTAACGCCTTCTGTAGTCCAAGTTTATCTTGGACTTTGTGATACCTCTGAATTTATGATACCTCTGCCATAGATTCCCGTGTAGCTGAGATTACAGACCTATGTTAGCAGCCTTGGACAATGCACACAGTAAGGTCTATTTATGTTAGTTGATTTGCCTACTGTATGTCTCAGAAGAATACTACAAGACATATTACAGACAAGTGACCACACTGTTAAAAGAGATCTATCCAGCATCAAGATCAGAGGGCATATTTTATATAATTTTACTGTGTGTGTGTGTGTGTGTGTGTGTGTGTGTGTGTGTGTGTGTTTGTTCATGTGTGCTTATGGGTGTGCAGGTACACAAGTATGGAGGTCAGGGGCAACTTTTGGGAATCAAACCTTTTCTTCTGTTGTGAGATCTGAAGACTGAACCCAGGTTGTCAGGTTTCTGGAACAAACACTTCACCTGCTGCGGTGTCTCACCAGCTCAATATTTTTCCCTTTGATTAATTTGGGCTGTGGAGAAGCTGAGGCACAAAAGCTGCTTTTCTGTGTGCATTATAATTAATAATTTAAGATGATTTTCAGGTTGTATATTCTTCTGGTACAAGGTTCTCAACTCATTAGCTCAAATTTGAGGGAACAATTCAGAAGTTGCCAGTGTTTATTATTTGTTGTAGTGTTCCCTGTAAATATGGATTTAATGTGTGTGAAAAAGTATGAGAAAATTCTATTAATTTCGGGGAAACTGGGTTTCAGAGAAATCGCTAAACTTTCATGAAGTCACACATCTGAAAAGCAAAATAAAATTAGGTAAATAAGTTATAATAATATTTAGTTTGTATTTGAGGACTTGAGTTTCTCAAAAATATATTAGAAATACTAAAAGATCAATTTATTTTGAAATATTAGTGGCTATAACGTTAGGTACCATTAAATTTAAATGTTGGTAATGGTACAAAGCTTAATATTTTTTGGCTTTGAGCAACATATTTATTTATTGTTACTTTATTGCCCAAGTTCTGTGGGAAATTTCTCTTTACTGCTCTGACCAGTGAAGACAGTGATGGATGCTCACTCAGATGCAACAGAGCATCTGATCATTTGTCCCCCTCCGGCTCCTGCTCCTGAAGAGTGTCCTCCTCTTACCTGCTCCTGCTTGTGTGCCCTAAAAAACTGTTTTCATTTAATTTGAAAATATCTCCTATCATCCTCTGTATTTATGAGTTTTAATAGCACATTATCTTATACCTTTCATGTTAATTACCTGTGATTTCTTTTTTTCAATTTCATCCAGAAGTATAGGGAAGAGGTCAAAGATGAATGGACTCATCAAGAGGGGAAGGAAGAAGAAACATTAAAGTGAATAAAAGTGTCAAGGAGATTGAAATACATAAAATATGTGTTTAGATAGGTGGTTTGGCCCTCTTTTCTTAAATACATATAAAGTAAAATTGATTAATTAATTTATGTTTCTCTCATATATTGCATCCTATCTGCAGTTTTCCTTCCCTGCTTTCCTCCAAGCCCCCACACCACCATCCTGTTTCCATTCCTCCTCTGTTTCCCTTCAGAAAAGAGCAGACCACTCAAGAATATCAAACAAACAGAATAACAAGTTACAGTAAGACTAAGCACATATCCTCATATCAAATTTAAATGAGGCAAACCTGTAGGAGAAATGGGGTCCCAAAAGCAGAGAAAAGAGTCAGAGACAGCCCCCTCTCCCACTGTTAGGAGTCTTACAAGAACTGGGCTAGAGATAACTGGTTCTGGGACAAAAGTAGATACTTCATTTGCAGAGAACCTGAGTTGAATTCCAATTCTTAGGTCCAGTGACTTACCAATACTTGGAACTTCAATTCCAAAAGATCCAACTCTTTTTGCCTCCCGGTTCACAATACTCATATGCACATTGCCACACAGATACATGCACATACACAAAATTAAAGAACTGAAAAATAGTGGTGAAATTTCCAGTACTTAGGAATTTATTGAATATTGTCTTGTGCAGCTCTACAATTGATTTTTGGGCCCATCTCCACCTTTATGCTCTCTTACACATGTGTGAATGTAGATAGTTAAAGTTACCAAAGCTATATGCACCCTTCTTTCTCATATTATTTTATCATTTCAGATTTTTGATTGACTTTTCTATTATTTATTTGATTGATAGTATCATGCCACGTTTGCCTCAGTCAATTATTTTTAACTTATGCTACTGATATATAATTGATAAAAAAGTTAAATCAAATGTCCAAGAAAACCACTATCAGTAAACAGTTCAGTCTTATCAGCACCAAATTGAATGAAAATTTTAAAAATGAAATTACTATTTTAACATAATATATTGGTGAGTACTTTAAAAATGAATAGGATTCATTGCATTGCATTTGTTTTACAAAGATGTGGTAAAATTCATTGATGGATTCCTGAGAGAAGTGGACATTGGACTAATTTTTAGTGTGTATGCAATATACCGTACCAACTAAAATGAATTTTGTTATAGGAAACTTGCAATGAAACCCACAAGAACATCGTTGAAGTAAATTATCTAACTGGAAGCAAACTGTCAAAACATAGAGTCATTAAACAAATGAAGCTACATTTGCAATCAGAAAAAGCAACAATTAAGTAAATTATTTCATCATTTATGAACTTGGAGCTGTTATTACCATTTTATTTTTGTAGTAGGTGACTTTATTCTAGTAAACCTTAAAAATTAAAAGATAGAATGAACTATACATTTACATATATCTGTGGTAGATTCACAATACTACTTGAATGCAGAAATACTAATGAAAACTTCTTTGTGATCTCAAGGTTGATGGAAGTAAAAGAAATGGGCAAGTGAAGAATATTAGCAGTTAAAATGTAAATATCTGTCCTTTTGGATCTTTACTAGCATGCTTTCATCTTCTAATTAGAAATGAAAATAAAATTTTAAAAGATTTGTAATAATACAACAAAGGAATTGCTATAGAGTGAACTAAAAACAATCTGAAACAAATTATTATTTTTAATGTATTTTTAAAGTTTGACTCCAAGTAGATTGAAAAAAAGTCCTTATGAATCTTTTCATGTAAAATTAATGGTGGAATTTAATATGTGATATTTTTACTTTAAAAGAAGTTATTACAATGTGATAGATTGTCATTATGGCATTTTAATCGTGAGGAATCGGTGTGCTTTATTGTGAATATTTTCAGTTTGGATTTTTGACCCTAGGCAATGCCATTGTAATGTAGCATTCCTTTTCATATATTCAAAAATGTTACAAATCAAAAGGATAAATTATAAACAAGATGAATTAAATCTGACATTCTATAATTTTCTGATCATTTTCTTTTTATCTTTTTGGAACAAAGAACATCCAGCAAGTTTGTGAGAAATGAATAAATGAAAGAAAGTCTAAAATCTGTGTTATAAGAAAAATTAGGAGAACCATTCCATTGGTTAATAAAATAAGAAAAACAAGAAGCAAATTAATGTTAAAATGTAAAACAAAACATTCAACCTAGGAAAACATTGTACTACATAATCTTAAAGGTGAGGTAGGACTCTCAGGTCTGTGTATGTCCAAACTCCAAGATATAAGCATAAAGATAGTGTGAAAATAAGCAGTAAGAACGAGATCATTGATCACAAGTTCCATATTTACATGTTATACTAGTGTATCGAGGTACATTAATTTGGATTTCTAGTGTATATTGACCTTGTCCTCTGGCTAAGACATGTGCATTTTGGGACCTTTCTCTTCTTTGATGTCCCTATATTTAGGATTCACAATTGGTGATAGAATTTGATGCTTCATGTCTGTAACCGTAGATCTTGGGAGGCTATAGCAGGAGGATTGCGGCTAGGTGATTATACCAAGTTGAGCTCTAGTGAGTTCCACAATTACCTGAATGACAATATAAGATCTTGTCTCAATAAACCAAACAACTTAAAAAAGTAAAATAAACCATGTCTTAACTATAAACTTCTTGATGTTCAAACTATGAAATACTATGAGCAATGAATTTGCTATTGCACTTAGAAAATTCAAGATTTAGTACAGCACCCAGCTCACAGCAACCATGAACCAGATTTGTTGGAATTAGCAAATTGAGAGGTGTCCATGGCATTGGATGGAGCAGGTAGAATGAGTGTAGCTAGGGGATTGAAGGGGAGGTGCTAAGAATTGTAGCCTTCTATTCTCCCCTGTGTTCTATGTTTCCTGCGTCCTCAAAGAGATTCATTCTTCAGTTATGTTTTGATCTCCTTTCTTTTTCATTTTCAGTATGTTACTCTGTGTTAAGCATCAAGGTAACATTGAGTACTCTCAAGTGGGGCAACCAAGGGCCAACCGTGGCCCCTGTCTACTCTTCTTTGCATTGGGTGAAATATATCAAATGTCATCTCTTCATCTTGTTTTTTAGTTGTCTGCCAAAGGTATTAATTAAGGTCATCCTTTAACCTGTTTCCCCATCCTTTTGTAGCATTGTACTTTTGTTAACTGTATGCTACTAATACCATTAGTTCCTAAAAAAATAAATCTACTTTAAAAATAATATTTATTACCTTCTGGTTTTAGATATGAAAATTCTTTTAAAAATTCATTGTAGTAAAATCAAATAAAGCACAAAATAAAAATAGGAAAAGTTGGGGAAAATGATACACTTCCATGCTTTTTTTTTTACTTCTAGAAAATTTCTACAATTACTGGTTCAGGGCCATGTTAGACCATTAACTGTTTTTCTCATCATGAATTATTTCTTCCCCTGACTCCCTGCTTCGTGCTTATCCAATCATGTGGGAATATATTCTATCTATGTAGGAACTCCAGGGAAATATTTCCAGGTCAAGTTCTTTAATTTAACCACATCTACAATGTTCTTTTGGCATTCGGTAATGTATTTGCTGAGCTTGGGACATAAGCATGTTTGGGAGACCATTATTTACCAAAGTACTGTCAGTATAGTATACGCTGTCATAAGCCATTGTAAACTAATATAGTTACAGACTCTAATTTACTCCATATTTCCCCATTATAATTCTCATACTGATTTGAGAAGTCTCTATATTCTCTAAAGCTTTACAATACAATTCTTTATACAAAGCCCAAAATAAGATTTCCTGCTTCTTCCATCTCACCCAGTCACATATCTGAAGGTTAAAAATAGTCTTCATGTTGTTATCTGCAATTAGTATTTCTCTTTCATGTTCTCAAGCTTTTCCTTGAATTCTCGCAAACATATTTCCCATGACTCAGGAGTTTCCCTTTGACAAAGGAAACCGGAGTCATCAACTCTAGTCCAGGTTTTAGAAGTTTTCCTTTAGGCTTTACTTTTTGTTCACTTTTTGAAATTATCATCTACTTTCTCTTGACACAAATAAAGACATATCAATGAAAAAAGAAACTGCAAGTATTTTCACTTAGAAACTGTATCTGATGGAAATATCTGAAATTGTCAATGACTAACATTTCAATATATTTGGGACATTGTCATTAAACTTTATCTAGCATGTTTACTAAAATTACACTTAAGAGTAGAGCTAAACATAGAGTACAGTAGTGCAGTGTCTATACGATGAGAAAATATTAAATATTGACAGGATCAAGACTGATAAGCTATCAAGAGAGCAAAATGCAGAAAGGCCCCAGAAATGGATGAGCTGGAGGCAACGACAATAGGTTCCAGGGCTGAGGTGCTTCTGAGACTCTTCTGGGAGATATGGGAATAGGAAGTGATTCTCACGGAATGGCAGCACTCAGCCAGAATTCCCATACACAGGAAGAAGGACAAGCTGGACTGCTCAGATTACAGGGGCATCAGCTCTTTGTGCCGTAGCAGCAAGATCTTCTCCTCCATTACCCTGCAAAGGATCAAGGGCAAAACAGAGGAAATCCTAGGAGATGCCCAGTGCAGATTCAGAGCTAACAGGAAAACAATAGATTAAATCTTCACTTTGAAGCAACTGGCAGACAAATACCAAAAATGTTACATCGACTTCAGGAAGACATTTGATAGCATTTGGAGGAAAGGACTTTGGGAAACAATGAGGTTTTACACATACCCAGAGAAAATCATAAGAATACTAGATAATGCCTATAAAGATACCTTTGAATCAGTAAAAGTCTGTGGAGGACTAAGTGATCAGCTTAAGATAATCGTAGGAGTGTTGCAGGGATGCGTCCTTTCAACAATACCCTTTAATATATTCCTGGAATTAATAATAGCAACAACCCTGGATGGTGTGGAGATAGGCATACAGATGGGTGGAGGACAAATCAATAACTTGTGTTTCGCCAACGATTACAGCAATATTTGCTGAAAGTCCAAAGGAGTTGTAGGCCATGGTAGAGTGGTGGAAGTAAGTGAAAACCTTGGTATGAAAGTAAAGATCAAGAAGACTGAGGTATAATACATGGGAAGAAGATACAAGGACTTTAGCATTCTAATAAACAATCAGAACCTTAAGCAAACAGTCAACTTTGTCCCTCGGGAAGGAAACCTCGGTTGGAAGAAGGGAACTATTTCAGATGTTAAGAGGCACGTAGCAATGGTGAGGGCTGCATTCCAGGCACTAGGAAAGGTTTGGCCAGCAAGAGACATAACGACAACAGCAAAACTACAAGTATATGAGACACTTGTCTTGCACTGCCTTCTTTACAAATCTGAAACCTGGACAATGAAACTCTCCTCAGAACAGCGGCTGAATGTGTTTGAGATGCCATATCTCTGGAGGATGCTTGGTGTCACACGAAGAAACAGGCTGTGCAATGACGACATTAGGAAACATCTCCATCTATAGAATGAAGTAAACTACAAGATATGGTAACAGTGCTTGAGATACTTCTGCCATGTTATGAGAATGAATGAGGGCAGATACCCAAAGGTAGCACTGCTTGGAGGAGTGCAGGGGATAAGGCAAAGAGGAAGGCCTAAAATACCACTGGTTAGAGAGCATAAAGGAAGACTGTGGATCCTTGGGCATGACAATAAAACAAGCACCTTGGCCTGCCCAGGATAGGGACAACTGGAGAACAGCCATGGGCTACCCATGCAGTCTTAAATATTGCTGGGGCTTAAGTGATGAATGATGATGATAGAGTATCAACATATCATTTATAAATCCTGGGTTGAATTCTCAATACAGATAAAAATATTTATTGCATATCAAAACTAAAATTATAGTAACCTATAAACATTTGTTTAAACAAGAGTCAGGATTGTTTTCTATAAACAATAGCAATTGAGAAAATATGTAGTTAATCTCGAATCTTCTTGATTTCAGAAAATGTCAGTACAATATGAAAGAGAAAGCCATGGATAAAAGTAGGGAGCTAAAAGATAAGAGTTTTATAGGCACATATGTAAATAAATGTGGGTAAAGATAATTATATGCATAAGTATAGAGTACCTATATAGAAGGGCATGATTGTGTATTATATCTTGATATTTTCAAAAAAACATTTGTGACTGTGGTCTGACATCATTATCTCATAGTGGTTTCTAAGTTAAAGTTTAAGTCTCAAAAAATTTTTGTGTTTGTGCCTAGTTTTGCTATTTCTACTATGGTCAGAGATAATTAGTACCTGAACCTTCAGCAAAAGTTAAATCATATCTTTGAAAAGAAGTAAGCCCATGGCAGTTGGGGTGATTAAAAAAATGACCATAGATTTTAATAGATATTCAGACTGTCCAGAAAAATATCTTACTGAATTCCTAAAGATTAAAATTATGAGATCTTGTGAAGTTACCAAGGTCAATGGAGAATAAAACCTGGATTTTATTTATACTTGACAGCTTCCCTATATGTAAAAAGGTTTTTTTCAGCTAAAGTCATTAAAAAAATACAAATAGTTTTGCATTTTATAATACAATTGGATTCTTTTGGAAAATTTACTTATCAGTAATGATTTGTTCTGGAACATGCACAGGTAAGATATCATTTCAAATATGAAATAAGTCAAAGATTTTAACATCACAGAGCATGATGGGAGTACTGGTGTAGTTTCACAGTACCATGGTAAGAAACTTTAAGAAACCATTGAAGTATAGTGTATAGTTAAGAACACCATTAAAATATTATGTTCAGAAAATAATTATCTGTGGAACATTAATATCCTTCATGTTCTCCCATCTAAACATCAGCATTTCATTAGCTAAATGGAGATGCACAGTGGACGATCCAGCACTCATCTAGAAAACTGAAGTCAAGGGTATTTATAGAAACAAATAAAGGTGTCAGATTTTTAAACTTCCAATTCAGTAAATTTCACAAACTAACACACAGATGAAATCTCTCTGTCCTTTTAGAATTTTTTAAGCTAAAAAATAAATTAAATAATAGGTGGATACCATTTTCCTATAAAAACACTTACAATTTAGCGCTTGCTTTGCCTGGAACTTCTTATGTTATACAGTGTGGCCTTAAACTCTCATAGACCCACCACCCTCTGCCTCCAGAGTGCTAGAATTAAAGGTATAAGCCACCACACCAAGCTCTGCAAAAGTAGTTTTAAACACCTTCCCAGTTTGAAAGCAAACAGTTCTTAAACTTCAAGCCAATAGAAAAGATACAGAGTGCTGCTCTACCGTGGGGGCAAAACTTATCAGCTAAATAATACATGTGTGTGTAATGCTACGAAGATTGCAAGAGATGGGGTCCTGCAGATTTTTTTCCCTTGAACTTTACTGAAAGGAATTTAATGTGACTTGATGGTGAACTAAATACACATATTTTCAAGGGATATATAAACATATGTATAGTGTAAGCATTTTACCCGTGGTTTACATTATCATTTGAATTCACAATGAATCTGAAAGGGGTTTGTTTGACTTTACCCTGATTGTAAATAGGTCAAACCACTTTGTTTATGGGCAGAATAAAACCACCTGGGTGGAGAATACATCTGAGAGATTTACATAAGCATCAAGTCAGCATTTGCTTACTGAGCAAAAAGTATTAAATTCCAAAGACGAAGCAGGTAAATCATCTGAATTTGAAATTAGATGAATTCCTTCTAGTACAGCATTGTCAATACATTTCTCTCTTAAGATGACATTGTTTTGTTTTCTTGTGGGAGGAGGAAGTAAATGTATTATAGGAAATACCTAAGCAAAGCACAGACAGAAAAACCTACAGAGGCATATAGTGACATCTTGCTTCACATTGCTGTGATGCTTTCTTGTGGGCTCACAGAGAATTTTGCTCTGCTGGTTTGATGGCAGGTTCATTTAGGTCATCTTTTAACAAACTCTATTTCTGTAACCATCATGTTTTTATTCTCCAGAGCTTTCTTCTGTGCCCACATTTCCCAGAGAATATGTGTATGGTATAAAATGTTAATATTTTTCAGACTATTCAGTTAGCAACATCACCTTTAAAAGCAGATGTTTAGGTATTGATAAACCTGCCTTTGATTTGGTGCTCTTAATATAGTGGCTAATCAATCATTACTGGTGATTTTCAAAATAGGAACATTAGTCACAGGTTAAAATACTATAGCACCTCTTTGCTGTGAGATGTCAGTGTAACTGTGATGGGTGTTGGTTTATTATTTTTAGAGCCTCTCTCATCATGTATGCATTATCCTTGGCTACTTAGAAAAGAAAATCAACAATATGTTATCAAAGATTATTAAACTACTTTGTATATTCAGGTATTTTTTTAAAAAAGAGAGATCCTTTACTTGTAGCCCTTGCTGGCCTAAAACTCACTATACAGACATATCTGGCTTTAAACTCAATCCTACCTCCTTCTGCTTGACTCTGCTGGAATTCTGCTGGAATTAGAGACCTGTGACACCACATTGGGCAGACTAAGTACTTCTTAAAACCATCTCTGTGTTAAAAAATAATACAATGAAATACTGGAAAGGTTTAATTTTCTAATCTTTGGAATGGCAGTTAAGTAGCTACTAGAGACTGAGTCACTGCATACTGAAGCAGAGAATTCAGCTAGTCAAATTCTTATTTTTCATCAACTTTGGGGGTATTATTTATGCTGTAACAGTAATAGCATCTATTAACACCTTAACACCCAAAACTTGAGAACATGACTTCATTGTCTTGTTTCTTTGAGAAATATCTGGAAAAAAAACTTTTAAAAATAAGGATTTGTTTTGGTTCAGGGTCTCTAGAGATTCATTTCATCATATTGGAAACAGGAAGGTAAAAAGAGCAAGAATAAACTGGCCACGTTACATTCTCTATCATGAAGCTCCTACTGACTGATTTTAGCTCTTTTCTCCTATTCATCCCACTGCCCATGGAATGATGTTTTCTGATTTTTGGGTCAGTCTTCCTACCTTGATTTGCCTAACCCCAAAAAAAAATTCTTTCACAGACATATTCAGGGATTTTCTTCCATGGTGATTCTCAAGTCTGTCATGTTAATACTCAAGATTAACCATCACACAACCATATCTTCTATAATTAATAAAGGCAAGATGATTGTAAAAATTGTGCTCCCATACAGTTAGGATTGTTGACTTAAAGAGACAGAAGTAACGAGAGTTAATGAAACTTATGTGTGATGATGGAGGCAGAAAGTAGACTATGGGATTCATGAGCCAAGGGATGATAAGCACTGTTAATGTCACTCTTGGGAATATGGCTCTTCACTGGCACAGGAGCAATCTACCAGGGTCCACAGCCATATATGAAATTAACTCCTCCTTTCTCAGCAGATTTCAAATATCATCTGTTCCTCAGATATGAATGGGACTTCAGGAATACCTCCCTTCTCCATACCGCGATCTTGTTTGCTGGTGATTATGCAGGTCCAGCTTGATTACCTGAAACATCACTGGTTATTTAAAGCATGCAGTGTTTATTACGCAGATATATAGAGTCAACAGTAAATATTTTAGACACTCCAAGCATATATTTATACAATTGTTTTGGATGGCAATTTTATGGTACTATTAAAGCATATTTTGTTGCACTAAAATTCTTCTAAAGATACCAGAAAGTTGAGTCACCAAACAAGGAAAAACTAAGTGGATAATGACCTAAATACTTTATCTCTACTAGCCAACTCTCATGGAGAGGGAAGGTACTTTGAATACTATTGAAAGAGAATAATCATTAATTACACACAGCTGTGTACCATGGAAGATAGAATAATGACTGTCCTAGAAAGATATGCCTATTGGTGCAATGATAACTTGAGTATTATGGGGGTAACCAAACATTTTCTCATGGGATGGATTTAAGGCTGAGTCCAAGAGATATAACACAAACTGGGAATCACTATCAGGGCCCAGAACCTGTGAGTAAAAGGCTCGCTGGCCCTATGTGGGGAGAAATATATTACTATTTTAAATTGACTGAGTCTTAACATGAGTGATAATTTTCTATTGATATATCTACAGATAAGTGTATCTCTCAACATGCAGAGAAGAGACTATGTACTTCTCAGACCTGAATAGGATATCTACATCACTCCTCTCCTTCCAAGGATCAGGGATCATTGTAGAAGAGGGATGGGGAAAATTATAAGAACCAGGGAAGTTATATCATTGAAGAAAACTGTTCTTTCCAGGCACAATAGGGCAGATGCACATAGGAACTGACAATAATCATGACAGCATGTACAAGAGCAATATAAGTCCAATCAACACAAAGTCACAGCATGAAAGGAGTCATTGAGCATGAAGCCCCACCCTTGGCTGAGGGGTTATTGGCATTTTATAGCTACAAGAGTAATTTTCAAAGGTATAACTCCTGATAAATTGTTTGCTCTCCATGGCAGAGGACATACTAAAGTGTAGTTGGGCATCACAAATTGATATAATAATAATAAAGAGAACATGAAATTGTGTAGGTATCGATATGAGGTGGATCCACGAGGAGTTAGAAGAGGAGAGAGTAAAAAGATCAAAATATATTGAAATTCTCACTTAATAAAATATTATCTCAACTTATAAAAAGTAAGAGTAGATACTGTTGAAGTTAACTTTTGGTCTGAATAGAGTGCAGAATCGGCCTGACATATGAACTAGCAGTTGTACGCATTGCATATTTGTAACTGACAGTACCCATGGCTCCATTTAGAGTTTACTCATCAGTCATGTCAAATTTTGCGAGTTCTAGAAATAGAAGAAAAACTGGAGTGCCTTTTGAGATGTCCTTTTACACATCTATAAGGTTATTGTATATCCATTAACTTTGATGACAAAGGAAATGTCATCTGAGTTGAGTGAGTGGGTGCCAAGATGCTGAAAGCCCCATTGTCTCAGGTGAAGGAGCAAATGTACAGCCTCAAGGGATAGATGCTCTGACTCTGTCTCTGTGGTGACACATGATGCACAGAATCCTTACAGATTTGTGAGAAAGAGGATCATAAACCATAAAATAACATGATGTATAGAACCTGGCCTCGGAGCTGACCCAGATTATTCTTCATCTATTTCAAACTGATGGTCTCTGTCCTATAATAAATATCATTCACCCAGGGGGACAAAAAGACAATGGAACTAGGAAAAAAGATGAATCAAAATAAAAACACTCTTGAAAAATGTGGAAGGGAACCAGAATTCCTAGTGTGACTTTACAGCAGAGTTTAGAGAACAGATAGGTGGTTAGCATACCATTGGAATAAAGTTGGCTGCAACTTAACACTGTTAAAATGAAAATAACACATTGTTGGATCTTTGCCATCAAAGAGCATACTATAGTTTGTATTACAGAGTAAATGCCCAAGTCCAAGGACTTGGTTTGTAAGGTGCTCCTCATAAAACCTGGCCACCCAAGTTACTGAAACTCACAGGGTAGAAGAAAAGTGTCTATCCTCTGATGATATCTTCCTACATGCTATGCCATGTGTGCATCTATACATGCATACATGGATACATATCTACACATACATAACAAAGTGTAAATAAAAATTAAATGAAGTGATAGACATTGATAGTCTCCATTTATTGGATAAAATGAGGGTACTTAGTGAGCTTCATTCACTAAATAAGTGAGGGACTCAAAGGAGGCAAGATAACGCTAAAATTATAGATAATTCTATAAATTAACTTTAGGGCTATAATTGTTGACCAATAGAATAAAGGGATCTAAAAGTGTTCTTTAATGTTACTTGCTCCTGAACTTCATCAAAGGATAAAGAACAAAGTCGTGAAGTGTTTCACTTGGTTTCTAGAAAGATCTGTAAGTAAACCCACCATCAAAATGTAAATGATGTGAAGGACCTTGGGGTTGATGTCCAGCTTTCTTATGGGAAATAAAATAAATATGTATTCAGCTTTCTTACATATATAGAAATGTTGGAAACACTAACACTGACATCAATGATTGTTGTAAAGTTAGCAGTAGGGGCAGACACTTCAAGAATTGAGTGTGAGGGCAACTTTTAAAAATTGTATTTGTTTTGTGTGTGTGTGTTTGAACCAATAAAGTATTTTTTTTACGTTACTTTCCTATATAGTTTTGGACGACCCAAGTTCCATCAACTCCACTGTTCTGTTTCTTTGTCCCACCTCTGCTTGATCCTTCACTCCCAGTATTCCACTGGCATGCATTTTTTATTGATTTTTATTGAGCTCTATTTCTCTGCTCCCCTCCCTGCCTCTCTTCTTCCCTTCAACTCTCTCCCAAGTTCCCCATGCTCCCAGTTTACTCAGGAGATCTTTTCTTTTTCTACTTCCCATGTAGAATAGATCTATGTATGTCTCTCTTACAGTCCTCATTGCTGTCTAAGGTCTCTGGGATTTTGATTTTTGGGCTGGTTTTCTTTGCTTTGTGTTTAAGCATTTTCAACACACATTTCCTCTAAGCAACTTTTACACAATCTATTGTATCTTAGAGGAGAATTCTATTTGTACATATCAAAGATCAGTCTTCTTTGCCATTAGTAAAGTATCTTTAATGGTAATGTGACCTACTATTTATGGAGATATAAGAGCCAAGCAATTTAGCAGAAAATATTCTATAACACTTATAGGCCCCATTTAGCACATAATTTTGTACATACTACTTTCCAACTACTAACAATGTGGAAATAAGTTTTAGAACTTAACAGTGAGTAAGGTCAATATTATTTTCCCACTTTCTAAGGAACATATTTACATCTAGACAGATAAACATATTTTAGTCATGTGTTTATGAAAGTGATAATTCTTAATTTCCACTTACAGCTTTAAAGTTCTTGTCAAATTAATACACTCACTATCATTAAATCCAAATGTTTTCTCATATTTACAGAAAAATGGAAGGAAATTCTGTTTTGGATGCTGTATACATTGCAGATCTCATAGGCTATAACAAATGATGTCTACTTGCTTGATTTCTGAGGCACTAACAACATACCTGACACTAGGTAATCCGGTAAAGACCTTTACTTGGATCATAGTCCTGAAGTTTGGACTGGAAAGCTGTCTTTCTGTTTTTCTGGATTTGTTTACCTTATCACTTCTTCTCTCTGCCCAGCCATATCACTTCCTGCCTGTCTACAAACCTCCAGACCTCTCTGGTTAACTAATGACCAGCTCCACCCTCTGATCTTTAAGCAAGCTTTATCTAGTAGAGCATAAACACAATATCACCACACTTGGGGGAGATACTGCTTTGGCAGCACTTACCTACTAGTTAGCTATAGGAATCAAGGACAGGAAAGTACTTGTGGGAGATGATGATAGTGAAAGAGTCAGGAATAACACTCAAAGTTATGATGTGCATAGTGTTAGGAGTTTTTATATTAGGATAACGGACAGTTTGTTTATCAAAATGAACTGCTGATAAATCCCAGTTCTAAAGTCCCCATGTAATCAAGGTTGCCTCCCAACCCCCATGTTCTCCTGCCTCAGCCTATGAGTGTTGGGATTGTAAGTATGGACCACCATATGCCATTTATTGCCTATGATTTACATTCCAGTGTTTGCTGGTGTAGGAGGGTCCTTCTGGGGTTATAAGTGTAAGGTACTACCTATGTCTTATTCACTGTGTTTTAAATATTTTCACCATTTACGGCTTTTTCTATATGATTTCTGACGGCACAGTCTCTAATTCTGCATTCAGGAGGTAGAGGCAGGAGAATTGCCACATGCTGGAGGTCAACTTGATCTGCAGGCTGAGGTTTTAGCCAGTTACAGTCACTCTCTGAGACCATGTCTAAAATTGAACAAAAACATAAATAATAAGTGCAGCTTAAAATGGAAGATTATAAATAAATTTCACCTTAAAATAAGGAAACATTATCCTCCAGTGTGAGCTGGTAGCAGACATTAGTAGGTAGGAACTAATATTGTTAATGAACATGACTACTGGATTCATTAACTCTCAACTGTGCTAGAACTGTTTGACTCATTGATATTTCATGCCACTATCTGACATGTGTACAGCAGTCTTTATTAATTATAATCAAGCCAGCAAGAAGAAAATAGGAAGCCTGAAATAATCATTATAGAAATAGATGATATTTGCCATTTTAGAATTTTATAAAATATCAGTATGTTCTGGAAATGTGGTTCTCAACATTACTCTCAGAGGACAAAAGTCAAACTCTAGAGAAATCTGGTTTAGACTAAGGCAGAGCTAAACTAGTCCTCTGGAACTTTGATTGTACCCTAGATATAATCCCCAAATAATAATAGGAGCATGACCGGGCTTGTTATTCAAAAGGGTTTAAATCATTTTACATTTATTTATTTATCAGCCTGAACCCAGTTTCCTTCCCTTTTCTCCTCCCAGTCCCTCCCCACTCTCCTTTCTAATCCTTTCCTCCTTCATTTCTATTCAGAATAGGCTGGGCTCCCATGGATATCAACAAAACAGGTTATATCAAATTGTAGTAAGACTAAGTACTTCTCCTTGTATTAAGGCTGGAAAATACTACCTAGTATGAAGATTAGGGTCCCAAAAGCTGGCAAAAGGGTCAAAGACAGAAAAAAAAAGAGTCAAAGACAGTCCCTGCTCTAACTGTTGGAAGTCCCATAAGAAGACCAAGTTATACAACGGTCACATATGTGCAACATAGTTTTGAACACATTGGCGTAGGAGACAACTTCCTGAGTAAGACCACCAATAGTGCAGGCCCTTAGATGACAATAAATGGAACCTCAAGAACCTGAACATCTTCTATAAGGTAAAGAACAGCATCACTAGAACAAAACGGCAGCCTATAGAATGGGGAAATGTCTTCACAAACCCCACATCTGACAGGGGCTGATTTCCAACATACAAAGAGCTCAAGGATCTAGACATCAACAAATCAAGTAACCCAATTAAAAATGGGGTACAGATATAAACACAGAATTCTCAACAGAAGTATGTCAAAGGGCTGGGACACTTAAAGAAATGTCGACGTCCTTTGCCATCAGGGAAATGCAAATTAAAAGGACTCCCAAATTCCTTTGGGACTCCCAAATTGTGAAAATGGCTAAGATCAAAAAACAAGTGACAACTTATGCTAGAGAGGATGTAGAGCAAGGGGAACACTCCTAATTTTATAGGAATTATACATTAAGATGAGTCATCTTTGTTGAAGTATTCACCATTATCCGAAGACCAGTATTGACTCTGATGATAATAAGAAGAAACCAGAATTGATGAGTCGCAGCGTTTGGAGAGCTGAAGAAAGAGAGGGAAGGAACTGATGCCATTCTTATGTCAATCATCTCAGCAGTGACTGAAGTGCTAAGCGTTGAATATCCCTGTGTTCATGTCTGTATCTCCCTCCACTCCCAAACCTGCCTGTCTATTATCCCAGGAAAAATTAGTTTGTTATTATTAATTTTTAAATATTAAGTAGCAAAGAAATAAAAGAAACTCAGAAACAATTTTTAATAAAATCCCATCCTTAAGTATAATTATCTTTCTCTTTACTGAACAATAAAGTTCCCAGCCTAGCTCTAAATTAAAAGAAACAGGTTAATTTAAATTATAAGAGTGTGTGGAACAATCCTAAGCTAAAGGCCAATCCTTAATTAATAAATAAGTAATATTTAATAAGAAGTCTCTGTGTTGTTATTTGGATGCTGCTGATCCAATGATAGTATGACAAGAAGTTTGCTACAGGTTTTCATTCTGACTGATGAACAGTCAGTCATTGACAGCTTTCATTGGTGAAGAGGTGGATGTGACACATTTCCTAACAGTTCCTCTAACTACTGTAGTAAGAATAGCCTCTCATGGAGGGTACAGAAATGGTGAGTCTGGAGGTCTAGAGAAGAGGAAGGGAGCCCAGCCAAGTGAACACCTTTAAGTTCCAAGTGACTGAGGATGCTGTCACAGACCAGGGTGGAAGTAGATGTGGTCATTTAAAACTGCTCTGCATGTTGAAGTGGGAGGCAAGCATTTTTAAATGGATGAAATATAAAAGAGGGCAGCCATGCATGAGTGCAACATTTGGGTGCTGGAAGCTCTGTTGTCAGTTTTGAAGAGTATAGAAGGAGCAGACTGGGGCAGATGTAGTGCATAATGTCACGATCTCAGATTCAAAATTCAGTTGATGTAAGATCTATGAACAAAAGGCAGCAGCAATAAGGCTTGACAATTGTTTCCAAAGTTCTAAACAGGCAGGTGTTACACAGGAGGGAACTAGAGCTCCCCTGATTTTCATCTCAGCCTCACCACAGCCATTTGCTCCTGAGTGCCACTCTTTCAATATTATCAGAATAGACAGATTATCAGGCCCAATGTGGATGTGTTTAGGAGGTATCTGTTTGCTTATCTTGGATTTGAGTTTAAGAGCTGGTTATATGTATTATAATAACAAGCTGCTTGCAGTTATTCACACAGTAAGGTTATAAACACTAGTCAACCCATGAACAAAACGTTCCACATAAACAACCAACAAGGCAGATTCTGCCACAGTAGCCTGGATCTTACCAGTTTGTGGGTAACATGATCTGACAGTTGGAATACTGTATTTTTGTACATATTAAAATGATTTAAAACTTTTCCTCATCCATATCTGAAAGAAAATCTTTAACAACAAAATTATTCATTGTCTTTAGAAATGGCTAACAATGAAAAGATATAAATTATTATGAAAATGCCAAATTATATAAATTAAACATTAGATATTAGATTGCAAGTTCTAATCAGAATTTATGTAAAAACTCATTTTTTACTTTTCATGCCTGACAAGTCTTAGGTTATACACATGGTTCTATTTTTATTGATGTCTTTTCTAATTTTTTTATAGTTATTTGTTTTTCCCTGTTTCCAGAATTCCTAGATGTTTGCAGAGCTTTGATTACATACAGAATAAATCCATCATTGCCTGTTTATTTACCTAGTGGAATCAGAAATGGTATTGATCATTTAACAAAATATTTCATGCATCAGTGTTCATGAAATTTAGCATTTTATGAAGGTGTATATAGCTTGCATAGTTCCACCCATTACTTTACTGTGCCTTGTGTTGAGACGCCTAACATCTACCCCAAACCCTCTTCATAGTTTAAAAGAGAATTGGATATGATTTCCAAATACACGATGTCACCATGACAGTGTCTTTTACTGTGCAGAATCTTTTCTGTAGATGTGAGTGCAATGGGGGGTGGGGTGGGCAACTATCTGTGTATAACATAATGACTTTGAATGACACATATTATCTTGTGAAGCAAGAGAATTAAAATACACTGCTTTGATGCTTTGCTTAATTATTAATTCACATGCTTCAGATTTTCAAATTCCCCTTTAGGTGTTGACACACCATGCCAACATGGACTTTTCTTCTGTGTGCCAGATCCTGTTAGAATCTTCTGAAGAAACTGATTGTAATTTTCCACAGGAAAGGACAAACGTTATTTATTTGGAGTTTTAGAGATTGTATTGAACATTGAAACCAAAGCCTTATTTGTCTGTATTTTGCTTTTATTTTTAAAATATAGTTTTACTTATTTTGTTTTTGTTTTTGAAACATGGTCTTCAACACATGTGGATGGGCCTCAATCTACTCTGTTCCTGAAGATAACCCTGAACTCATAACCTTCCATCCTCCATTCATATGCTGAGATCACAGAGACACACAAGGTTGCCTGGCTTCTATATTTACTTTATAAGAGTTTGTGTGGGTTCTATCCCTTCAGGGCAGCACACTTTATTTTTTCTTAAAAAAAGAGAATCATTTGAAACCATATTAGGTTTATAAACTCATTTCTTTAGCCCCTCTGTAGAGATACCTTCTTATCATATACCTTATTGGTAATATCTCTTAGCTCACAAATTTTTTGTAAATTCATGAATAGTTGAAAAGGTGAAGAAAGACAGACAGACAAACAAAGCGTTTTTGACTTCTCTCGCTACTACAACACAACAGAATGTCATAGACTAAATGTCTCCAGAACTGATACTTTACTTTGTTCTGACTTTAAGGAAGTTCAAGGTGAAGCTCCTGGTAGATTTGATGCTTGTTAAGGCATAGCCCTTGTCTCATTAACAAATATCTTGTTATGTCTTCTCAAGACCGAAGGGACAAAGGAACATTTACTTTTTGTAAAATCACAATACCTGTGAGGGCTCCACTTCTGTTTCTGTGTGCAGGGGCTCAAAGTTTCAAACCTGAATAAGATCACTGTGGAAATCAGGCTTAAGCAGGTCATTCGATGCAACATTTAATTCCACACACTCCTAGGAAGAACAGAGTGGGAGAGAGGGAAAGCAAGCAAGAGAGAAGCGAGGGGAGAAGGGAGGGAGATGTTTTTCAAGGCAGAGAAAAATGAGGCTGCTGTCATGTGAACAGTTTGTACTTACCCCTGAGTCTACAAATCTTGACCTCTTCCATGAAGAGGCCAAATTATGATGGGCTTCATTTTCAGCTGTGATCTGTGAATTGCTTACTCCAACAGTTCACAGCAATACGTTAAAAGAGCAAAATATGAAATTATGATTTCATTGGGTGTTTTATTCAATTTATTAGAGTATCTAAGAACTACAGAAAGATTCTTAGTTCTTTGACAATTTTAGATTCAGGACAATGTGACTTGATTATATTCAATCCCATTTCCCCATCTCTTTCCAGAACTACACACCCTTATTTACCAGCCCAACTTTGTATCCTAATAATTTTCCCTTAAAGAGTAATTTGTGCCACCCAAATACTATGGGATGTATGGTCAGTCATCTTCTGGAACCAGTCAACTTATTAGGAGTTACACTATTGGAGTAAACTGTCTTTCACTCTCCTAACATCTAAAAATTCCCATTGGCTCCACAGTTAGGGGTGGATTTATGTGACCATCTCAATTCTCCATGCTGGAATTTTGTGTGATTTGAGCTTGCACCCTGTAACAAATGTGAGTTTGTGTGCAGTTACCCAGATCTGGACAGAGGATGTGATTCTTTATTTCTTTACCTTCTATTCTTTATTTTATATGTACATAATATATTTTTGTCATATTTAATTATAGAATAATGGATCTAGTAATCATATTGATTTTTTCTAAATCAAGAATAAAATTGGTCATATTTGAATGTAAGGAAAAGAAAACAATAATTTTGATTAAGTTTAGAAATTTTCAACACAGGAGATTTTGTCTATTTTCCCCTCTCAAAAGAATACAATATGATTTTTTTAGGGTTATCCTTGTTACCTAGATTCTCTGGGATAGTGGAATATAGGTTCATTATCCTTTGCTTTGGATCTAATATTCACTCATGAGTGAGTACATTTTGTGCTAGTCTTTCTAGGTCTGGGTAATCTCACTTAGGAAGTTTTTTTTCTAGTTCCATCCACTTAAATACAAACTTCAAGATGAAAATTGGGAGAGTGGGGATTGGGGGGGAGAAGGGAGGTTGATAGGGGAGGAGGGGAGAAGAAGGGGAAGGAGAGAATTTAATGGAAGAGAATCATTGAGATGGGGGAAGAACAGAGAGGGAGAGCAAGGAAAGAGATATTCTGATTGAGAGAGCCATTTTAGGGTTAGCAAGAAACCTAGCACTAGAGAAATTTCCAGGAATCCCCAAGGATGACCCCAGCTAGACCCTAAACAATTGTAGAAAAGGTGCCCGAACTGGCCTTGCCCTGTAGTCAGACTGATGACTATCTGAAATGTCATCATAGAACCTTCATTCATTAATAGAATAGAATAATTCATTCAGCAACTGAAGGAAGCAGATGCAGACATTCACATAGGAACAATGGGTTGAGCTCCCAAGGTTCGAGCTGAAGAGAGGGAGGAGTGATAATATTAGCAAAGGGGTCAAGACCATGATGGGGATACCCACTGTAACAGCTTATCTGAACTAATGGGAGCTCACCGACTCTGGCCTGACTGCGGGTGGTGGTGGTGGAGGTGCTAGGGTAGGGAATCAGATTGTGACCAAACTAGACCCTCTGAATGATGGTGACAGTTGTATGTCAGAAGCAAACTGTGGGGCCACTGGCAGTGAGATCAGGATTTATCCCTATTGCTTGTACTGACTTTTAGGAGGGATACCTTGCTCAGCATAGCTATAGTGAGGAGGGCTTTGGTCCTGCCTCAAAGCAATGTGCTAGACTTTGATGACTTCCCATGGGAAGCTTACAGTTTCTGGAGTGGATGGGGGGTGGGGTGGAGGGAAGGTGGAGGGAGTGGAAGGAGGGGGGAGAGAAGGAACAAGGATTGGTATGTAAAAAGAGAAAAGAAAGATTTTTAAAATAAATTTAAAAAAGAAATCTCCAACAATCAAATCAAACAGGAAGAAAAAATTATCTGTCAAGTAAGCAGAAATGTAGGGATTATATGATATTATTTTGAATACAGCTCTTTAAAATCATTAATAATAATTGGTATCTGGTCACCACGTCAATCATAAGACATGACTTTAGAATAGGTGAAAATTGAGAGGATAGCAGTACCAGCAACAGAAAATAAAACTATGTAGTTTCAAAAGAAAATGATGCACAAAGTTTTTAGATGTTATTTGACTACAAAACATTATTATTCAAGAGAAATAAATCTATTTTGATGGGATATATATTCTGAAATTGTAGGTATCCTTTTCAGAAGTAAAGTTACTAGGTCCACAAATGCAAAATCTCTTTACTTAAAGCCCTATTCACAATTGCAGGCTAAGGGAAAGATTGTCGCAGATCTGCCCTCTGGTGAATTGTTAGTTCTGGGGAGGATTTACTGCCATCATTCATGCTGTGATTTAGATTAAGCCACTTGCAGCTTCAATTGACAAGCACTTATGAGCATTCTGGTTCAGTTTACTTAAAAGAGTCCCTTCAAACTGCAGCGTGCTTACAGTGGATAATCAGAATTACTCATTTACTCCAAATACAAAATAAATTCTAATATAACCTTTAACAAAATACATAAGAGCTAACTGCAATGATTTTACTTTTGAAGTTTAATAAAAGCCTAGGTTTACCTGAATTAGGTCATGCGGAGGTTAACTGGCACAATCATATGTGCCTTAAAGCAGAATACATTTAAATATTTATTCATTTTTTTCCATCTCATAGACCAAAACCTTAACTGTAATTACTGCAACAATGAAGTCTTGCCTTGATCTTTACTGAGGAAGAGAAGTCACGCTAATCTCAAGCATTGATGTTAGCTACTTTATGCTTATTTTTTAAATCTTCCTTCAAATTTATTCCAACAAAACCAGGATTGTGGTAAGCCTGACATACTATGACCTGTGGACAGAAATGACAGAAATCTTTGAACTTGTTTCCTTCTCTCTTTGCCCCCTACATTAGCCTTTGGCATGTGACCAAATGCCATGCGTTCTGCCATTATGACCCATTGGTGCACAGAAACCCTCATAAGACAGTTTCTAGCCTTTATTACAAGAGTGAGAACACTGGTGATTTTCCATCCAGCAATTTAATGTGTATCATCTACTCCAAAGAATTGTGAACATGAATTGTGTCTGGACAGAAAACATAGTAGAAGGCACCTGAATATCACAATGCACCTACTTTACATGATCTTTATGTGTGCATTCTCCATTTCCCAGAGGAGAGACAGAGAGAGAGATGGGAAATTAAGATAATATTGAAGATTTGTAAGTGTTTATGAGTGGAATTCATGGTCCCATGATGGAAATGAACTTGTTTAACACTTCTCTTTTGGATTAAAATGACAACGAAGCACTACAATTCTCACATAGTGGTAATCTAGTCTCATTCCTTTTTTGATCCTTCAGTCTAGATAGTGGGATTTCAGAGAGAGAGAGAGAGACAGAGAGAGAGAGAAAGTTCCACCATTAGTCTTAATGCAGTTTCATTTTTTTTTAGTTTTAAATATCTTTTATTGCATATTTGAAGATTATATTATATAGAATTATGAAGCAATATAAATTATCTGCTTAAAGGGTTATGACTTTTCTATAAGGGCTGATACAGAATCAGCCTAATCATCATTTAGCTGATTATAATTATAGGAGCAAATAAAAGTAACATTGGAATGTAGTTTTGAAGTATCAGAATAGTGCATGCCGCTACATGATAAGTGAACAAAGACATATAGAGAAAACACAATTATTTTCAGTTTTTAAGCTCCCTTAATGATCAAATGTGTCAGTGTGACTTAGAGTAGGTCTCCTATTCCTGCTTACATATCAGTAAGAACATGCTTTTTGTCAAAAAAAACCTATGTATTTAAATCTAAAAATTTAAAATAAAAACTGTTATCAATTCTAGGGCACCAATATATTCTTTCCATAGTATCCCATAATTTAAAATAGTTTTTCCTTTTTAAAATTTATTAAGAAAATATTTTAGCATATGTTGATGACAGCAGTTTACATCTAGTTGAGTGTAGCCTTAAGTGACTCATACTTGCATTTTCATCCATTAGGGTAGCACATTGCCTTTTCTGTCATTCTTCTAAGTATGAGCAAATCAAAATAGATTGCCACTTTATAATTTGTATTTCAATTTCAACTTCTGTTTTCATCACACCTGTGTAGTGAGAGGTGAGCGGGTTGTGTCCCGCCGCCCAGCACAGGGCCCCTTGTTCCATCCCGCCCAGCTAGCTTAACTCCAGAAATAATTACACAGAAACTGTATCCATTGAAATACTGCCTGGCCCATTATCTCCAGCCCCTTATTGGCTAACTCTCACATATTTGTTTAACCCATTTCTAATAATCTGTGCTTACCATGACGTCGTAGCTTACCAGGAAAGATTCAGCATGTCTGACTCTGGCAACTCCATAGCAGCTCTCTCTCACACTTCCTTCTTCCTCCCAGAATTCTCTTCTGTCTACTCCGTCTACGTGATTTCTGCCCTATCAAAAGACCAAGGCAGGTTTTTTTTATTCACCAATGAAAGCAACACATAGAGAGAAGGACCTCCTACACCACACCTGTTTCTGCTGTTCCACTCTTGCTTCTCAAACGGTCTTCTCCACTTTGCTTAAATCTGGTCATGCGCACACCATCTGTGATATCTTTCCTTTATTATGTCATTCGTATCCTCCTTTCCTTCTGCCACAAAGATTGTGTTTTGATATTCACATCATGCTTTTCTATTTTTACTAAATCAGAAAATCATTCTCTCAATCAAATATTCTTCTAATGTAAGAGATGTTTGTTTTTAATCTATTTAATAAACATAGGAGAAATGAATCCTCTTTATTAAATATACACTAGGGAAAACAGGAGTTTACAAGTTTTCTGAGAGTAGGAAGTTGAGTTTTTAATTTGGCTGTGTGGCCCAGTAAATTTCTAACATGATAAGGAAGAGATAATTAAATTAGGAAGTGTTTGCAAAATGATCAAGAAATTATTCTTACCCACTTTTCACTGAATTGCTCTCTTGGATATTTGCACAAATAATTGCTCCAATTGGTGTGCAGGGCTGTAGTCACATAATGACAATTGCTTTCAATAATTGAGTCATTTCTCTCCTCCTGTTGTTTTAGCCTGTTGCATGTGTGCCCCTGCATTTTTAATTTAGGAAATGTCAAATCACAAGTGCGAACTGAGTAACAGTTGTTATAAACCCATATATACATAGGCAATATGTGTATATATGCATCAAATGACTATGTAATTACATTCTATTTCAAAATATAAATCATTTACAAATTACATTTTATTTATTTAACAATTTACTGTGCATATATTTTATAAAACAATTCATACTTAATGATTATTTTTCAGTAATTAAGAAAACAAGATATACTACTATTTGAGCTTACACAGATACACTGAAGTTGTGAGCGCAAACAAGCATTATCCCTTTCAAATCTCTGGCCTTTTGGGGGTTGCATGAACACATTTGGGTGATTGAATCACTCTTTGTTGTTCTAAATACACTATTCACATATCCAAAAGACTGAACGTGCATATTTTCTCCAAGTATTTTCAAAGATATAGGGCAAGTCTTAATTTCCTTCTACGAAGGTCCCAGAGACTCCTTGTCTTTATAGTCTACCTCAATGAATACTTTGCACAGGGAAATACTTTTCCTTATCTTTTCTCACTTGTGACAGATAAAAGTTTCTTGGGCATAGAATTGTTCATATATAACAATATTGAACATGAATGACAAGGCAAATCCTCATTTCATCCAAAACCAACAAAAGCATTATAAAGCACTAAGGTCTATATCATTTTTGAAAAATTATTTTTCTCTCCATATACATGTAAGCTTTGAAAATCAATATGTGTAACATAGTTTCTCTTGAATTCTTTATTCTGTCATAATTGACAAAAATGTTGCTGCTGTTTTCAGCAGCATAACAATCAAAAGAGGGGAAAATATTTTATAGTGTCCTAGTGTTTAATTGCTTTCATAAATGGAGCTTTTCCATTAACTTTAATTAAACATTTAATATAGATATCAAGCAGAAACTATACCTCCCTTATAAACTAAATTATTTCCCCATAGGACATATGTGGATATATAACAGGGTAGCCTGAGTTCGCGATGGAATTCTATCTGTCCTTTTCCTTTTCAGAATTATTACTGACATATTACTAATACTCTAGAGAATACCCTTTCAGTCATTTACATTTCTGGATCACTGTCCCTTTTGTTTGACACTGCACTAAATACAGGATTTATTCATTGTTCAGCATGTGCAGGGACAGATGCTTCAGCTGTTAATTCTTTGTCTCATTTAGAACATTAAAAATGAGCAGATAATCCCTATGCAGATCAAGGCTCTCTCCTCAGTCACAAGCCTGTTACAAACCTTGGAGATAGGAAAGTTGAATCCCTTTACTGAATGCAGATGGTGCAGGTATTTACAGAGTGACCTGGGTAATTTTCACTTTACACATTTCCTGCCTAGGTATTGCCACATATTCTTCACCTTCTGTCACATTGTAAAGTGCTGATGCAGAATATTATAGCAATATTTTTTCTTAGCTAAGAGTTACAGTGAGCCTCACCCTAACACCTTATAATTTTTAGTGGCACACTTAATTTATGATATCATTGTAAAACCAAATCCGTTCTAATTTTCTTCAGGCTCCAAACATACATCATGCAGTTACCTTTTTTTCTTACATAATCATTTATAAAGACAGAATACAATTTTATTCAGGGTGAATATATTTTATTTAAAGCACAATGAAATGATGAATTTCTCATGAAGTATTATCTTCAAAGATTATATTTGAAGGATAGTTACATATATGTGCATGTATATATATGCATGTAAATAATATATCGTATAAATGTAATATAATATATAATATGCATGCATATTATAATGAGTCAGAAAGGCCCCGTGACATTTTGAAAAAATAATTAAATGAAAAATGCAATTAATCTCTATTTAACTTGAACTGGATCATTGTTAACTATTTGGGTATGCGTTCTTATTTGGGTATATTTACTATTTTGGTGTATGTTCAAATCTGAAATCAAGTATTTCTTTTGTACATTAAAACTTAACTGTATAAAATGATTCATCTGCTGCACTACTATATTTTTTTTGACTAGCCATGGGGCTTCCATTTTCATTTTAGCTTTGCATGCCTCTTTTATAACACTGTAGGATAAAATTGCATTTATGAATGTCCAATTGTCACAGTGTTCTAGGATTTTCTCACTGATTAAAAAATGAACTTCAAGAACATAGTAAGAAAAATAAAAGTCTTCTTATTCAGTATCACGGTTTTCATGTAAACCAAATATCACCAGGTTATAGACAATACTTATTGCCCCAATGATAAAGTTTGTGTCTTATCTCATTAAGTAATTGCTGAAACTTTGTGCTTTTCTTGGGTGAGTAAAATGGGATCCTGACGATATTTTAAATGTAGTGTGGAAACTCATATTCAACATATAACCACATGAATAAACACGATTGTATAGTTTGTGACAAAAGACACAAAAAGAAGAGAATATAATGATAGTCATACCTATTACATAAGAATTTGACTAACTAATAAGTTGCAAGAAGAACTTCTTAAAGAGTGGAACTTCATATAAAAGACCTGCAGGAAAGAAAAATTCTTTCCTTGGGAAGCAAGAAGGAAAGTACATTATGAATAGAAAAATGTGTTACTTATTTTCAGGATTTTGACATACTAGTCTTTATCTATTCTTCTGGCTGCAGTTAATTTTCTGTCTTCTTCCTCTCTATTGTGGCTATATGAATTTCAAGAGAAACATTTTTCACTATTTCTCATCACAGTAGCAATATTTATTTATTTGTGAGTCTTGCTGTAATAACTCTTTCTCTGTTCTACCAATCAAAACCAAAATCATGACATGGAAACTTACTATAAATTATAAAAACTTGGCTGACACCTTAGACTTGTTTCTTACTGGTCCTTATAATTTAAATTAGCTCATATCTTTTAATTTACATTCTTTTACATGGCTCATTTACCTCTAATCTGTATGCCAGGCTGCTTCCTGTGAGCCTCCTGGCATCTCCACCCTACTTTTTCCCAGCACCCTCTGTCCTTGGAATTGCTGCATAGCTATTGACCATTCGGGTTTTAATTAAACCAATCAGAGAGACACATTTTCACACATTGTAAAGGAATATTCCACCACATTTCCCTCTGTTTGTCTAAATAAAAAGAAAGGTTTTAACTCTAACACATTAAAACTATATAGAATAAGAATATATCAGGAAGAGAGACATCTACAATGTCCAGTCCATTTGCATATAGCAAATTTAGATTAAATATTCCATTATTTTCCTCTCTTTGTCCAAAGATTTATACTTAAATTATTTTTGTTATATCTTGCAAAAATGTTGAAGGACTTTCCTACTTTCTCTTGACAAAGTTTGGTAGTTGTCTTCTTTTGTGTCCTGTTTGTCCAATTTGGACAACATTCTGTCAGCAGTTGCCCAAATTGCTAGTCTTTGCCACAAAACAAACAAACTCCATATCAAGGTTCTTTAATGCCCATCCTTTTATGCTGTAGATTGGTACTAACAGGTGCAGCTGAGTCTTACTATTATAAAAAGTCTTATGTTATTAAAACATCTTAAATGTCATATTTTGTAGTTCTTTGAAATATCTGAAGATCACTTATTTATCTTACATATTTCTCTGTATGTCTAATCTACATGGAAAGAAGAAAAAGACGAGATCTCCTGAGTAAATTGGGAACATGGAGATCATGGGAGAGGACAGAAGTGGTAGGGGAGGAAAAAAAGGGGGCTAAGAAAATATATAGCTCAATAAAAACAGTAATAAAAAATTTATTGCTGTATGACATTGAAAACATACCTAATAGTTTGATTGTTATAGATGACTAACTATTAATCTGGATTTTCTTATTATTATATATAGCTTTTAAGGGCTAAAACTTTATATTACATTTTAAAAGATCTACACATGTATAATACCTGAAACGAGTAGAAATATATACAATATAACAAAAATGACCTTAAATTTGTATCAGTATACAAAATTCCATAACAATGCAAAAAATTTGAGACTAGTGGTTGTTCAAAAGTAGAATCAACAGTCTACCCTTTTATCCCAATATTTCTATGCTACAATCCATGTTTTTCTCTTTATAAAGAAATCTCCGAATCAATTCTTCTTTATTCAGTATTTTTTTCTGATCATGAATAATAGCATTTTTTAACCAACTCTCCTAAATAATGCAAGCATCCGTTAACCCATCAAATGACCAAAAACCACCCACTCCACCTCTTGAGAATGTGCACATTGTGTTCTCTAAACTGCTTCCCATTTTCTGGAGGCACTGGAATCTTTAGGGGACCTTGAAGAATTTGGGATTACAAGTTCTGGGAGAGATATCTATATCATTTGTTGTCCTACCTATGTGTAATGAGAAAGGGCAAGGCTTATCTGAAGTCCTGGCTGTAATAATCTCTGAGGTTGAACCATCTCAGGCAGCAGCCTTGAAGCTGTTCTGTATGTCGTACTCCAAGGAAACTAAAGCAGAAACACTCTGAGAGAATGGATTACCTGGCTTACCAATTTTCACTGGTGTCTGATGCCTTTGCTCTGAAAACATACAAAGCTTTTAAAGGTATCATACATATCCGTATTAACATAAGTTTGGAATGTGTGGTATGCACAGTTCAGTTATAGCATTTTGTTTATATTTGATCAGGTAAAAGTCATCTGTCAATTTTATAAGCCCGTGTTGACTACATAACAAAACTGTAATATAAATCTCAATTCCTAACATAAATTATGAACTTATTAATTATAAATTATGAATAAACATAAAGGAGCTCATAAAATGATAAGTCATATGGACTCTGTAACCAACAAGATTTATCATGTCTCATCTTACCTCCAAGCTGTTTCCCAGTAGTTCACATGTAAATCTGCCCTATGGTCTTTCTTGCCTTCCTCCCCCATGTCTGTAGCTGAGATACATCAGAGGTCTTCCATGGTCAAATCTGTTCTCCACTAACTTTGAAAGAAGCCACATCTTTTCATTACCTTTGAAACACAACCTCTCCTCTAAGGCAAAATTTTCCATTCTGAAGCCACAGTAGATCTAAAGTATATAAGCTGGTTTAATTCAGATGTCCCTCCCTCGATCCACTGTCTCTCAGTAACTATTCTTTTCTGTTCATTAGCATTCAAAATTCAAAATTACCAAGGCATCATACAAGGTCCAAACTCCCTGTGTCAGAATATTTTCCAACATAATGTGGAACATATTTATTAGTTTAATATTTATTTAAAGGCTTTACTTCATTATAATTTTAAGACCATTTTTATGACTGTCTAAACTTTCTTTTTATGTGTGGATATTTATTTTTAGGCCAGCAGGATTGTATGACCACATGAGTTAAACCTCAAACCCACCAGGAAGCTCAGTTCTTACTGGTGGCTCCTGCCGGCAGTCAGTGGCCAGAAGATCTTATAATCTATGCTCTTTTACATAGCTATATTAACTGTACTCTGTACTACCCATGTGGCATTCTCTGAGTGCCCTGGAATCTCCATCTTCTTCTTCCCAATGTTTTCTGTGTCTAGGAATGCTACCTAGCTATTGGCCTTTCCCTTCTCTATTAAACCAATTACAGTAACACATCTTCACACAGTGTAAAAGAATATTCAAAAAAAAAAAAACCTTTGTACAAATGGATGGAAATATAAAACACTATCTTTAGTGAGACAACCCAGACCCAAAAAGATGAATATGGTATGTACTCACTCGTTAGTGGACTCTAACCATAAACAAAGAACATTAAGCCTATAGTTCACAAGCCTAGAGAAGCCTAATAGCAAGGTGAACCCAAAGAAAAACATATATAGAGCCTTCTGGAAATTGGAAGCAAACATGATCGCTGGGCAAAAGTTGGGAGCACGGGGGTGGGGGTAGGGATAAGGGTAGGGTTGGGGGAAGGGGACAAGAGGAAGGAAAATGGAGAAGGGAAGGACTGGGGAGAGCTTGGAGGAGTGGGAGTGTGGAGATGGAAGAAGGGCAGATATTGTAGCAGGAGAGAAGATATCTACATTAAGGGAGCCATTTTAGGGTTGGCAAGAGACTTGGCTCTAGAAGGGATCCCAGGTGTCCATGGGGATGTCCCCAGCTAGGTCCTTGGGCAGCAGAGGAGAGGATGCCTGAACTGGCCTTGTCCCATAGTCACACTGATGAATATCTTGACTATCACCATAGAAATTTCGTCTGATGGATGGAGATAGAGACAGAGACCCACAGCCATATCAGAGCAATGGACTGAGCTCTCAAGGTCCAGTTGAAGAGCAGAAGGAGGGAGAAGATGAGCAAGGAAGTCAGGACAGCGAGGAGTTGGTCCACCCACTGAGACAGTGTGCCTGATCTAATGGGAGCTCACCAAATCCAGCTGGACCAGGACTGAATGAACATGTGACCAAACTCTTTGAATGTGGCTGCAAATGGGGGCGGACTGAGAAGCCATCGATAATGGCACTGGGACCTGTCTCTTCTGCATGTATTGGCTTTTTGGGATCCTAGTCTATTTGGCTGGGATGGAGGGGGGAGGGCCTTGGACTTCCCACAGACAGGGTACCCTGCCTTCTCTTAAGGAAACGGGGGAGGGAGGAGGGTTAGTGGGGGAGCAGGAGGGAAATGGGAGAGGGGAAGGAAGTTTAAATTTTTGAATGGAAAAATAAAAAAAAACCAAAAAGCCTCTTTGCACATTATCAAAATTGATATTTAAACATAACTTTAAAATTTGCCATGAATGTGATGTTCCTAATTCCTAGGAAGATTATGTACAGTCATCATATCCTTCATTTTTCATGTGTGGTTGAACATTTTTAAAGACCCCAGAAATGTTAGTTTAATGAATAAAACAGGTATGAGAAAAGGCAGGCATGACTTGGCACCCAGCCTGCTTAGCTCACTGTGCTTCTAAATAAGAAGCATGAGACACCATACCCTGAAGTCAGAACACTGGAGTTTGATCTGACAGGTTGCTGGCCTGTAGATGAGTCTGCACTTCATATGTCTCCTTTAACATGTTTCTTCCTCATAGAGACCTTGGTGGTCTGAGCTCTCAGTGTCCAATCAAAGTAATGTGCTAACCAATTACTGTTGATAGATTTCCACCATGTAAGTGGTTGCTCACTTACAATAAAGCAAAAGATGCTTGATGGAAGCATCTCTAGAGTGGTTTATCCCTGCTCCCATTATGGACCCAGAGACATTGTTGTCTGGTCACGGGATATCCAAAACAACAGCAAAAATATGTTAGCAAAAGGATAAAAATTCAAAAGGAAAGTGAGAGAATAGGGAAAAGATAAGGAAGAAAAAGAGAGAATATTTCAGAACAACAAAAATGTAACTAACATGGAAAACTGGTACCAAGAGCTGTGTGTTTGTTTGGATGATAATTGTCACCGTAGCCTTCACAATTGAACACTTGATCCTCAGTTGAAGGCTCTGTGTTGGGACATTTACAAGGTGCAGCCTTGTTGGAGGAAGTATGTTAGTATAGGCCACCATGTGAAACTGTAAATATGAAGCCTAGATTGAAGTAGAGACTGAAAGAAATTGCAGATACCAGCATGGAGAGAGAAGATACACAGGAAGTTCCTGCCCTAATGGAGAAACAATTGCTGATTGATTGCTGCTGTGGGAGAGGGAGTGCCATTTTCTTTAAGGTTGTTTCCCCTGGCTTGTAGACCAATCTCAACAGAGGGTCACAAAGAAGAAAAGGAAGAAGAAGAGGAGAAAAAAAGAGAAATAGGAGAAGTAAGAGGAAGAAGAAGAAGAAGAAGAAAAAGAAGAAGAAGAAGAAGAAGAAGAAGAAGAAGAAGAAGAAGAAGAAGAAGAAGAAGAAGAAGAAGAAGAAGAAGAAGAAGAAGAAGAAGAAGAAGAAAAAGAAACAAGGGAACTATTAGATGTCTGAATCATGGAATTCTTACATCAGAAAAAAGTCCTTCAACTCACAGATCTTATTTATTTGTCAGCAGATGAAAGTATAAAACATGGTTGTCAAAAGTCTATTGAATTAGAATGGTTAAAATTTGCAAACTATTTTTTTCTGAATTATATTTCATTAATGATTACAACCAATTGTTGGCTTAGAGATCATTGTAGAACTGATAGACAGTTGAAGTTCTTTATTTAACATTCTGTTTTACCTTGAGCCACTTTATGATATTTTTGTATTTAAGATTGTTTAATATGCATCTTTAACTGTATAACATAATACTTTAATTAAAAAACACTAAGTGAAATAGTCAATTTGGGGCCCTAAAGACATTAACAAAATGATATATTCAAAAGATGCTTATTTAATTATAAGTTTATTTAAATAGCCACAAATACTACCAACATGATAAAATCCAGATAGGTCCATTTCCATTCCACTACTCTCTCTACTGAAATGGAAACTTGAGATGTCTAAGCAGGATTCTTTACTCCTAAGTTATTTTATCCAAGAGAAGCAAGAGTCAGCTTGAAACAGTCATCTTGTCCAATCACCTGCTCTGCTCAATATTTCTTAATGGCTTCTTATTGTTTTTTTACAATAAAGATACAAAGACACAGTACAAAGCACCCAATTACCAGGGCCCTTCTTACCTTCAACTTGATAACAAAGCACTCTCCCTTGATGGCTGTAAGCAGTCTTCCATGTCTCCTATTGTGCTTTCAAGTGTGTCCTTTCCAAGATGGCTTCATGATTCTTTTTTCATGACCTGGGATGCCTTTTCTCTGGTCATTAATATGGCTATCTTGTCGTATCATCCATATCCAGCTCAACCTTGCCTTCCCAGAGTACCAAAGGGAAGTTGCTGTCTCTCCAACAGCTTCTTGCTATACCACCACTTTTGGTTACTCACATTTAGGGCTTCCATCATGGCCTGACATGAGAGGTTTCTTAGGCACTACCCATTTCTGCTGCTGGAAAGCAAGTACCCCAGAAGGATGATATTGAATTTCTTATCTACTGCCGGACTCCCTGTGTACAGAAGTATCCAGTTTTCATTTCACAAGGATTAGCCCAGCTGATCTCTGGATAACTGATTGTAGAGGAGCATAATTAGAATGGTGGGGGATAGCTCAAGGACTGAGGAGAAGGATGAGGGTATCATCTGTGACCAAGTTTAGGGCAGTAGAGTTAGAACATGTTAGAGGATGGAGGCACATCCAGCAAGACTAGACATTTTGTTGAACATGCAATTGTACAACATATTTTCAATGGCTTTATAATTTTTGTAAAGACAGAAAACAATCATCAGAACTCATAAGTCCTTTCATCAGCTGATTGAAAATCATTTTAATAATTCAGCCTAATATAGAGAAATATTCTTATTTGTTATCATCTCTGCTTTCTTTCAAAGGACTGTACAGGGACAGAAAGTAAATTTTTATACATGATTAAACATTGGAGACATGGCTGACCTTGTTTTGAAAACTGTAATTGTATTTATGAAGTCAGCCTGAGGTTTTATTAACTTCAGGGAAATTCAATTTAGTTAATTCAATAATATTAATAGACTTTCTACTTTGTACCAGCTACCATACTAGGTGTGAAAGTTAAAAGGTAAACATAGCATGGATCTCACTCTCAGATGTAAACAGTGGACCTCATAAATCAATACAGATAAAAACTAATAAAGAGGAGAGAACTCTTACCAGAAATTGAAATAAAAATTTTTACTTTCATTATGCATTTTGGATGAGAAGGAAAAGATGATTAAAATCTATTACACTATGGAACTAACACACAGGAAACAAGTATACCAGTTATGAATGATTTGTATTTGCTCAAGTGCAATCAAAGATATATTTCAGGTTGTAGATCATAGGGTTAGCATGAAAAAAAGTAAAATCAGAGGGCTTTTATAAATTGTTATTTGTACAGTTTGGAAAATTTCTGTATAGTGTTTCAAAAATTACAATCAAGACTGTGGTAATGAGCAGAAGAAAGGCAAGGTTGGTGGCCCCTGACTTCACTGAGTTGGAGACATTTTAACAATGTCTTCATGTTATCATAATTAACTGTGCTACAAACCGGATACTAATTTTTCAGCCCTTCATTTTGCTTAAAGCCATCTCTAAACTTGTCTGCCTTAAGGAGGTTGTTTAAATTCCTGGGGCAGACTCTTACTTGAGGCAATGAGTTACATGCTTCTCAATGTTACAATCACAGTGTGGAATGAGATGCCTCGTTTGCATAAACCTGATCCCATATTATCAAGGAGAGCAAAGAAATGTGGTAATGCTAACTTTCAAAATGGGCAATGGGAACTTTAGGATCAGATTCTCCTTTCCACCACCCACAGCTCCTACATTCTACCTTATCTCTGATAGAAAAAATAATTTTTGGTTCTAGGAGTTGGAGAGATAGATCACAGCTTAAGAACACTTGCTACTCTTCCAGGGGGTAAAAATTATGTTCCCAGCTCATACATTGGGTACCTCACAAGAGCTATAACTCCAGCTCCAGGGAATCCAATGCCATCTGCTTACCTCTACAGCTATTGCTCCCTGCACCTGCAGACACAATATGCCCACAAACACACATAAACATAAATGAAAAAAAAAGATTGATTTGAATTTGCCAAAGTTGTATGAGAAGATTTATTTGCATTGGGAAATACAATTTTATAGAAACATGCCAACAAAATCTGTATTGCTTTAGTAGCTATCATTCCATAACTATGTAAGGCATTATCTATAATCCTAAATTCCCCATAGTTGTATAACTTTATATCCATTTTATAGTTTAGGAGGGACATACTATTCAAAGATATATGAAAATATTAGAAAAATTCCAGCACTTAACCTAAAATAGTGTTTTTATTCTAAACACTAAAGCTTACTCATAATATAATTATATTTATTTGAAAAGACCTGCAGCTTAGGGCTCACCTTGTTACTTAGCTTCTCTAGGATCATGAACTATAGTCTCAATATCCTTTGCTTATGTTTAATATATACTTATGAGTGAGTACATAACATATTCATCTTTATAGAACTGGTTACCTCACTCAGGATGGAGGTTGACAGTTGCATATTTGGCAGTGGCACCACGGTTTATCCTTGCTGCTTGTACTAACTTGTTAGGAACCTATTCTCTTTGGATGGATACCTTGATCAGCCTAGATATAGTAGGGAGGGCCTTGGACCATCCCCAAAGCAATGTGCCTTATCCTCTCTGAGGAGTGGATGGGGTGGGGTGGGAGGATAAATGGAGAGAATGGGAGGAGGGGAGGGAGTTGGAACTTACTTAGATTGGTATGTATAATGAAAAAAGATGGTTTGTTTTCTTTTTTAAAAAAATAAAATTAAAATAAAGACCTGAAGCTTCGCTTAGTTTCAAAACCTAAATCTTGGTTAATTTATATCAATCTTATTTTCATATTGGAAGTTTCTATGTAGTTATTAAAATAGTTCAGTTCTGGTTTTCATTGGTTTCAATTTAGAAATGTTTGTCTAAATTGGTGAAGCATGAACATAAGTTCTTCAGAAATTGTTAAGTTGGGAGCATAGTCCCCAACCCCCCAGGCCTGAGAGTTTTATTGATCTGGACTCCAAATCCCAGCATGCCACTCCCACAGGGTATTTAAGTGAACTCCCAAAACGGGAACATGTGGTCTCTTTTCCTTCCTCCTTGTGGTCGCATTTGCGGCCTCCTGGTTTCCCCTCGGGGCCACCCGAGGATGCAGGAATCCCATTAAACCTGGATATTTCTTAATTTGGCTTGCTTTGATTTGGCTTGATTGGGATTTTGTGTTGGCAGAGAGCTCGTGTTATAAAAAAATTCCTAACTTCTTGGAGGTTCCACCAAGATAGGGTGGCCTTTCCGCATGGCCCTAGGCCACGTGTTGAAAGCCCCCTAGTGTATAATCTGAGCTCCCCACGCCATGCATAAACCAGCTCCTGGGCTACAGTGGCTGCGTCTTGGTGAGTCTCTTTTTCTTGTCTATGCTATAGAGTTTGGGGGGACCCATTCATCTTATTTTTGTCGTTTATCAGACTCTTGTTGAATTCACGAGCTCGTGCCAAGAGTTTGATCTCAGCCGTGGCCAGACTGGCAAGACTGGGCTCTGCTGAGGTGGGAATTGGTTTGCTTTGGGACACCAAGCATTCAATTTCCATGGCCCTATTAGGTATAAGAGCTACTTTAGTGGACACGCTTTAATAGACTTAGGCCACTTGGTTGGGCATAGACTTTAAAATGGGCACTCGTAGTTCAAAACCAGATCCGCTGTTGCCCCTGGGATGTCTCTTACAAAATCTTTTTAAATTGAGCCTGTTTGTCTCAATTGGCTAATTTCCCTGTGCACTAAGATTTGGCCTCAAACGTCCTCCAGGACCTCAAAAATTTTTGACCCTGTAAAGACAAATGGACAGAGCTTACATATGTCCATGGTTTTTTTGGGCTTTGTGCTCTCACCCTTTCCTTAGTAGCCAGTATCTTGCAGCACTGTGCTGCCAATGGCACTGGCCCCTCCCCGTCTCCCTCAACCTCCTCCTATGGAGCAATATTCTCCACATTCCTCTCCTTCCTGGTCTACCCCTCCCTTGGTTCAAGGTCAACTTCCACCTTACCCACCTTCCTCTTCCCTTTCCCCTCCTACCTCATCTCCCTACCCTTGGACCCCCTCTGCGCACTGGGCTAGCCCCTCGCAATCCTCTCCATGTTCCCTTTTCTTTTCCAGATCTCTCAGATAGAAAAGCGGCTATTTCCTTTTCTACTAATCCTTCTGCTTACCCATTTTTTCTCAGTCAGCACCAGATACTATAAAAAGTTAAGAAAGGTTGAGGAGGGTCCCCAAACCCCTATACGGGAATTGTTGAAAATGTCCTTTAAAGTTTTAATGCCTGAGAAGCTGAGTCTTCCTGATAGACAAAGCTACAACAATCTACAGGCCCAGACCTTAGCAGCTGCCCTAAGGATGCAGTAAGGGGACAAGGGAAGCCAACCACAAGGCTCTACCTTGATAGAGCCCAGCCTAAGTCAACCTTACAGACAAGCTATTTCAAGTGTGGCCTAAATGGTCACGTGACACGATATTGCACTACACCTCCCCGAGGTTATGCCCTATCTGCCAGCAACTTGGACACTGAAAATCACAATACCCCTGTGCAGGCTTGTCCTCTATGCCATACCACGGAGGTCCAGCATCACTATTGGCAAGTGAAACTGTGCCAGGCCTCGAACTTCTCAGCTTTGCAGAAGATTGATGCTGCCCAGACTTGGTTTATCCCGTAACCCTATCCAAGCCTAGGGTAAAGCTGCAGGTAGCGGGTAAGTCCATTACTTTATTCTCACTCGGGCCTAATGTTCCCCTAACCAGTTTCAGTTATGGGGATAGACAGGACCTGTTCCTCCCAACTTAAAACTTTGCAACTGCCCTGCATTCTTGCAGGACAATTTTTTTTTCTCTAATTCTTTCTTAGTGATACCTGCTTGCCCAGCACCTTTACTGGGTGGAGATATCCTTAGCTGCTTCTCAAAGTGTTTTCCCAATTCTTGGAGCCCCTCTTTGACCTCACCCATCTCCAAGATTATATTTTACAGGTTCACTCCTCCTGCCAGATATGTGCCCAGGCCAACCCACAAGGGGCTCTCCACATACGTCAGTCTCTGTGGCAGGCTCTTTCTCCTTAGCCATCAACTCCCAGTCCAAACTCCTCCACTGGTGGGGTACCTACCATACCTCTCTCTTTTAAAGTCCCTTCTGGGTTCACACACTGACAGTTGTCTCCCTGCCACCACACCAGTGGGCCGTAATGCCCCTAAACCTGCCCTGCTCTCCCCAGGGGACAGAGTACTCCTCAAACAGTTAACTCCTAGGTCTCTCAAACCTCAATGGACAGGACCTCACACGGTAATCCTCACCACCAACTCAGCTGCCAAGCTCTTGGGACACCCATGCTGGTACCATCTCTCCAGGCTCAAGCAGGCACCTACTCAGGACACTTGGTCTGTACAGCAGACAGGATCTTCCACCCGCTGGTTTTCTAGAGTGCCACACTGAAAGACCTACCTGCTCCTCATCCTGGCACACTCATCTTTGGTAATAACAATATTTTCTTCCTAGACACCTGCCTTCTCACCTCCCTCAAGGAACAGATGCCTGACGTCTCTGGGATGACAATACATGAGATGCCTTTCCAGCACACTTCTCGCTGAGCGTAGACCCACCAACACACAGCTCTCACCTTCCCCACATTGCCCTATACCTGCGGGAACTAGCCAGACTTGAGTCAATGCCTCTTTTTCCTAGAGAGCCCAAATTTTTGGTCACAATTACCACTTAAATTTCCTATCATCCCTAAATCCAAAGAGTCTGGAATGTTAAGTTGGGAGTGAGCATAGCCTCCAGCCCCCAGGCCTGAGAGTTGTATTGGTCTGGACTCCAAATCCCAGCATGCCAGGTCTTGACCCCCTCAGAGTATTTAAGTGAACTCCCAAAAGAGGAACATGTGGTTGTGGTCTTTTTTCCTTCCTCCTGGTGGTCACATTTGCAGCCACCTGGTTCCCCCCTCGGGGCTAGCTGAGAGCACAGGAATCCCATTGAACCTGGATATTTCTTAATTTGGATTGTTTGAACTTGGCTTGACTGGAAATTTGCGTTGAAAGAGAGTTTGTGTTAGGAAAAGTTCCTAACAGAAATATGATAGTGTGATCAAATTTGGAGACATAGTTCGCAACCAGGTTATAAAGAAATAGAAATGGGGTATGGGAATATCCCCCGATGTTACAGTGATGGTTTGTGGAACAATAGGTTAATAAACCTTAAAGAAAGTTGTAAACTTGATCTCGCACAGGTCGTTGCAATAGTTCCTAACATAGTCACTATCATTCACATTACTACTGTTCCTTTACATGGTACTAAAATAAAAACATTAGTACTCTCTAAGTTCATATGCTGAAACACAACCCACACCTATAAATATGACCAAGGCTATTGAAAGAGACAAAGAAAGTGGTACCTTGCTCCTCTATCCTACTAGGACACATAGAAGATGTCATTAATGAAGCCAAGTCTGCATAGCTGTCAAAACCATGACTTACTTTGTTTGGGACTTCCAAACCTCCACACCTATGAACAATATGTTCATGCTGTACATTAATTGACGAGACAAAGGTGTCTTGATATAACAATTGAATAGACTAAGACTATGGTTTTTACTAAAATGAAAGTTGAAGTCAGTACAAAATCATAATCTCCACACCTTTGAAATTTTTTTCATCTAAAAAACAAAATTTGTCAGGGAAGAAATGAAATGAATCTGAAAAGGGGATTCTTTAATCAAAAAAGGACTGCCAATTTTTGCTCCATACTGTTCTTTGTCATTGCTGTCATTTTGCTCAAGTTTGGGAAGGAAATTTTGCAATTTTTTTATTTACTTATATATTGAAGTGGGGCTGTGACATTAATAGGACAATTCCTGGGAGATATCTCTTTAATTCCACAATGTAGGATTTGAGCATTAAATTTAAGACTTCAGGTTTATTAGTTTTGGTGGCAAGTATAATTTCTTTCTGAGCCATCTTTCCTGATCCAGCTGGGATATTTTAAAGCCAGAAAAGATCAGCATCCTTTTGTGATTTATATTCATCTGGTCTCCCGTCTCCCAGACATGTCCCACATATTGATAGCTGGAACCTGTCTTATACTTTAAATCCATTGTTTCTATTTAACTAGTCTCTATCATATGTTTCTTAGCATCATTAAGGGAAATCAGTCGTGAGAAAAACGATGAAGCCTGAAAGGCATATGGAGTTCATTACCCACTGAAGTTTAAAAGCAGGAGAATACAGACAAATAGAGTAGTGGAAAGTCTATTTGCAAAGAATTTATAAATGAAATAAAGTCAGTTTTGATGATCAGTTCATATTATCAGTCACAGGCAAAATAATGTATGAAACTCCTTGACTGAGAGACTAAAATCCATTTAAATTGTTACTAAAGAGAAAAGAATTTAGCTGTAGGTAAAAATGAGCCAGCTGTATCAATAGACAAGTATTGTATGTCACTAACATAAAATTTCAGAAGATGACCCTTAAATGTATTAAAATGAATGGTGCTATATGGTATACTCAATGATATTCATAGTCTTATATAAATTCTTATAATAAACCACTATAAATGCTAAAAGTTAAATACTTCTTCTTTTATCTGCATGCTATTTCCACACAGAAATCATTTAACCCTTTTCCAAAGTGTTATTGCATTTTCTTTAAATATTTAGTTGTGAGTTTCACTTTCTGAGTCTGATGAATGTTAAAACTTGTCTCTTATACCTTTAAACATGAAAGAACCAAAATGACTCACATCATTCTCTTCTTCCAAAAATTGTTCACAAATTACCAAAAGAAAAAGCCTATTCTCCTCTAACTGAACTTACTCTGCTAACCCTAAAAGCATGGGGCATGTAATATTTGAATATTGTAAGATAAATGTATGTCAGTGGTGATTGTTTCCACCCTCTCATCGCAAATTCTATTGTCTCCTTCACTGATAGCTACTGCCAGCTCTTTAGACTTCTCTTTTCTCTTAAGAGCACTGCAGGGAAAAAAAACACCAAGCATACAGTCCAATGCAATGGTAAATGAATGTCAAGTCCTTCAAAGATTATAATTTCTTTTCTTGTGACGGACAAATAGGGATTGAGGACACTATTGTGGAAGAAGACCCAGGTCAGCTCCAAAATCTCAGAATGAATTGCAGATAGAATGAAAGCATTTGTGTGTGATTTCTTAAACAATGGGAGTGTTCTGTGGTGTAAAGGAAGAGTAGAAACAAAGCTAAATGTCATTAATCTACATTGTTTTCTGTTACCACTACCTTTTGTTTACATTTACTTATATTTACACACATATGCGCTTATATTTTTGTGGGGGTTGTGCTTTGTTATTAAGTCAGTCCATTGATAATTTCATATATATGTGAACACAATGCATTCTGAAAGCTCATGTTCCCACCTTCTCTTACTCCCTATCATTGCTACCAAATCTTCCTACCTTACCTCTTTCCAGATACATGACTTTTGCTTCTGTTTTGTGACTCATTTATTTTAACCAGGATCATCTGTGTCACCATTGGATTAGACCTACCCCTTGGGGTCTGGCGAAATCAGTGCTAGGTAAATAAAGCGGCTTCACTTTACATGAATTTATAATTATCACTTAGAAATGAGATGTAAGGCCAGTTGGGCCTCTTCTCAATTCATACCTTTCTGTTGATGGGCCAGTACTTGCACATATCTTGTGTACCCATCTGTATTTGTTATAATTACAATGGTTGTGTATCACACCCACTCCCAGAAAACATAATTATCTCTATTTTTCTTTCCCTATTTCCTGTATATTACACAAAAGTTTTAACCAGGCTATTGTAAGGATTAAATTATGTTTTTTCTGTTCCCTCTTTCATAGTATTCCCTGAGCCTTGAAAGGGATAATATCTTATTTATTGATGATCACTTAAACCATCACTTTCATTTTGTACCCTGAAAGTCTTTTCTCTTGCCATATTTCACTGTAAGAGAGGATTCTTCTATTAAGGCTGAAAATGATGTCTATGGGTATAAACATATATATTTAACAATTGATTCTGTTTTTTGTCAATTCAACTTAATAAGATAACTACGCTCACCCTTACAGTTTAAGAACTACCTCCAATGGGTTTTTTAGTGGATCTTCAGTTCTAGGAATGGATTCCTTCTTGTGGTATGGGACTTAAATCCAATCAGTAAAGTATTTGACTATTAACCAAAACAGCCTTACGAACAAATCTTGCCTAGGAAGTTGAGACCTTGGGTCACAGGGTTCACATATGAGTAAGACATGTGTTGTTTTCTGTCCTCCAGCACTATGAAAACTAGCTAGTGCAGAAGATATTTTCTACATTGGCTCATATGGATTTCCTTATTACAAGCACCTGAGATGTATGATGTCTTTAGCAGCAGAATTTTATCATTTAGTGGACAATAGAGAGAAATAGCAAGAACTTATGGAACTTATTACAAGAAGGAGTACTAACACATCACTTTCCTAAGGAAAAACAGATCATAAGGTCCAGGAAACATTTTGCCCACAGCTTGTGTGAATATTTTTTTCCTTTTGTTCAGATACAGATGCTTATAAAATATTTTTCAAAATTCAATATTCTGGATGAGGAACAGTCTAGGTAAACCTTCTGAACAGACACAGGACTTTCTTCTGTAGTGTCAACATTATATAAAAGATAGATGATCTGGAGCCATAAAACATAGAAACAAATGGAAAAGTTTTTCAAAATGCAGCAACAGTGTAAGAAAAGATACATGCAGATAATTGCAAGAGAATTTACAGTGAGCAGAGTTATAAATTAGATGAAGACTTCATTCCCAATGAATACAGTAGGGACAGGAGATTAGACATAAATACAGACAAGCAAAATTCTGGAGATGCTTTAAACAAGGAGGTTCATTAAGAGAGAGATGCTCAAACACATTGCAGAGTATGCTGGCCGGGGTGATCAGGCCATCTGTTTATTAAGTGCTTCTTATGGAGGTTGGAGGTCAGCTTCAGAGAACCAGAGATAAGCACTGCATATAGGCTGCACATTTTTCTGCTGTTACATTCAAAGGAACGGCTCCTAGGTCCTTGAGAAAAAAAAACCTTCCTATGCTGGGAAACTAACAAGAGGCTAGGTGAAGATTTATATCTCAAAAGAGTTGAGGAAGAATTTAAAATGTCAAGTTTTCTAAAGTTTAGTCTCTAAGAAAAGCAAGCTCCAGACCTCACATTCAGGAAGAAAATGCAAGTTACTTTGGCTGGGATAAAAGAAAAGGCCATTTTGGTGTGTGAATGTGTGTGTGTGTGTGCGTGCGTGCACACATTCACGTATGTGTGTTTTCTTCGCATATCATGTCAACATGGAGCAAGGATAATGAACGAAAAGAAATGTGATGGAAACTATACATAAAACTCATAGATAACTAATTGAAAAACTGAACCTGAAATTGTGGAAAAAAGGAAGGAAAGAGGTTCATAGATTCAATATCTATTTGAATTAAAACTATCTATTTCATTAAAGAGCTTTGATTTTCTAACTTCACATACATGTGTTATTTTATTTCTCCCTCTCTATAAAGGAGCTGCAGTTTTAATCTGACTGTTGGAAGGATTAAATGATGTGTTTTTTTCACAGGCTCTAGCACAGTGACCAGTCAAATTAGTTGGCAATGCTATTTAGGGTATATTGTCTATTGTCTTTGGGAAATCTTTTTTTGTTTTGTTTTGGTTTTTGGTTTTTGAAACAGGGTTTTTCTGTGGCTTTGGAGCCTGTCCTGGAACTAGCTCTTGTAGACCAGGCTAGCCTTGGTCTTTGGGAAATCTTAAGACAAACATGAAAACAAAAGAAAATTCATTGTAATTTTATAGAATGTATATGTGGATCAAATCATTGTGTCTGTAGGATATAATATGTCATCTTTAGTTTAAGTTTTTATTTAAAATAGAGTCTTCTATCATACACCCAACAGTTTTCCCCTCCCCTCACTCCTCCGAGATCCTCCTCACCTTCCTCTTCTCCTGATAGACTTCCACTCTGATTTATCTCTAGAACATAGCAGAACCCTGCCCCCAAACCAGCATCCATATATGAAAAAAATGACACAATAAGAAAAGACAAAAATGCTCAAGGATGGGCAAGGCAACACAATAGAATGAAAAGAGCCTCAAGACCAGTCAAAGAGTCAGAAACATACTAGTTCTCTCTATTAGGAGTGTTACAAAGCCACTAAGCTAACAACCATAACATATGCAGATGACCTAGTGCAGAGCCATGCAGGCCAAATGCTTTCTATTTCAGTGTCTGTGAGCCCATGTGAGCCCTGTTTAATTGATTCAGTGGTTCATTAGCTCCTGGTGTCCTCCATTCCCTCTGACACTTAAAATCTTTCCTCCTCCTCTTCTGTGTTCCCTGATCTCCTAGGGGAGTGTCCTAATGGAGACCTCCAGTTGACTCTATCCACAGAATGTAGGGCTGTGGATGTCTTCACCTGCTCCTATTTGCTACTAGTGGAAGCCTCTCTGATGAGAATTGAACAAGATTCTGATCTATGAGTATAGTAGGATATCATTAGAATCCTTTCATTGATTGTTTTTAAGAACAACAGTGTTTGGTTCTATACCAGGTCTCTGTGCTGTCCAATCTCCAATTTCTGTCCATCCAGTGTTGGGTATGGGTGCCTTCTTGTGGAGTGGGACTCAAGTTAAATCAAGCATTGGTTGGCCTTTCCCATGAGTTCTGCTCCATCATTACCCTGCCTGAAAGATGTACTGGAGTAATGGTGGAGCAGAATTTGTGTCTGGGTTGTTTTTCAGGTTTCTCTTGTCATAGCCTGTAGAGTACTTTGCCATGCCCAAAAGACTAGAACTCCAAGCCCACACTAGCTTTATTTCTTTACTTTCAATGAATTGACGGGAAGAATGTTATCTTTGGCAATGGGGACCTGATCTCAGTTTTCAAGGGCGACCTTCTGCCTAGCATCAGTATGGTTGTTTAGGGGTCTCCACAGAACCTTCTTGGCCAACAACTCAACCAAGTGTAATCTAGTTCCATGAATGGAAGCCTTGCTTAGCTACAAAAGTTAGCCAGTACAGACTCCAATGTTCTCCATACTAGGAATCTTCATTAGGGTCAACTACATAGATTCCAGGAAGTTTCCACTACACTAGGTTTCTACACCACCTGAAATGTCACAAAATTGTAATCTCCTATACTCTCTCCTTTCCTCCCTCTCCCTCACCTTAGCCATTCTGCGCTAGTCTGCTCCCACAACCAATGCACCTGAAAAATCTATTCATTTTCCCCTTCCCAGGGAGATTCATGCATCTCTCCCTAGACCTCTCTTCTTTACTTAATCTCTTTGGGTCTGTGAATTGTAGATTATTGCTTACTTAACAAATAGTATCCACTTATAAGTGAATACACATGTATTTTTCTTTCTGGGTCTGCATTACCTCACTCAGAATGACTTTTTTTCTAGTTGAATCCATTTGCATGAAAATTTCATGTTGTCATTTTCTAACAACTGAGAAAACTCCATTGTGTAAATGAGCCATATTTTCTTTATCTATTCTTTAGTTGAGGCACATATTATGTTGTTTCAAGTTTCTGACTATTATGAGAAACAACAAAGATAGTTGAGCAAGTGTTCTTTGACCAAGAGTGGTTCACCTTTGTCTTGAAGTAGATTGATTCTGTTTTCTGAGGAACTACCACACCGAATTACATAGTGGCTATACAAGTTTATACTTTCACCAGCAATGGAGGAGTCTTCCCCATGCTCTATATCCTCGCCCACATGAGCTTTCACTTGTGTTATTGATCTTAACCTTTTTGACAGATATAAGATGGAATCACAAAGTAGTTTTGATTTGCATTTTCCTAATAGCTAAGGATATTGAATATTCCTCTGTTTCTCAGCCATTTGGGGTTTCTCTATTGAGAATTCTCTGTTTATGTACCCTATTTTAAATTGAATTATTTTTTATTTAATAGTTTCTTGATATCTTTATATATTTTGGATATTATACCTCTATTGGATGCAGAGTAGGTAAAAATCTTTTACCATTTCACAAGGTATATCTGTTTAATTGGTGGTGTCCTTTGCCTTACATAAACTTTTCAATTTCATGAGGTCCCATTTCTTAATTGTTGATCTTATTCCCTGTGCTATCAGTGTTCTTTTCATAAAATTGAATTTTAGTCTGTTACCTCTTATATCAGGTTCAATGTCTTGTTTTATGTTGAAGTCTTTTATCTAAGTGGAGTTGACTTTTGTGCAAGGTGATAGATATGGATTTATTTGCATTCTTCTACATGCAAACATTAAATGTCACCAGTATCATTTTCTGAAGATGTTTTATTTTCTCCAGTGTGTATTTCTTCCTTCTTTAAAAACAATCACGTGTCCACAGATGTGTAAATTTGTGTCTGGGTGTTTGATTGAATTTTATTGATCAACGTGTCTGTTTTTATGCCAAAACTATGTGTTATTACTTTTTTTCTGTTGTACAACCTGACATAAGGGATGGTGATACCTCTAACAGTTATTTTATTTTCAGGATTATTTGTCAATCCTAGATTTTTTTTTGTTTATTCATTTGCTCTTTCACAACTGAAAAGAATTGTGTTGAATTTATAATGGGAATTGTGTTGATCCTGTATATTATGTTTGTTGGGACATTCAATTTTATTATGCTAATCCCATTGATCCATAAACATGGATCTTTCCATCTTCTGATTCTTCTTCAATTTCCGTTGTGGGGCAATCATTTTGTACACTGTAAAGATGGGTCTCTGCCAAAGCACCTTCTGCTAGGTTTAATAAAGAGCTAAATGGCCAATAGCTAGGCAGGTGAGGATAAGAGGGACTTCCCAGAAGAGGTATGAAATCTGTGAAGAAGAGTGGGATTCTCCAAACAGACATGGAGGAACTAGGATGTGTGGTATGGACGAGAGGTAATGAGCCATGTGGCAGAACGTAGATTATTATCAATGGTTGAATTTACCTTTTAAGAGTCAGATGGGAATAAGCATAAGCTAAAGCCAAGCTTTCATACTTAATAATAAGTCTCTCTGTATTTATTTGGGAGCTGGCAGTTCAAGTAAAGTTCTAATACAACTGGTTCCAATTGTACAGTATACATATCCAAACATAGGGTTTGAGAAAGCTGAGAAAAGTTCTAGACATGTAGTTTGACATGAATTCTTACTGAGGAGTTGCAAAAGGAGCCCACAGAGGCACAGAAGGGCTTTGCAACATATTTCTTTCTTAAAAGACTTAAAGTGTTTTTTATCATATAAGTCTCTCCCTTGCTTAATTAAAGTTACCCCAAGATATTTTATATTATTTGAAGCTGTTGTGAATGGTGTCATTTCCTTGATTTCTTTTTCAATCCATTTGTCATTTGTATATAGGAGGGCTACTGATTTTTTTTTTTAGCTAATTTTATATCCAGCCACTTTGCTGAAAGTGTTTATCATCTGCACCAGTTCTCTGGTAGAATTTTAGGATCACTTGTACATACTATTGTTGTGGAATTCATTCAGCCAATAGCCTTTTAAATACCAGTTCATGATAGTGCGGTCTGAAGTAATATAAGCACAGACAGAAAGCATGTTCACCTCCTTTTCTCTCTTGACTGGTGATAAAAGAAGTTTAGTTTGCAGCTCCCAGATTCCACAGAGCAGAGGCATGCAGTTGCTCTCTTATTGTGAGTGTTACCCAATAAATATTTGTTATCCTTTATTACAGGCTCTTGTGAACCTTCTTAATTACACTACATACTATCATGTCATCTGAAAATAACAAATCATTGACTTCTTCCTTTACAATTTGGATCCACTTGATTTCCCACAGATGTTTTATTGTTCAAGGTCAAACTTCCAGTGCTATATTAAATAGATATAGAGAATGTGAACAATGTTTTTTTGGTCCTGATGTAAGTGGAATTGCTTAGAGTTTCTATCCATTTAATTTGATAGTTGTTATAAGTTTGTTGTAAATTGTTTTTATTATGTTTAAGTATGTCTCTTGTATCCTTAATCTCTCCAAGACTTTTATCCTGAAAGGATGTTAAGTTTTGTCTAAGACTTTTTCAGCATCTAATGAGACAACTGTTTGTTCTTTCAGTTTATTTAAATGTTGGATTGCATTTACTGATTTTTTTATGTAGACTCATCCATGAATCTGGAATGATGCTTACTTGATCATGGAAGATGTGATGTGTTCTTGGATCCAGTTTGCAAGTATTTTTATTGAGTATTTTTTCGTCTATGTTCAAAAAGGAAATTGTTCTGTAATTTTCTTTCTCTCTTGAGTCTTTGAGCAGTTTGGGTATTAGGGAAACTGTGGCCTTATTAAATGAATTATAGTGTGCAAGAGAGAAGAAATTGGCCTGAGTATTAGCAAATAAACATGAGAGTATGTGTGCATTCCTTCCCTTGTACTCTTGTCTGGGAATGTGATGTTACCAGCCTCAACTTATCAAAATACTTTATTGTAATCTGGAATTGTGAGGTAAAATAAAGTCTGTCTTCATTAAGTTGCTTATTATCAATCAGGGTATTTCATGGCAGCAACAGAACTTAAGCTGAAATGTTAATCTAGAGAATATTTCAGAGAATTTTTGTAATGTTGTACTAATGTTATGAGGTAGTGCTAAAGTCTATGTAAAAATTATTTTATCCTGAGGAATGCTAGAGTGTGTTTCATAACTTAGGAACCCTATATGTGTGTGCTATGTATATGTGAATCAAATCTGTTCATCTTATCAGAAACGGTGAATTGCAGTATACTAATATGAAATCTAATTAAATTAATGTTTCTTAGATACATATTATATATTGGCGTATAAGTATCAGAAGCAAGAGTAAGCACACAAGGATTATTATAATAAAGGGCAAAGGTAGAATTTATCATTGTATTTCACAAGGAAGAAAACCGACTGGAGCTTAAGCAGAAGAACTTAGTATTGTACGATAACTGAGTTTGCTGTGCAGAAGAACTTAGTATTGTACTATAACTGAGTTGCTGTGCAGAAGAACTTAGTATTGTACGATAACTGAGTTTGCTGTGCAGAAGAACTTAGTATTGTACTATAACTGAGTTGCTGTGCAGAAGAACTTAGTATTGTACTATAACTGAGTTTGCTGTGCAGAAGAACTTAGTATTGTACGATAACTGAGTTTGCTGTGCAATAATATATCAGTTAAGAATTTTCTGGCACTGCTTTTCTCGGGTGAGGAAAACCCTTGCTGTCTGGGGATATTTTGAATCTGATCTCATAGAGGGGTGGTGTTAAACCTGGGAAGCTGGACATTTAATGTCAGATTCTGTAGCTGCTCGTTCATGGCAAGTTTATTCATTCTATCAATCGCATAATTGCTGGATGTGAATTAGGACAATTAAAGAGAGGCTATGACAGAAGTCAGAGAGCAAGTAAACTATATAATGAAAGAAATCAGCCAGAGGTAGAAAAGAGATGAAGAATGTGGTCACCAGAAGCACACAACTGGGTAATATTGATTGGCAGTATAATGGATTATACTTTCACCAAGTTAGGCATCCATACATGTTTCTGTTACTTTTGAAACTGTGTTGACCTTCACACACTGATAGTTTGAGACTTCAGTGCCCAATATCAACAGTGGCCAAATCATCTAGAAAAAATTAAAGAGCAAAGTGGTGAAGCTAAGTGACTGAAGCTATAAATCAAATGGACCTAACAAATCTTTACAGAATATTTCATTGAAACACAATATAATATACCCCTTCTTAGTGGCTCATGGAACTTTAAAGCAAAATTAGCCACATACTTTGATACAAAACAGTATCAACAGATATAAGAAAATTGAAACAAAAGCACATAACCTATCTGACCATCATGGTAAAGCTGGGTATTAACAACAGAAATCTTACTAATTCATGGAAATGGAACAACTCACTAATGAGTGAAAAGTTGGTCAATACAGAAAATAAAGACATTTTAGGACTGAAAGAAAATGAACCAAAATTAATAACACACATTGAAGGTGGTTGTAAGTGAAAGTTCATAGAACTAAGTGTTTACATTAATAAAAAATAAATAAAACAGAAAGACCTCATACTAGTAACTTAACAGCATACCTGAAAATTCTGAAATAAAAAGAAGAGATGACATCTAAAAGGAGAAGTTGGCAAGATTTCATCCAACTCAGGGATGAAGTCGTTAAAATAGAAACAAACAAAAAGAAAACAATACAATGACTTCCAATGACATTTTGATTTACTCATAGATCAATGCCTTGCTCAGGCCAACCCTGAAGCTATTTCCAATTGATAATCACTTGCAAATGAAAACTTAGCTTTCTCCAAGGTGTCTCACTGAGAATACAATCTACACTTGGGTATGTTTCATATCTGGCAGTAGATGTCCAACATAAAATAACTGAATGGCATCTTTGACTAAAAGTTCCTTGTCTCATAACATCATATCTGAGCTTCACAAAAAGAGCATACAATTTTGTGTTTTATATATATTCTTTCTTTTTATCCTGAAGATAGTGTGTGTGTGTGTGCACGTATGTGTGTGTATCCCTAACTTTCTTATGAGATTCCTAATTATGTGAACTACTGGATCTCTGCATCTACATCTGTTTCTTATACCATTTCTTGGCTGTTTTTCCTTCTGTTTGTTTTGCGCTATTCCAATATATTGCTTTTTGTTGTTTCTAAGTAGTTATTTTTATTCATTATTATACATTATAAACTTATTGGATTTTTTTCCTAATGCAAAAAAGAAAGATGATCTGGATGTGAAGCATGTGGGAGGGAATCTGGGAAGAGCAGAATGAGGGCAAACCAGAGTCAGAATCCATGTTATGTGAGGAAAATAATGTTGGTGTATACTGTGTGGCATTTCTGAACAGTGTCAATGTAGGGAGAAAAATGGAAGGACACTTAATATTAGATCTTATAATAATTTGAAATATTAGCCTTAATTCTGAATCAGTCTGTTTCTTGGTGAGGAGCAGGTAACATATACAACCTAACATAGTCAAAGGAACATTGTAAGAGTGGGATTAGAAAACAGGTATGAACACAGTTTGGGAAAACCAGAGTAATCCTTCAGGCTGTAATTCTTAACATTACTGCTTGTACCACCCCACTCTCTATAGGATAAAACTCTACCTTTAAGGAACACTCTTGAAAAGGAAGAATGTGTACAAGCACATCCATCAGGCCATCTGTAGAAGGGTTGTCAAACAAAACATGCATAATACTCAGAAATGACAAGCTAGTCAAGCTCATTGTTATTTTGGGGAATTCAAAATTTATTGCCCTTCCCTAGTTTTATTTACTGAGTCTGAAAACTTTATCTATAGAGAAAATGAGTCTTTTGGGGGGTTAATATATTTTGATTTTCTTATATTGCAATTCTTTAAAAGCAAGCATTTTAACATAAAATTGAATACAGATTCCAACAAATGTGAAATGTTAAAAAGAAATGCAATCTTACCCTGGCAAACTGAAACATAACTGTTTGAACACTCCAGCTATTTCTTGTCACAAGCATCACTTCACTGCCTACTTTCAGTAGCACGAAGGATCAAGCAAACACTTCAGAAGGGATTGTTCTCCATGGAGTCATAGGAAACTCTCAAGGGCATGTTAGGACATAAAGGCAGCACCTCGCTCTCATATTCTCTTCTTCATTTCCTGCTGTTCTCCACTGGCCAGATGGCAAGAAAGCTCTATTATGCAACATTGCAAATCAACTTCCTCAAAATGAGAGTGAAATGTAGGATGGAAAATATGCTCTGAAATACATGCTGAAGACACTTAGCTCTGAAACTGAAAGTTGCTTTCTCAAACAACAGTTCAACTAAATAGAGCACATCCTTATGGCTGGTAGTTTTATGATAAATGACTCAAAGAGTCATTATTTGAAGGTGTTACCTCTTGGGATACTTCTGGTCACAAAAAAAAAGTTAAAAAGAAATCAGCTGCCATTGTTCTTAAAATCTCGAGGAGCTGGGTGCTTATTGAAGGGGGAAATGAATTAGCATCTGAAAATCTGATTCTTTTAAGATACACCAAATTGTAATCAGCCTTGTATATTGAACAAAGCTACTGAATATTTGGATTCCTGACCAGGACGGCATCACAGAAAAGCAGTAGTGCACACTATTCATCACAACAACTGAGTAATAGATAACTCATTGCACATTGCCTCTTACAAGTTTAATTGTGAAATTTTTGTATTTGTTTGCTTACACAGTGAATGATAATTATGCTAATATTAGGTCTGAAAATTTAAAAAAATGAGAACACCATTTTTCCCTGTTCAGTGACAAATAATGGGTGAGAATTTCAGAAAGAACTAATTCATAGCTTCAAGGTATTTATTTTAATTCAAATTGGCATATCGTTAAGCATTTTCTACAAACAAGTATATAGGACTGAACCCACTCTCGTAGACCAAGGTCACCTGTAGCAGAGCAACAACGACTCTTTAGGTTTTAGAGTGATGTGAATTCAGCTTTCTTGTCCTGACTAATTTCACACATTATTACAGTCATCACTGTCTGTGGATGCATATGTATTATTAGCAAAACTAAGCAGAAAAAGGACTCCTTCTATATGTCTAGGCTATTTTCCTGTAGTTTTATAGCAGAAAATAGTAGGGCACTGAGTAGAATGTGGGGCCTTATGATAGAGCTAAGTTCTTTTAAATGTGATCATTCCCAAATTAGGCTAAACAGCAATTCACTTAAGAAAATTGTTTTAAATATAGACTTCATCCCTATCGCCTGCAAGTTCTGATCAAATACGTCCCGTATAGAAAGCAGGAGGCTATATTTAGTTTGTCCTAGTTATTTCTATCACAGAGCCTTGAACTTTGGTCTCCTCATTTGATGCTTGAATTCTCATAGTATAGAATGCTTTTATTTGTTGTAGTTCACAAGTGCTTGTCTTCTGAGTACATCTCTCAGTTGTGAAGTTGGTTTACCCTTTTCAAGTGCTACCTCAGTGACATTCAAATTTCCACAGTCAATCTAAATATGTCACATTTTAAAATTGTTAACTGATCCTTTCCCAAATATAAAACATAGCATCACAAAATCAAACAATGATTGCTATTCCATCATCTGTGTTTCACTGACTTGAATTCCTATAATCCTTTCAGTAACAAAGATAATCTCTGGGACCACCTTTATATTCTTATAATCATTTTTATCCTTTTTATATTGAATAAAATATAATTACATCATTTCCCAACTTCCTCCATTCAATCACTCCACATATGCACTGAACCCTCTCAAAATCACGGTCTCCTTTCCTTCATACTTATTGCTACACCACACATGCACACACACACACACACACACACACACACACACACACACTCACACAAGTGCCTAAATATGCAAATGCAAAATGCTCGGTTCATTCAGTATCACATGTATGAATGTAATATCAGGGCTGATTATTTGGTTTTGGATAACTAGTTAGCAGTCTCATCCTTGGAAATGACTATTTCTCCAGATCTGGGGATTCTGTATTTTTTTCTAGTTCTTTGCCTATGGTTAGGGATGCATTAGACATTCCCTTCATGTTAGGATGTCATTTGGTAATGACTTTGTTTAGATTTTGTTTTGACAGCTCTAATGTTGAGGTATCATGGGTGAAGCTTCTCTGTCACTTTTAGTAGACAGAACCTCACACCTGATTTCCTGGTTTTCTGGAATACACAATATTTCTGTACCCATTTCTGTAATGACTGCTAATGATATTTTGCTATATTCATAGATCAGTGCCTTGTGCAGCCATCATCAGAGAAGCTCTCCTCTTGCAGCAGACAGAAACAAATACAAAAATCCACAGCTGGACGATATACACAGAGTGAGACTTAATTTGACTCTCAGTCCTTAATGGTTGTTTTCATCAAATGCCTCCCCTCAGGACTCAGTGAACTCTCTCAAAGAGAAGAAGAAAGAGTATAAGAGCCAGAGAGGATAGAGAACATCAAGGAAACAAGGCCTTCTAATTATGAGATGAATGAAATACAAACAAATCTATGTCCTGGCTATGCTGAAGCATGCATGGACAGCCTGTATATGATAGTTCTGTTAAACTCCACCATTCTTTGTCCCAGCATTCAGGCTAGTTTTCCCTGCCTACCTAAGTTTTGCCTACCTAAGTTCAAAGCAGTTTCTTTATTCATTAACCAATAAAAGCAACACATAAACAGAAGGACCTCTCACACCATTTCCCCTTTCATGTTTAAACAAAAAGGCTTTAACTTTAATATAGTAAATTATATATAACAAAACAGATATCAAGCAAGAATTACAGTTACAATATTTATATTTACTTTATCTTTTATTATAACTAAGGAAAACTATACCTATAACTATAATTTTTTAACTCCATCAAAGACTCCAGAAGGATATAATATTACCTAAGTAAACAGGAGGTGCATTTTAAGCAACTTCTGAAACTCTAAAATTAACAGAGACATCTCACTGCCTGGAGAGTCACCCAAAATTCCTTCATATCATTGGGGCATCCATCTTCAGCCTACTGGCCCATAATATCCAGCAGATTTTTCCACAAAGTAGGGAATTTCAAAGACAGTTCTGCTTTTACTGGTAGTTTGTCGGGCACTTTCCTCTGGATCCTGAAGAATGTCTGGCAGACTCTTTCATGTAGCAAGAACCCTGAAGGACCATGTCACCTTTAGGCAAGTTCAACAGTCATTTTTCTGTGGGTCCTGCAAGTCGAGTCAAGCAGTTCAGGTAAGAGCACTTTTTCACTGAAATGGCTAACTTTTGAAGTAGCTTGTGCTGTGAGGACTAGATGTGTCTCATTGTCATGAAAGTCATAAGTTATTAAAACATTTTAAGTGCCATAATATTCTGAAGGTTTCTGAAAGCTTTGAAGAATACCTATCTAGCTGAAATATATCTCTATACATCTAGAAAATCTAACATGACTACAAGCTTGAAAATTATAGATGAGCATCTATTAACTTATATTTTTTAATTATACATTACATTTTTAAATGAGCTACACAAACACAATACCATAGTCAAGGGCAGAAATATACATATACAGTATGACAAAATTTACCTTAAATTTGTATCAATAAACCAAAGCAAATTATTCATCTATATAGCATATCCTCTTTTAAATGTAAACAAACAATTGTAAACAATATTTGGGAATATGGGCATAGTTATGTCCATACTGAGTCCTTCTGTTTGGAGGGAGGCTCTTAATCAGGTCTTTCACAGTGTATCAGTATGCTAAGTTCATCTCAGTCAGCAGTTGGGTGAAGTAATTTTTTGAGGGTGTTTGTGGTGACCTTTCAGGGGGTCCTGCTCTATGAAACAACACCAGTCTGATAGCAATCCATAGGTTCTCATCCTCTGTTGAAACATGAGAAGAACCTCGTTTCCAAAGCAACATATCCTTAGATCCAAATTTGGAAGTCATGATACCTTTATAATATACATGCTGATTTAGCTTAGGAGCCCATACAATTAAATGTCTCTCTGTACTTAGCTCATTCACAGTTAAAAAATTCAAAGGTAACACAATAATATACATAATCCATACTCTCTGTCAATTTTCCATTTTTACATGGCTTATTTTTCTTTACTTTTAATCTATGACTATCTGTACTCTGTCTCTTTACCCTTTTTCAAAGAATTAACTTTATTTTATGACTCTCTATACTCTTTTTCTTCTCTCTTTCAAGCCTACGTACATTTATCCAACACTATGACTTATCTGAATTTGTCTTTATTGCATATCTGCAACTCTTTACTATCCAGGAGAGCTTTTTAAAATGCTAAGCTCTTCTTAAAAAATTAAGCTGCACCATTACTATGTTATATATGGTACTTCCTGCTTGACCCGCCCAGTCCAGCATGACAGAACCACTCATGCCTCTGAGAGCCATGCACAGTTCCCCACTTTCAGGCTCATGTTGTCATCAAGCAAGCCTCAGCATGTTGCTCACAAACCGTATCCAAATGCTCTGTCTCTCTAAAGAGCCAGAGGTCACACTGGTAGCATGGCACAGAAAGCTAACATTTTAAAATGGTCACAGATGAATCAGGAAAAGCTCTCTTAAGGGAGCTGTGGCATGCCACCAGCAAACATCAAGAAACTGTGTTAAACTCTGTATTTGAGTGTTTAGAAGTTTTTTTTAAAGCTTTCTCAGGTTTTAAGTGAATTTTAGTTCGCCCCACACTGGGCACCAATTTGTTGGAGGAGAGAGCAGGTTTTTGGTTCCCAGCTGCTTAGCCCTGAAATAATCACACAGAAACTATATTAATTAAATCACTGCTTGGCCCATTAGCTCTAGCTTCTTATAGGCTAACTCTTACATCTTAATTTAACACATTACCCTTAATCTGTGTATCACCATGAGGTTGCGGCTTACCAGCAAAGTTTCAGCACTTCTGTCTCTGGCAGTGGCTCCATGGCTTATTCTTAAACCACCCTTCTTTCTCTTTGTATTCAGCCTAGCTTTCCCTGTGTACCTTGCCATAGGTCTGCCTTGCTACAGGTCCAAAGCAGTTTCTTTATTGGTTAACCAATAAAAGCAACATATAGACAGAAGAACCTTTCACACCATGTGTTTTTACAGGATTACTGTGTATGTCTCTGTGTTTCCCTTATTTTTATTCAATTTTTCTTCAGCTTTTTTCTCTTCTGTTTGTTTTATCTTATTTTGATTTGTTTACTTTGGCTTAGTTTACTTTAGTTTATTTTATTATTATTCTTTAAATATCTGTTATTTTCTAAGGAGAGACGAAAAGGGTGTTCATCTAAATGGGATGGTATGGAGGTTAGTTGGAGAAGTTGGTGGAGAGGAAACCATAAATAGAATATATTGTATGAAAAAAGTAATTTCCATAAAAGAAAAAATAGTTTAAAAGGTGATTACCTAAACATACATAAATGTGCAAATATTTGACAATTACTATTTTCAAATGCAACAAATGTACGTTTAAATGTAATTCTAAGGTCCTGAAGGTAGTTGAGAAAACTGAATTAACTAATCATCATCAAGGTTATATACTTATAATTTTAAAAACTCAAATTTGAGATCAAGATATGAATGATTTGCCATTGGCTAATTCAGAAATACTGGTGTGGAGGCAAACACACACACACACACACACACATTCACACAAGCCTTATTTAGCTATTTTTAACAGACATTGGGGTCACATAAATCTAAGTAAAAGATTTGAGCTATTTGACCAATTATTCCTTTCTGTCTCAATGATTTCAAATGCCTACAGCAACATGGCTCTTACCTGTGCTTGTGTACCTCTTTCCACCTGTGTGCTTGCTATATTGCTTTTCCATGTATAAGCATGAGAAGAGATTTAGAAAAAGTCTGTTTTGTACTTTTTGTTTCTTGTTTAAGTCTATAATACCTTCTTTATTAATATCCAAAATAGCAATAGTCAATTGACTATTGAAATGAGTACTTCATTGAATATTTGAGCTCATTTGATCAATGTTTATAATGCACCTATATTCTGATGCATTTTTTATTGTTGGCCTCATATCTCCTAATTGAAAAAAAGATAAATTATAAAGTAATAAATGAGCATTAGGTGTCCCTGAATGTCATAAATATTACTATTAGTTTATTCAAAGCAAGGTATTAGGGCTAAAATACAGATGCATTATTTCATTAAAACATTGGAAAAGTAGAGCTTGTATTTTATTTTAATTAATTTATGAGTTTACACCAATGGAAAATCATAATCATATATTATGTGCTATGATGTGGGGAAAACTATATAATGATACCAATAACTCTTTGGAAAGAGGCATACTTCTATATTGCATATTGTACTCTGATAAAACATAAAAATTAAGGACAATTTTGATCCCTGTATCCTATAAACTGTCATCCTAAATTCTAAAGTTCATCTGTTAAACAAAACTACAAGTAAAATACAAATAGATAGATAATATCGACTTCAATGAAATTGGAAGATATTACACTATGACTATATTTAAGTAACATCTACAAAAAAGTATGTCTCTTTTTGCCTTCATGAATACATTATGCTAATTCCTCCAACTGAGCATAAGTATGGTAGATCAATAACTATAAATATAGAAAAAAGAGTCTTACTCAAGTGTTGGGAATATTTGGAATATTACTTACTAAATACACTTTCTTAGTAGCAGATCCAGACTGAATGTATCTGAAAGCTATAAGTTTTTGCTTATGTATCTTTTGAAATCCTACACTCATACTTGATAGCTATACATATTATTGGTGCGAATTGTAAAATTTCATATTTATCCACACATATTAATGAATGTGGACTAGTAGAATTAAAAATATTATAATTCTATAAAAAGTGAATTATGAATAAAGGATATATATATTAAGTGGTAATAAGCATTTCTTTGGAATTAAAAAGTATAAATCAACGTAAAATTCTTAGTCATGCTATCTTTTATGGGACATTTGGAAAGGTTAAGAAAAGAAGAATTTTGATTAGAGATATATATAGGAGGAGAAAAAGTAAATCCTATATATTTAAGGAAGGAAGAGAGACAGTTGTATTAGGCAAGAATCTCTAAGGGAATACAAATGATGATGGATTTACCAGATTAGCCTATATGATTTAGTCCAGGTGGTCCAATAATGACTGTTTTACAGTTGAGGAGCTGAGGATCTGGTAGTCTATGTGGCTGGCGTCTCAGCAGTCACAATCCAGTATGAAAGTCTAAAGGATTTTTAGTGAGCTGTTGGTCTTTACTCTACATTTTAAGGGCAAAGAATTTGACTTTGAATCATTGAAGGAATGGCAGAGCAACAGGATGGATGGATTTGCTAGTGGCAGTATATGTAAGCTTGCAAAAAGCAAAGTTTTCCTTCTTTCTTTTTGGTCCTTTTACTTGGGCTACAACTAGATGCCACACATTTAGAGTGGATATTTCTACCACAAATTTTGAGATTTGATCATGTAATCCCTCACAATACTGCGAAGCATTTTAGTTGATTTCAAATTTATAAAATTGACAACCAGGATTAATCATCTCAACAGAGTAAAGATACAATGGCAAGTTCACATTTAGGATGACCATGAAACCTATTTTCTCATCAGCTTCGAGTGGTGTGAATGAAAAGAATTCAGGGAGTTAGAGGAGATACCATAAATTATGGTAGGGAATTTTATTAACATTGATTGCATCTGATTATGTAAATAAATTGATTTAATTATCTCTTTTAAAGAACATTTCTTGATGATATATACAGAGAATAGTCCTTAGCAGGGCAGGTATATAAAATGAAAATGCATTCCTTTAAGGATAGATCTTAACAGTCTGCTGTGATACAATGACCATACAGAATTGGCCTTAGTAGGATTTGTCATATAATTTGCAGATATTTTTTTAAAAATTCAACACATTGGTTTTAACTATGAAAGAAATATTTTTTTTCCAAAAATAAAGGGAAAGTGGATTTTCAAGTGACTTAAACAAAAAATACTTAGGAAAACGAAAAGCGTTGAGTCTAATAAAAAAGTGGTTGGTTTCTCCCACAACATTCATGCCATTGTTGATCAACTGGCCTTATTTTACCAGGTCAGGTTTTATTGTAGTTGGAAGGTTCATAGTCTGGCAAAATAAAATTGAGTACTTTTCTCCTCCAGTGGCACCACATGGTGGTGTGAATGGAAATGGTGCCCATAGACTCGTAGGGAACACCATTACTGGAGGTTTGGCCTTGGTGTAGAAAGTATGGCCTTGTTGGAGGAAGTGTGACACAGGGGGTGGGTTCTGAAATTTCAGAAGCTAAAGCCAGAGAAAACAATTGCCAACATTTCCAGATATAATTTCTTGCCTCCAGAATAGCGAGGGAGTGAATTTCCTTAGTTAAGTCACTCTGTTGGTAGAATTCTCTTTTGGCAGCTAACATATCTCTAGTAATGTGGCTGAATTTCATCAGCATTGATTTTTATTTATTCAAAATAAATACACTTTTTCTTTTCTTTATAAGCCATCACCATAAAATTATAATCATTCTTCCTTAGCATCTAAATGCTCCAATTACAAGTTTGCACCATCATATACAGCCCAGCTTTACCTCTGGCATTTTTCTGTGGTTGAGAACACATTTGTTGCAGCATGCTCTCTCCTTTGTCTTATGTGGTAGTTTGGAGAGATTAATGTAATTATTGATTTCCATGCTTGCAAGATGAGCTTTTGAAGGTAGAGGCTCTCTTTTATCATGGTATTTTTCTACTTAAAATGCAGTATTATACAGTCTTCAGGGAAAGAACTTAACAGGAATGTTTTGATAGAACTATACAGAAAAGATGAAATTGGCATTGTTGTTAACTGGTCATTAGTGAAAAAACAATTTATCAGCACTGTATAATTAAAAACAATGGTACATGAAAGATGGAATTATTCCCTCATCAACTAAAAGGTTTTAAGGTAATTGGATAGTATCTTAGCTTCACTATGAATATTATAAAAAAGGATTTAATGTTTGTCTTCATGTCTCAAAAACCATAAGACAGTACTAAAAAATACATTAGAGAAAATCAAATTGGAATTTAGTCAAAATGTTGGACTTTGAAAGCATACTACTACAAGAGTACCTTAGATATTCTTTTTTCCCACAGGTCAAAGAATTATTCTTGTGTTTAAATCATGCTCCTCAAATTCATCTTTTAAAAAATTCATTTGGAAACTGGTAGCAGTATATTTTTTTCACAAAACACAGAGAATAATTGTGTCAGGGCTTTCTTAAGACCCTCTGCATCACTTGCCCATTTGAGAAGCAGGTACATTACAACAAGTACTGCCACCGAATGGCAGCTACTAGGCTCTTAATGTCATAGTCCTTAGTGCATTTCTATCTAATAAAATCTATTTAAAGTAGACAGCATTTCAATTTGTTACCCAGATAATAGCTTCTGAATTTTATGAAATTATTTCACAAGAATGTTATATAGATATCAACAAATGTCTGTAACACAATTTTACTTCCTTCTTTGAGATCTATTACAAAATTCCAATCTGTGCTGCTCATCTGATGGCTAATTTCACATTGAAGAATGATGCTCTATATTTCTTTGTCGCGACAACAAAGAGGAAAGCACTAAAAGAATTTACTTTCACAGTATGTCTATCCAGAAGTAGCAGTTAACATCAAGCACTATGAATCAAAGATTTCCACTGTAACCTTTAAACATCTCTATGAATCAAGACCATGTCTTCTCCTTCAAACAGTACTTTTACTTACAGTAAGTCATAAAATATTAAAGATAAATCTTTAAATACAAGACTACGTATTTTAGTAGATGCAGTAAATTGAGATGCTTTGATTCTGATTAGAACATTTTGATTTATTTTGGCAAGGTAAGTAATTCATTTTCTAAATAAAAATTGTGTTCAGATAAGTTACACATGAAATTTCTGGTGGTTTTTAATTTAAAGTTCCATATGCTATTCCTGAAATAGACTGTGATTCCATGCTACTGTTAGAATTCAGGAAAGAGTTGTTTAAACACAAGTAACAGGGCTTCTAGGTCTTGCCTTTCAGGTTTTAATTTTTTTTATCATTTTGAAACTGGCAAAATGTAAAATAAGAGCATTATTGATTGGTGTAATTAAAAGTTTCCCACCAAATACCCTTTAACAAGAGAAATGCACTAATGATTACAGCCACTCACAAGAAAAACCTTAGAAATAGAAAAAAAACTAGCTTGAAAACTGTGGTTTTAATCTAACAGGGAGAAGCTGTAGTCTTTTATTTCTGCTATACTGGAGTATAAGACATCAGTGACAGGTACATCTCTCTTTGGAATAACTTTTATAACCGTCTCTCGAAAGAAAGAAGTCTCTATTCTTGGCATGCCACCCACAGTTCACTGACTTTGAACTAGTCATGTCCAATCCCCAGCCCAATGAACCTGTTTGAGCTCTCTCTGGTGGAAGCATCCCTGGAGACTTCTTTGCTGAGATATTTCCAGTTGCTCTGCTCATAATAAAGTTGACTTTTCAGAGTCTAGCCAGGCTACTCATCAGATGAAATTTAGGGTCAAGGTTTTTGCCTTTTTAATTTGAAGGTCTGATCAGTTTATTACTATATATTATAACAAGTAAAGAATATTGTCTACAACAGACACTTTTATTCTTATGGTCATTATTTTCAAATGCTCATGAATCTTTTATATTTTCATTATTTATGCAGCTGAATGAATTTCCCACTCAGGAAATAGAAGGATGTGTAATTGTGAGAGTAACAAAAACACTATGAGCAGGCAATTGTGAGATTGTTCAGTGGGTAAATGAGTTATGCCAACAAACCTGGGTTCAATACTCAGAAACTATGTAGAAATCTAGATGAGGTAGCACCTATTTATAATTTCAGTACTAATATCTTGAGATTGAATGCAGACACCAGCCTGGAGCATACCATAGTGTCCAAAATAAGAGAGACTCTGCCTTAACAAGGTGGAAGAGAGGACCTAGAGGACCTACTCTGGAAAGGTGTTCGTTGTCTCCCTAATGAGTGCTGAGGCAGGTATGTACTATATAAACCCACACATACATATATGCATACACACTGTACACATGTACACACATTATATGCCATACATACACACAACAATAATAAATGAAAATAAATATAGTAAGCTGCTCCAGTGTATTTAATAATCTAATATTGAATTAATAGTTAAAACTAAAATAGCTTAAATGAGAGTAATATGAATTTCATTTACTTGAAATATTGCAGGGCTCTAGGCTACTCACCTTTTCCTGCCATAATATTAACATACTAAAAAATATGCCTTGCTGCATGCCAAAATGTACTTGGTAAACTTGTATTATAAATTTGGTCTGAGAAGAATCAGAAGGTCATGTAATCATCATGTACAAGTGTGGGAGATAAAAAGGAGAATATAAAGTTAAGCTTCCTCCATGGTGTTTTAAAGTGAGATATGTGAGGAGAAACTAACACTTGCTAAGCAATACAAAAAAGGTGTGTGAGAGGGTTGTTTTCTCCTTTTATTGATTAAAAAGATAAGAATGAAGAGGAAACTAACTGTGGGCACAAAGCTTCAGAGAGACTGTACAAGGCAAGTATCTTGCAACAAGTGATGGCTGTGTAAGTCGACGAGGAGCTTAGAACTTTGACTAAGAGTTGTTTTGTTCAGGTGTTAAGCATTTACACCAAGTTTTGTTCTTCATGGGATGGAGACTATATGGTACTTGCAATGTAGAGAGAGGGTTGCTGTCTTTCAAAGAGACCTAAATAGAAGAATAGGGAATAGTGGCAGAAGCCTATACTGGGGAGCATGATAATGCAGCAAGAGATGCTGAAAGGTTTTTCTGATTATATATGAACATAATAAAATCTGTTACTAAGTGAAGTAGTTTTTGCTAATATATCTGATGTGTGATTTAAATTAAGTATGTTGTATAAATTATTTTTTGTTGCTGTGATAAAACACAATGACCAAGGCAACTTATAGAAGAAAACATTTATTTGGAGCTTAAAATTTCCAAGGAGTAGAGTCCATGATCTGATATCATGCTGGTGAGTGTTGCAACAGGCAGGCAGGCAGGGAGGCAGACATGCCGTTAGAATACTTGCTGAGAGCGCAAATCTTGAGATAAAACTTGGAGGCAAAGACTCAAAATAGTAAAAGTCTTTTGATAACTCAAAGTCTGAGCCCAGTGACACACCTTCAATAAGACCATGCCTCGTAATCCTTCCTGATGAGTTACACCAACTGGGGACAAAGTATTCCAATTTATGAGCCTGCTATAGCAGCCATTCTCATCCAAATCACCAAATGTGCTTAAGGTAGATACTTCTTTTCTCTTGTTTTTCTAAATGAATTAGAATAATGAAGTCTAATAAGGAAAGGAATGTATGTGGATGAACAAGTCTAAGAGCAATAAACACCTCTCCTTGAGAAAAACAAGTTTGAAAGTGCAAAAGCAGAGTAAAAAATTATGTGCGGTTATTGGTGAATGTGAAAATAATATAATAGATATTAATTCAGTAGTTATTACAACTTATATGCAGAACTAGAGGAACTATCTGATTTAATGAAACATAAACGATTATTCTGTCAATCCCTAGGAGTTAAGAAGCTGCTAAATTTTGAAATTCACAAATAAGACTTGTGATCATTGTCAAAGGAAATAAATATAAAATATGATGCTCAGAAACCCAGTGAACAGAACCACGTGCTGGCATTAACATGCGATATTGTATATAGTTTCTTCTAAAAAAATCACCATATGTCTATATCTACAAATAGATAAGTATTATCAAAACACTATGATACTGACTCCACAAGACATTACACAGAACATCTAACAAATACTGCTCAAATTTTTAAGGTTATCGATGTCAAAGGAAAACTAAGAAGGTGTCACACTAAGGAATGCTTGAGAAGAGATGATGGTCTCAAGTCATTTTGTGAATGAGATTCTTCTGCAGTAGAAAAAGCTCCTGGGTAGAGCTTAGGAAGTCTGAATTGAGAATGCACTTTAATTAGTAACAAATTGCCAATTTTCACTTAGCAACTGTACAAATATAACATAGACAGACTACTTAGTAACATGGTGAACTAGTTAGCATTTATATTGGGACTTCATATTTTCATTCAAATCTAATGATGTTCAAAAATGAAGATTTTATTAGGTATGCACTAAAAAGTCTTAAAGGACCTTCAAATGTTATAATACTTCCTCCTATTTATGTTGTAAGATATTTTTATGTGAGGATGAGACAAAAGCTTGTTTGTACTTTGGTTATTCTTTGATATAATAATTCTATTTTTTTCTGTCAGTCTGACAAGACATGAAGCAAATTATATTAATTGATTAAAAATACTACTATATTTTGTAGTCAGATGAAATGAAATAGACTGCAGTTTAAAAAGCATGTATCTTGAATCTCCTGAGAAAATTGTCATCATAGACACTTCATCCAGCAATTGATAGGCGCAGATGCAGAGATCCACAGCTAAGCACTGGCTGCACTCTCAGAGACCAGTGGAAGAGAGGGAGGAGTGATAATATGAAGAAAGGGGTCAAGACCATGATAGGAACACCCACAGAAACAGCTGACCTAAGCTAGTGGGAGCTCACTGACTCTGGACTGACAGTAAGGGAACCTGCATAGGACCAAACTAGGCCCTCTGAAAGTGGGTGACTTTTGTGTGGCTAGGGCAGTCTGTGGGGCCACTGGCAGTGGGACCAATATTTATCCCTAGTGCATGAATTGGCTTTTTGGAGCCCATTCTCCTTGGAGGGATACCTTACTCAACCTAGATATAGGGGGAGTGCTGTGGGACAATGGTTTTGTACTCTGTAAAGTTTTGTCACTTGTACTGGTTTAATTAAATGCTGATTGGCCAGTAGCCAGGTAGGAAGTATAGGCAGGGCAATCAGAAGAGGAGAATTCTGGGAAGAGGAAAGGCTCAGTGTGCAGGCATCACCCAGACACAGAGGAAGCAACATGAGAATGCCTCACTGATAAAATGTACCAAGCCACGTGGCTAACACAGACAAGAATAATGGGTTAATAAGAAAGCCTGAACTAATAGGCTAACCACTTTATAATTAATGCAGACCTCTGTGTATTTCTTTGTGATTGAACAGCTAGGGGAGCAGGTGGAACAGAAACCTCTGTCAACAGGTAGGTCTTAGTCCTGCCTCAAAGTGATGTGTCAATTGTTGACACCCCATGGAAAGCCTTACCCTCTCTGATGGGTGGATGAGGAGGTGTGGTACGGGGAAGGTCTGGGGATCAGGAGAAGGGGAGGGAGAGGAAACTGGGATTGATATGTAAAATGAGAAATGATTGTTTAAAAAACAAAATCATAAATAGAAATTCCAGGATTTTAGGAAAACTTTAGCACCTATCGTCAAAATTTGTAACAAAACTTTGTGATCCTTTTTGAATCTTTAAAATATATATAATTTTTTATGTGATATATAAAGCAATGTATTGACAAAAATTATTTTCACCTAAATATAAAAATGTAGATATCAATAAATAAATATGTATAACAAAAATCAAAATTTTATGGATTTCTTGAACTACAAATTTATCTTAGTTAAGGGGCTACTCTGATCAATGCCATCTCCACACAAGGGGTACAAGGCAAGGAACATATATTAAAAACAAGTCACTCAACACTGAATACCATAAAAGGTAAGACTAAATTCAAAGAAGTATGTATTATTATATTTTTATAGAACGATAGTCTCTGCCATGTGTAGTGTGTACTTTAATGACTCCGTTTAATGCAGCTAACTTTTCAGAACGTAAGAGCATGAGGAACTGACTACAGCCTACAGTAAACAAAAAATGTTTATAATGAAATTTGCTAACTTCCCAGATTGGGTCTAGCAATGTCTTGGGTTTTTAATTGTAGCTCATAAATTTGCAGGTTTTTTCTCTCGTTCTATTCACATACCTTTTTCAGATACATTTTATTAACTTCTAAATCTGTTAATGAACTTGTGGTTTTTTTATAGTTGCCAGAAAATGGAGTCAGGCTGAGTGTCCACCAACAGATGAATGAGTGAAGTATGATACATGTACATCTTTAAGTACAGTGGAACACTATAGCTTTAAATTTTAAGTGTTTATATATAGCTTTTTTATAAACCTTTACACTCTTTTCCATAGACTGCACCAGTCTATAGTCTTTCCAACTATGAGTAAATGTTTACCTTTTCCCACAGACTCTCCAGTATTTGCTGTCATTTGATATTTTAAATAATAGCCTTTATTACTGGTGAGGAATAAAATCTCTAAATAGTTTTAATTTTCATTTCCCTATTAACTAAGGTAGTGGAAAACATTTAAAGATGTTTATTGGCCTCTGTTCACTTGAAAAGCCTGTAATTTTTGGTTTATCGATGCTAATATTTTAGGTCTTTGTATATTCCAGATATTAATCCTCTGTCATATTTAATTGTGGCAAGTATTTCTTCCATTTTGTAGGGTTTTTTTGCCATGTGGATTGTGGTTTCCTTTGCTATACAGATAAGTTTTATGAGTTCTCATTTTTAAACTACTGTCATTATTTCCTGAGTTGGGGGCATCCAATTAAGAAAAATCTTTTCCTAAGTCTATATATCCTAGTTCACTATCTACTTCTCTTTTTCTTTATTTAAAAATTAAAATGATTTCACATGCAATATATTCTAACTATTATTCTCCCTCATCCTAATGCTCCCCAATATCCTCCCCACTTTCCTAGTCATTTTAATTTACTCATTTTCTTTCTTTCTCTCTCCTTAGAGAACTAAGTAAGTAAATACATAAATAAGTAAACAAATAAAGTCAGTTAGTAAGTAGGATAAATTAAAAGCAAACAAACCAGAGAATGAACAAGGAAATAGGAAAAATGCCAAAGAAAAGGAGAAGAACACAAATAAATTCTAAGACACATATTTACACACATGGAAGACCCATTAAAAATGAAAGCCAAACTATATAAGAAAACAATATTTAAGGATAAAACAATACAAAACAAAACTCCCAGAAAAATGTGGAACAAAGAAAAAGTTCCAAAAATAATACTGATCCCACTGAGCTAGTTTGCTGTTTGTCGTGTGCTGCCAGGCATGGGGTCTGCTCTTAGGTGTGGCTCGGATACTCAGTTAGACCCCATTAGAGACAAGTAACTTTTCTTTGTGAGTAGTTTTCAATTATGCATAGTTCTGTGTTAGCGATGAGAGCTCGGTTCCTCTCAGTTCTGGAACTATATATGATTTGGACCTGTGCAGGCCTGTGAATGCTCTCACAGTTTGAGATCATTTCTTTGTTGCCCCTGTTGTGTCCAGGAAGCTTTGTTTCTGTGGTGTCTTCTATCTTTTCTGGCCTTTATAATCTACCCACCTCCTGTTCTTAAATGTTCTTGTAGCGCTGAGTAGAGGGATGTGATAGACACATCCCATTTAGGACTGAATGTTCCAAACTCTAGCTCTCTGCACGTTCTCCAGTTACTGGTATTGTATTTGTTTCCAACTACTGCAGAAGGCAGCTTCGCTGACGATGGCTGATAAGGATACTCATATGTGAGATATCAGAGTAGCTTTCTGAATCATTTTTACTGCTACATTACTTTAGAAGAACAGTAGTGTTTGATTTTCCCCTGGGCCAATGGCCTATCTAGTCTCAGGTTCTTGGCAGTAGTCAGTGATGGAGATGGGTTCCATAGCATAGAGTGATTCATAACTCTAAATAGGGAGTGGTTGATTACTACCACAACTTTTGTGCCAGTATTGCTCAAGTAAAATTTGCTGGCAGGTCACCCTTGTAGATCACAGGCTGGTGTGCAAAGTACCTTCTAGTTCCATGAACAATAGTGATCCTTACTCAAACATGTTCATGGATGTTATATTCATAATAGCCATAAATCAGAAGCATCCTAGATTTCCATCAAAAGATGAATAAATGAATAAAGAAATGTGGTATATTTACAAAATAGAGTATTAAAAAGCAAAAAAATTCAAGAAATTCTTAAATTTTTAGGTAAATGGGTGGAGATAAAAAAAATTTAACCCAGACACAACAAGACAAATGTAGTTGTATATATTTTCTTAAATTCCCTGGTAGTCCCCTACCCAGCTGAAAAATAGATGGAGACTTATTCTTACTTATGAATTTCCAGCCTTAGGTTGGCGTGTTTCTAGCTGGCTTTTATAGCTTAAATCATCCTATTTGTCTTTAACTTAATTTTGCCTTTTTTTTAACCTTTCTTTATTTTATATATCTTTCCTTTTTACTCCACGACTGGCTGTGTGACTGTGTGGCTGTTGGCAGGCATCTTTCTCTCCTCATTTTCTTGGTCTCTTCTCTTCTCTTGAACCTAGATTTCTCCTCCTATTTATCCTCTCTGCCTGGCAATCCTGCCTGTCCCTCTCTTTTGCCTAACTATTGGCTGTACAGCTCTTTATTAGTCTAATCATGTGTTTTAGACAAGAAAAATAACACAGCTGTAGAGAGCTAAATAAATGCAACATGCAAGAATACAACACACCTTTGCATCATTAAACAAATATTCCACAACATAAATGTAGCATATTTTAAAATAATATTCTAAAACAGACATATATGGTATGCATTACCCTGTATGTGGATGTCAGCTGATATCTTTGTAAGTAGGCTACAATCCTTAAAACAACAGACATATATAGAGAGTAAAAGATTAGGGAAAGGGAAATTAAATAGATATTTATGGATGGAAGGGGAGATAGTGCTTTAATGGGAGGATCAAATGGGAAGGGGAAGGATGAGGGTGGACTAGAGCAAGCAAACACTAAAAGTCATTTGAGAGTTCATATGAAAACCTAACATGGTACAATCGTCTTAAAATATATGCACACATAAAGACAATCTAAATTAAAATTACCAAATAATGGGGGAGACAAAACCTTTACTAGACTTTTCTTGCCATTACATGAAATCTCCAGTTCTGATATTGGCTTACCTCTAAATAGAGTTGTTGGCCCAAGGATTCCCATGAAAACCGACAAATAATCCCAAATATTGTATGTTTTCTTACTTCTAGTATTTTCAGGGCTTTAGATTTTATGTGGAAGACATTGATTCATTTGGAATTATTTTGCATCATGCAAGGGCAGGATGTTTGAGGGATGGTAGAATCTTCTCAGTCAGAATTGATGACAGCTAATTATAGACCAAAACTGGAAACCTCTAGGGAATAAGTAAAGTCTGAGTCCACTCAGATAAGTTATTGGAGGATTTTTCTGTTGGCTAGAGTATTTATGCTTAGAATTAATAATAGATAACCTGGTGCTGCAGCATTACAATATGAAAACATTCTTATTTGTCCACTAGAAAGCCACTTACCTGGCAGCAATAATAGAAAATAAATATTAAATAATAAATCACTTCTTTAAAAGAATGTTTTCATGATGTTCTTTAATATTCATAATGTTGTTAACAAAGGTTTTTGAAGCGTACATTCTCAAGGGTAAGAAAGAATAGGCTTGCTTTCACCTAAGAAATATTTTGTGAATTTTTTTCTTCCTATGATCGTGAGCTTTTATTGTACTACTTTAGTTTTGTGTATTTGCTATTATTAAGTGATTAATGTTATTCAGAGAAAAATAGCACTATTATATTTTGTTTTATATTACCTGTTGTTTAATAATTAGGTAACAGTCCTTGAGATTTGATGCTTCTCCAGCAAGAGGGAAAAATAGTCATGATTTCTCTGATATCTATATAAAGAGCTTTCTTTTAAGCATGGCTAGTTCACTGGAGAAATATCTGCAGTGTGGTTTGATTGAAGAGATATTAGGCAATTTCTGGATACCTGAAAGTTTCAGAAGGATGTTTGCATCAAAATGCCAAAAATTGTGTAATATGTATTACTCTATTTAAGTTGATTAAGCTACCTCTTCATAGTCTTTTCCTGTAAGACCATGTGTGTGCATAGAGAAGGGAAGCAGAAGCAAAGACAGACAATACTACCAGTTTGATCTGAATGAGTTCGATGTCACAGCATTTGTTTAGAGATGTGGGGAAAAAATCACACACATGTAATGGTAAGATATATTTGTTTCTCATTTTCCAACTGTTTATTAGGTTAAAATAAAAAGACAGATAGACAGATAATCTTAATTTGTGTAAAAATTTATCTAAATTTTGTGTAAAATCCCTATAGCCATTGTTGTTATAAATAGCAGAGAAAAGAGGATAATTCTTCCTTTCCTTTAATAACTGACAAAAATTTGTATTATTGCAAATGACCAGTAATTGGCCGTAAATATAGGCAACTTTGGGGAAGTCAATAAGCAAATAGAGAGATAAAATTAAAATAGGCTTGACTTTAGAATTTTAGGGTTTCACAAGAAGTTTATTAACATATAAATCTTACCTCTTTATGATTTTCTGATCCTTTACAATTTTAATCTCATCTAAAAATTAACACCTACAAAAATTTAATGATTTTAAAAATGTTGAGTTACAGAAATATTGAAAACACTAAAAATAGAAAGGAAACTTTGTGTCAGCCCCTTCCTAAACACACAGAGATTAAAAAGTCTGAGTCACAATCAAGAGACAGCGTTTCCCACGCCTTCATGCGTAATTATAGCCTAATAGTCTTCAATGAGAGCCTGGAGAGCAACAGTTAAGAACACTCAATCATAACACAAAACGTGAAATTAATTTAGCCTGTAAATCAGAATTTGCCTGAAAAATTCACACAAACTAGGGTCACAGAAGGAAATGTAATGTCAATTTTCGAACAAAAAATTTCTGATAGAAGGAGAAAGCATGGGTAACCTAGAAACTAATATTATCTCCTACTTTCTAATGTTCCCGATGATAAAATTATAATTTGTGAATTAAGCTGTTGTCCTAGGATTTTGTGCTATATTGAAAGAGTCTTTCTAGGCAATTTAATAAGTAAAAACAAAAATAACTCACTAAAATTTAAATTTCAGATCTATACTTAATAATTAACTTCTTTAATAATAATATGTTAAAGCATTTGACAATATCCATTTTGTTGTGGTGATATTTCAGTTAACAAAATATTGTTTTCCTGAAGTTTAAACCTTTTTATGAATCCTGCATTCAATTTAAAATCTTATTTAATACATTAAACTATTAATCCATTCTATTCTTAAAATTATTTAAAATAATAATGTTTTTTAGGGCAAATGAATATTAACTCTATAGAGATGAAGAGAATTTTTCCTTTCTGAAGGTTGAAGTCTACTGAAATTAACTGCAAGAGACAGACCTTAAAATTAAAAAACATATAATATATTTGATTAAAATGAACATAAGTAATTATATTATGTTTTTAGTAAATTATTCAAGGAAGGTCGAGGTTTACATACACTCTTCATAGGGTAAAAGGAAGTAAAAAATAAAACTGAAATTCAAGGGGAGAGTCGATAATTTAGGGGTGATAAATAGGCCCTGTTTTCAGAGCCCAGTGTGGGACACTGTCCCCGAAGGCTCTGAGAGTGGGGTTAGAGTTTTCACTTACCTTTTCTGTAAAAGTTCAATCTACTGTGTTTGATAAAATGACAGTCGTTAGACATGATTGAATTGCCTTCTATTTTAAGGAATCTGGTCTCTAGATAAATAGACTCAGGAATGCCGCTCCTCGCTTGCATAGCTTATTCCAGGCATAGAGTCATGTTTGGAGCCTTAGTGGCTACTGACCTAAGAGTTATCTCTGGATTGCTTGTTTTATTCCACTTGTGGACTATGCATGTTTAAATGCCACCTCCATGATGATTTGAACTGGACCGGCAGCAATCAGTACCAAAAGTCGTCCAGGGTTTGCTTCAGACATATTAGTAGCTAATTCCAAGCTTTGCTTTAGAACTGGTTCACAGGGAAACTAGAGCTACATCCATTTAGAGTTGTAAAGGATTTTGAAATAGAACATTTCAAACAAATTCATAGTGTCTATACCTCACAAACTTTTTATTTATGTTGTGGCATGATAAAACTGTATTGTACTCAAATATGTATACACACATTTATGCTTACATACATAAATGCGAACCTATTTTACACATATATTTTCACATACATTTGTAGCAGCTGGAAAAACCATACACCTAACATCTATGTTTCATTTTTTCTTGCCTCTCTTTAGCCAATATGTAACAAGGTCTTTATTTAAAAGGCTGTGAATAATTCCAATGATCTAACAAACTTGTAGTAAGAGTTGGAAATTTTAGTCATATTTTCAAATAGCGGCAGTCTCCAACAACTGAGACCTTTATTAGTGGGGTCCTCACTAACTCTCTGGGATTTAATGTTATAACTTTATTGAAAGTGTTCCACACCCATTTGGTACCAGAGGTTTGAAAAACTCTTTGTTCTGGATAACTGCTATGTATTTGTTATAAACCCACATAGACACATGACTATAAAATATGTTTGAGTGAATTTCTATAAGCTAGATATTTTCTATAGCACAAATGCCCATTTATATACATTAGAAATTATTAGAAATATATCAAAGATGATGTAGATATTTATAGATTATCTACATAAACTATCAATGTATTTTAATAGAGTAAATATAAAATGATAAAAGTTAGATAACCATTCAGGTATGTACAAATATCAAAATTAATAATTCTAAATTTAAATAATAGTTTTTAATTGGACCATCTTTGCATTGGTCATATTTATGCTAAGCAAATTATGATGATTCTGTTCCTTATTAAATACAACAGTGATTACTTCATTTAATATAAAAACCCTGAATATACAGCACTTCTGTAGTTGTCCTAAGTCACACCTTCAAGTCAGTACTTACCTACTGTTGCACTTAGGTTGACTGCAGTGTTACTCAGCATTAGCAGGCAAATGCAACAAGTTCGGGAATTAGGAGATGAGAAATTCAGAGGTTCGGTGTTTTAAGACACATAGTTATTCTCATGGTTTAGTATTAAATCATATAACCTCCAGCCAGCAAATGGCTGGGAGTTAGCGTTGTATCTGGTTCAAGTGTGTGAAACCTATGTATTTACTCTACAAAAATAGTATTATAAAAGTCTGTTAGCTCTCACAACATGTCACTAAAGACTCTTTGACACATAAGATGTTTGAACAATTTGCTAAAATCCATTTTGAATTTTGCCTTAGAGCTTGGAAAAAAGTTAACAAGTTTTATTTTTCTTTTGGTGATACTAGAGTGGGAAGCCATATAGATTATTTAAGTTGGGGCAAACTACTCCACACAGGAAAGGATAGACTGTCTTTGGAGTAAAATTTCTGTGTAATTAAGAGTTTCATAGTCCTAGTATTTCAAGTTTATTCCCCCTTGACAAAGAATACATCCTCACCATCTTCTCCATATTAGCCCCTTCTTATTCTCATTATGGAGCAGTAATTTGCCTTCGAGATGAGTTTGGTGCTTTCCTTTTCATTGCACCTTTGTCAGTATTTAAGGGAGAAGCCTCTGATTATGAGGAACAGGAGTAGGAGGAGGTATGATTCTTGTACACAACGCTGCCAGTTTGAGGACTGTGTTTTAAATTAAATGGTACAGTATGCATTGACATCCATATTTAAGAGAGTTGTCTCACAAATGCCCTGTTTTCTTTGCATTGTTATTTTCTAGCATAGAAATGTGAGTCACAAAATATTTGTTTGCATTATTGTAAGTGGTTAACGGTGAAGTGAACTCTCATTCACTTTATTTAAACATATTTTCCATAATATTAAAAATTAGGGCCAACCATAATGGGTAGGATAGGTGGGAATTAAACAAGCCAATATACTCAAATGATCAAAGCAGAAAGGGCCAAGAAATTTCATTAAATATATTATCAACAAGCCATATTTGTACAAAGTAGACAATGGAATATGGAAATATCCTCCATTCCTCTGATTATCTATGCTTGAGATTTTACCATTTCTGTGTATATGTTTCTAAGTAATACTTATTCTCCTATACTTGCTAAGTTGCTATATCATACAGACAAGAAAAACATACTCTAGTGGCTTCTATATGCTGATAGCGATTATTCTTCATATTTCTTCCACTTCTCACCTCCCTTTGAACTATTGTTGTTTTTTTTTGTTTATAGACATGAATGAACTCTAAACTCGTGACTTCGAATAAAATAATATGTTTAGTGTTTTAATTAAAAGTAGAGAAGCAATGAGAAAATGTCTTAGTGAGTAAAACACTTGTCACACAGGTATGAAGATGTAGCTGAGGTCCCCAGAATTCTCAGTAAAACACTTGTCACACAGGTATGAAGGTGTAGCTGAGGTCCCCAGAATCCTGAGTAAAACACTTGTCACACAGGTATGAAGGTGTAGCTGAGGTCCCCAGAATCCATAAAAAACAGGGCAGGCACTCAAAAGTTCATTTACACTGCCACATATGCGAGGCCGATAAAGAGCATTCCCAGAGGAACTTAGGTGGATGGCACAAGCTGAATTGGTGATTCCAGTGTCTGAGTAACAGACAATGTCTCAACATACTTGATGAAAATGATGGAGGGAGATATTTCCATCAACCTTGGGCTCTCACATGCGTATTGACAGGTATTCACATGTGCCTGCACACATGTGCTTGTCCATCTGTGCCGATATACCTGAAAATAAACATATATACACTCACACCACCCACATGATTGTACAAACACAGAGAGAGAGACAGAGGAAGGGATAGAGGAAAATGCAAGTGATCTTTCTCAGTAGATTAGCCCTACCATCTTAGTGTAAGATTGAGATTACATGATGAAATTTTTTTTTGAAATTGCAATCAGCATAAAAAGGGGCACATCAAATGTGACATGATAGATACATATTTGTCAGTCATGTGATTCATGTAAGTCATCTTTGAAAAACTATCCTGTTGTTTTGGTGAAATCCATCAAAGACTCTGTAGAAGCTCCAAAGGAGCTATAGTTTTAGGATTCCACATGAACTGAGTTTCAGAGATTTCCATTCAAAATATTTTGAATTCCTAACTAGAAGAAATCTGAGTAAATTTCTAATTAAAACATGGCATAGGGGAATCTAAGAGTCTGGTTGAGTCAATTGCTTCCTGGCCTACTTTTATAGATTAGAATTAATTCTGCTTACTATTACATAAGAACAAAAAAAAAAACAAGAAACTATTTCTACATATAAGGTTACCCAGGTTAATGAAGTGCAGGTTCCTTGAGCATCATTATGTCTACTGTTTATAGTATTTCAAGAGCCATCAGAAGAAGTAGGATAAAGATGACATCATTGCAGTAGGGCTTGCTACATGAGTTACTACGAAATGGTGTTCACTACGCTTTTATTTGTTTATCTCATTTCTTTGATGGTCCTAATTAATCAGAAGTTTCTCTCTATTCTGTTATGGTTTCTTGTGTTTTATTTCCCATTATTTATATTTCTTTCTTTGCCTGCATTAAAAAGGACTTAGGATGAATGATACTAATCAAAGTGCTTTGTTTTCCAATAGTTAAGAAAAACAAAACAAAACAAAATGATCTCAAAACAATCTTTTTCATCTCCCAAAGACCCGAAATAAACTAGGAAAAAACCCTGATTATAATTATCAATACTATTATCTTTTAAGACTGAAGGCATAGCTATATTCTTAAAGTTTTATGAAATAGAGTACTCTGTCTAGAGTTTAGGTCTAGTTCTGTCCTTGATTGTTATAATTATTTTTAGTATGAATTATTATATTCCTGGAATAATGATGATACTGTGTATATATCATATGATAAACAACAAAAATCATTTTAAGCATTTTATCTTAGTAAACTTATATGTAGTGAATGTTAGATGAAATTCTTATTATTACATAATATCTAATGATATCAAAATAAAAATACAAATTGACAACAAGGAAACATAATACATTGCTAGTTTTAATATACCAGAGATATTTGGCTAGATAGTACAGGAAATTTATTGAAGCAGTAACATTTTTCTTGAATTTCAATGTCAAATAGGCTTCATCCCAGAGAATAGGGATGGTTAAACATACAAAAAAAATCAAAGAAATTTACCATATAAATAAACTGAAAGAAAAAGTTCACATGATCATCTCATTAGATGCTGAAAGAGCCTTTCACAAAATTCTACACCCTTTTATGATAAAAGTCTTTAAGAGATAACAGATACAAGGTATATACCCAAACATAATAAAGTCAATTTACAGCAAGTAAATAACCAATATCAAATTAAGTGGAGATAAACTCAAAGCAATTCCAACAAAATCAGGAACAATACAATGGTTTTCATTCTCTACTTATCTGTTCAAGATCGTAACTGAAGGTCTACTGGGAACAATAAGACATCTGTAGGATATCAGGGGAGACAAATCAGAAAGAAATAAGTCAAAGTAACATTATTTTCAGATGATATGATAATACACATAAGAACCCCAAAAATTTTGCCAGTGAACCGGTATAGTTGATAAATGTAGTAAAATGACTGGGTACAACATTAACTATAACAGATTCAGTAGTCCTCCTTTACACCAATGACAAACAGACTGTCAATGAAATCAGGGAAACAGAATCTTTTACAATAGCCACAAATAATGTAAAATATGTTGGTGTAACTTTAACCAAGCTGGTGAATAACTTGTATGATAAAAACTTCAAGTCTTGGAAGAAAGAAAGCAAAGAAGATGTCAGGAGATGGAATGCTCTCACATGCTCATGGATTAGTAGGATTAAAATAGTAAAAAGGGCTATCCATCCAAAAGCAATCTAGAGATTCAGTGCAACCCCTATCAAAATTCCAACACAATCCTTTATAGAACTGGAATGACAATACTCAACTTCATTTGTAAAAACAAAAAACCCATGGTAGGTAAAACAATTTTGTACAATAAAAAAATATTCAGATGTATTATCATTCTAATTCCAAGTTGCACTACAAAGTTCTTTTATTAAAAACCACATGGTACTGGCATAAAACCAGAAAAGTTTATAAATAGAATAGAATTAAAGATGAACCCAGGCAAAAAAAAACACATACCTATGAACATCTGATTTTTTGATAAAGAAGCTAGAGATATAAAAGAGATAAAATAAAGCGTCCTCAACAAATAGTACTGGTCTAACTGGATGCAAGCATGTAAAAGAATACAAATTGATCCATTTCTATTATCCTGCACAAAACTCCAGTCCAAGTGAATCAAAGACCTCAACATAAATCCAGATACACTGACCCCAATAGAAGAGAAAGAGGGAATACTCTTGATATCATTGGCAAAGGGGACAGGTTCCCGAAAAGCACACTGATAGGACAGCTACTCGGGTCAGAATGAGTAAATGGAACTTCTTGAAACCAAAAGGCTTCTGTAAGGCAAAGGATACCAACAATAGGACAAAATGGCAACCTAGAGAATGGGAAAATATTGTCACCAACTCCACATTTGAAAGAGGCCTAATACATAAATACAGAAAAAACTCAAGAAAGTAGACATCAACAAACCAAATAATTCAACTGAAAATGGGGTGTAGCTTTAAAAAGAATTTTTAGCAGAGGAATCTCAAATGGCTGAGCAACACTTAAAGAAATGATCAACATCCTTAGCCATCAAGGAAATGCAAATCAAAACTACTTTGAGATTCCATTTTACACATGGCAGAATGACTGAGGTCAAAAACCAAGAGACAACTCATGCTGACAAGGATGTAGAGAAAGGAAATATTCCCCATTGCTGGTGGGAATGTAAGCTAATACAGCCACTTTGGAAATGATTGTGGCAGTTCCACAGAAATCTGTGGATAGATCTACCTCAATACCCAGATAAACCACTTCTGGAAATATACTCAAAGGAATCTCCACCCTAACACAAGAACACATGCTCAACCACATTCATTTCAGATTTATTAATAACAGCCAGAAACTGAAAACAAGCTAGATATCCCTCAACCACAGAATTGATAGAGAAAATATGGTACATTTATACAATGGAGTATTACTCAGTTATTAAAACAATGACAATGTGAAAACTGGAGTAAACTGGAGAGAGCTAAAATAGATCATCCTGCATGAAGTAACCCAGACCCAGAAAAACAAATATGGTATGTACTCATGGTGGGCATTAGCAACCATGATCCAATCTATAGACCTAGAAAAGCTAAGAATCCCTGAGAGCTCAATGTGGAACACATATATCTCCTTGGCAAAGGAAAATAAAGTAGAATTTGCAGGTGGAATGGAGACTGTTTTGGATGTGAATAGGAGGGATCAGGCAATGGGGGTGGCACAGATGGAGAGAGTGCTGAGAGAAACAATTGGAATTGGGGAGCATTTCAGGGTAACATAGAAACCCAGTGCAGTGGAAACTCTGTAGAATCTATTAGAGTGGCCCTAGCAAAGTCTCCTAGTAATGAAGAATATAGAACCCAAACTATTCTTCCTCTATAACAAGACAAGGCTCTTAGCTGTGGGACTGGGACATCAACCCAGCCAAAAAAAAATCTTCTACCTATAATCTGTCCTACTGAAAAATGTGCTGGAGTAAAGTTGGCACAGAATTTGTCATAGTGGCAAACAAATTACTGCTCCAACTTTACACCCATGCCACAAAATATAGGGAGCACTAAAGAGAGGGAGCCTATTCCCGACACTTTCTAAATTGCCAAGGAACCAGACACAGGACGGCCCAGTGACCCAAGAAAGAACTAAACATGACAGGCAAACAAAAATCAATGAAGCATCTGATTTCCCTCTCTGTTTCTTTATCCTTTGTGTATAGGAGGGCTACTGATTTTTTTGAGTTGATTTTGTATCCTGCCACTTCACTGAAGGTATTTATCAGCTGTAGAAGTTCTTTAGTAGAGTTCTTGGGGTCACTTATGTACACTATCATATCATCTGCAAATAACGAAAGTTTGACTTCTTCCTTTCCAATTCGAATCCCCATGATCTCCTTATTCTGTCTTATAGCTATTGCTAAGACTTCAAGCACTATATTAAAGAGGTATGGTGACAGTGGACAGCC
>PVIU01000952.1:0-249601 GCA_004026605.1 Ondatra zibethicus
TATTTCCATCCATTTGCATGCAGACTTCAAGATGTCCTTGTTTTTTACCGCTGAGTAGTATTCTAATGAGTATATAATCCACACTTTCTTGATCCATTCTTCCATTGAGGGGCACCTAGGTTGTTTCCAGGTTCTGCCTATTACAAACAATGCTGCTATGAACATAGTTGCACAAATGCTTTTGTAGTATGATTGGACTCAGTACTAACTTTTTATACAAATCTCTGGGAATATTGACAATTGTAGCACAAGTAATAAACACCCAGAGACAGATATTGGGGTTCAAGCTGAAGATCCGAAAAACAAAGGGGTCAAGTCCCTAGAGAGCTCTTATCTCTACCAAGACTCAGACAAGCAAGGCGGTGAATCCTGTTCTCAGCATGACTGCACACTGCAATGCTCTCCACCAAACCTCAGACTGCACACTGCAATGCTCTCCACCAAACCTCAGACTGCAATGAGCTCGGCTCCTCTGCCTTTTATACCTGTCTCTGCCCAGCCTTATCACTCCTGTCTCCTCCACCGCCCTAGTGCGGGGAATAAATACGTGTGACTCCCAAGTTCTGAGAGCACCTTCGTGTGAGTTCTATCTCTCTTTTTAGACAGATTTAATCTCAGGTAGCCCAGGGTGGCCTTGAGTTTTGGGATTAAAGGTGTGTGCCACCACTTCCTGGCCCTGGTGGTTTAGCTCTACGCTCTGATCTTCAGGCAAGCTTTATTTATTAAAACACAAATAAAAATGTCTTAAAACACAGAATACTTGATTTTGACTGACACAACATGTGTGTTCCTCTTCTTCCTTTATCAATGGAATAGTCAATACATGCTAAATTAAACAGTATTAAATTAAACACAGTATTGCATGCTTATTAGCATCTAAAATGCTTGGCCAGCTAGTCTGTCTTTTTTTTTTTTTTTTTTTTTTTTTTTGGTCCAGGGCTCTTATGTACTAAGAGAGAGATAGATGGTTATAAAACACAGGCTGTCTCTGCATGGAATGCACTCTCTCAACACAGTTTGGGTATGAAATGCGCCCCCTCCCCCAAAATGCTCATATTCTGAAAGTTGGTGCCAAGCTAGTGAAACTGTTGATCCGTGATGGGATAGTAAGGGCATTAACTTTATCGATGGGTGTCTTTGAAGGGGACCTCTCGTCTGACCCTTCTGGCTCTCCTCTCTTCTTGACTGCGGTGGAGTCAACAGTACCTACGGCTTTACCACACACTTCCGCCATGGTGGACTGAAACTCGGGAACCGTGAGCACAAACAAATCCTTTTCTCTCGTACGTCGCTTTCTCAGGTGTTTCTCACCACGAACAGCAACTAAGGAAAACCTCAGCCCCTGGAGAAGACATTGGCAACCACCTGGTTGGCGCAGCTGCGGTGGGGGGTAAGGGAGGAGCCTAACAGTCAAGGTTCTACCTCTCATGGGTACCTAAACAAGAGGTTCAGAGTCAGCCTGCTCCGATGCCTGATTGTTTTTTCTTAATTTAAGTTTGTGATTGACTTACGATGTGCACTGGTACTTTTAAGAGCTTGGAATCAAACACAGTGCGAGTTCAGAACAAATGTAAACGGCCTCCTAGAAAAGGGAGGGGGAAGACGCGACCGTAATCTTTTTTAATGGCTGTAAAATGTGGGAAGGATAGATCATGAGCTCGCTGCATGGGGCCCTTGTCTGATCTCAATCCAGTATTGTAATTTAGACATGACTTTTTATTTAATTTCTGACTGAGAAAGGGAAATTAGAAAGCAGCATTATCTCCGCTGCTTCGTTATAATGAACGATATTTCACAGCGCCAGCCCTGGAGTTACCTTCAAAACTTCTTTTATGAGGCGGATGTTGACTCCGCTTGTAGGAGAGCCCAAGTTTTCCCACACTTGGGTTGCTTGAGGAGCAGAAAACCTAAGCAAAGTTTTGTAATTAGAAGCTGGTTTAGGGCTCGGGCGGCCCACGGGCTGGCAGGTAGGAGAGGCAAACAAAAAGAACTTTGAGCTGGGCGGGCACCAGAAGACTCCTAAAACCTGGCGAGGTTGCTCTGCGCTTGCTGACGTGTAAGTAATACTTCTCTTCCCAAGCTTGTTTGTTGGTTTAATTTTTAAATCAGGGGATTTGTCCCATCTGTAATTAACCCTTGCATCTGACCAGAGCCATGCTGCCTCCTGCCTCTTCTCCTCTCCACGCCTGGACACTAAATACATAATGGTTTGATAAATATTTAAGCAGCAATGAGGGAGATAATGCAAGCAATCCATTAAAGCCGCCTGCCTGGGCCGGCACGAGGGAAACCGGCAGTGCGAAAGTGGATGGAGCTGCTAGGTTCACAGGCAGTTCAGCAGGCCCCTCGGCCCGGCCGCAGAGGGCCTAGACACAGAGCTCCAGTCCTGGAGGCCAGGCGCTGAACCCTGGGGCCCTCCAGAGTCTCTCAGTGGCCCTCCTGGCACTCACCATCATCGCCACAGGTCAGCCTCGCTGCTGAGCAAGATGGGACTAACATGCTCTGGATGGCAGATGGCAGGTAATGAGTTCTGTCCACGCGGGAAATTGGGACCACCAGGGCCGCTGAGGACAGCTTGCTGCTAACCTCTATGCCAGGGGGGCCCTGAGCCGCAGTTTGACCAGGATAATCCCAGATTCTCTCAGTTGTCTGGCACAGTGTTCAACAGTGCCCGCTGTCACTTTTAAAAATTCATTTGACAACTGCATATGTGTCCACATAACCGTATTCTGCTCACACTCAGCCCTCCACGGCATCTTGTTATCATCCTAGCCTCACCAACCTTCCTCTCAGTTCTTATCCCGTTTTCACATCTGTATTTTTTGTTTGTTTGTTTTTGTTCTTGTTCTTGCTTTTGCATGTGACAGGCTGGGTTTAACCAGGGACATTCCTAAGGGCATGCGTGTGAAGCTATCCATGGAACCATAAGTAACTCTCCAGTGTCTGCACAATTGTGGAAATGACGTCCTCTTCTCTGATAGCAGCCTCTGACTACCCCCTTTTAAGCACCTTAGCTTGAATGTTAAATTCCATGGTAACCCCATCTATGACTCTCCAATAGAATGCTTTAGAGTGAAGGAGATGAGTGGGCAGGAAATGACAGCAGCAATGACTGTCATGTGAGCTACACTGAGTAAAGCCACATATAGGGCTCAAACACCCTACTACAGAAGACACCACACACACACACGCACACGTGGAGAGAGCTTTCTGTACCTTGATATAATCAAATTATAAAAGGAAAACGATTGTTTCAGCCCACCGCTTTAGATCTCAGTCATGACTGGCTAACCCTGTTGCTGTAAGCCCATGGCACAGAGGGTGACTGAAGAGAAACCACTCACCTTATGTCTGGGCAGTGAACAAAGAGTTGGGGTCCTATTCACCCTTATGAGATCATGGACCCAATGACCTAAACACTCCTCACCATGCTGTATTCCATGGCTCCCCCATCTTTCTGTAGTATCAGGCTAGGAAGCAAGACTCTCTAGCACATGGGTCTTTGGGGGAATCCAAATCCTAGCACATGGAACATTGCCTCTTGGTTTCTCTAAATCCCTCTTGCACTTCATACATGCCTCTCAGCCTCCTGCAAGCTCACCTTGATTCTACCACCAGCAAACCTGCTTAGCACCATGGGGTCCTTCAGGGGCTAGTCAGATCCATTCCCTGTGGCTTTGCCACAGTTCTCAGCTCAGTGTAGAGTGGTTTTATGGAATCAGTCTATCAACCACAGTTATTTATAATTTGCTGCATCTCCCTTGCTCAAAATGTTTTTCACTGTAGCAATTTTTCAAAGATTTGCTTCTTTTTATTTTATGTGTATGAGTGTTTTGCCTGAAAGTATTTAAGCATGCCATGTGTATGTCTGGTGCCTATAGGGATCAGAAGAGGGCACCAGACTCCCCTGCAACTAGAGTTACAGAAAGTTGTGAGCCACTGTGTTGGTGTTAGGAACCAGATCTGGGTCCTCTGCAGGAGCAGCAAATGCTCTTAAACACTGAGCCACATCTCTAGCCCCACCACCATACCAATTTAAAAATCCATCGTTATCCAGGATATTATCAGACATACTTCAAATAATTGTCAGCAAAAGACTCCCCTTTATACACAAATATACCCAGCATGAATCATAGGTGGCCACACAATTCTCCTCCAAAATCTCATTTCTACTCTCTAAATATAGGAAGGTCAGGTCCCTAATTTTTCATGATCTTAAAACTACTTACTATTCTCTTTTTAGATAACCAAGGTGTAAAGCATTAAAAATTAAAACTTGGGTGGAGAAGTTGGGGTGATTGGTCAGTGGGTAAAGAGCTTGCCCCCACAAATGTGACCTGAGTTAGAATCCCTAAACCCATGTGAAGAAAGGCATAGTACTACTCGTCTGGAATCCTAGTGTTTTTACCTGGGCAGCGGAGACAGGAAAATCCCTGGAAGCTCTCACAGCAGCCGGCAAGCCATAAAGAAGGTGAGTACAACACCCAGTGTTGTCCTCTGACCCCTACCCATGTGCTGAAGTGTACCGTCACTCACACACATAGACATACACATATCACACACACCCCAAAATGACACCTATTATTCATTCAATCCATCTCTTCTGTTTCTTCCCTCTCATTTATTTATTTATTCAGTGATGCATTCAACAGACATTCCTGAATATGGTGTGCTGGGCTAATCCCACTTCCAGTGGGACCAGGACAAATGCCACAGAAGTCTCAGTTGCCTCATGACTGGGGAACTGAAGAGAACACTGCCTTGCCAGTTACATCACTCAATACCTCCTGCTGGACAGGTTATAAATCTTTGTGTCTGCCTCTCCAACTCCCAGAGGATGACTCTGGAGGCTGAGGAGGGAAAGTGTCCTCAGGGGATTCACACCCTCAAATCTATTTGTGCATCGACCTTAACCCTTGCCTCGGCTTCCAGCTCAGACTGCATCTAATGTGTGTGACCTCTGCTTCTCTTGCGAGTCTCCTGAGTCCAGCCCAGCTGCCCCAGCCCACTGGGCTTACAGGCCCCTATGGCCTTGATGTCAGCCTCCCTCCTTACTATAGTGTTCTTGGGGTTTTACAGGCATCGAGAGCTATAGCAATATTCAGACGTCTGCGGGACTCCATGGGTGAAGCCCTTGGCCATGAACCTTGTGTTATCTAGAGGGAGGCTGTGCCTGCTTGTACATACAATGCACATGCTTATCACATGGCTGCATTCTTCCTTTCCTCACTTTCTGTAATACCCCCATCTTTACTTTACTCATGGCATTGCAAATGGATTGTTATAGAAATTTAATTTTTCTTTTGCATTCACAGATTCTGACATCAGGTTCCTTGAATTCAACATGGCTTGTTTTCCCCAAATAATTGCTAGATGTAGCTAATACAGTAATACAGGCACACTGCTTTTTTTTTGTTTGTTTGTTTAACAGTTAGGACTTAAGTAATAGAAAGTTTTGACTGGGCACTCTGATCCTCTTATCTAAGAAATCAATCTTGCCGTTATCTTTGTGAGAGCTGTCCTGATCTTTGGGATGACCACCTAGCTAGCACTGAGCTCAACCAATGGAGGAGGATGCCTAGGAGAGGGTAACTTGTGATTATGAAGGGTCAAGCATGTCCAAGAGAACAAACAGAAGCATCATGGTGTAGACTAGGATCAGTCTGACTCAGACTCCAGTGATGAGCAGGTTGACTTTGAGGATGTTCTTCCCAATTTAGGTCTCAGTTTCTTCACACTTGAAATGGGGTTGGTGGATTCTCCTCATGAGGTTGTTAGGGCTGAAGAGGGAGGGACATAGTGTCAGCACAGCACCTGTCTCAGTGAAAGTCTCCCATGACTGGCAAGTTTTATTATTAGATGGGATACAAGTACAAAATACCCTATCTGTACAAAAGTTAAGACCTCACAGGGCTGTGGAGACCAGCAGATCCCGAATTGTTCACCTTGAGCTATCCCCCTGTCTTTGCACACACTAAGCATGGGCTGCTGGTTTCTAAAAGGGACCATTAGGCTAAGGCTGAAGTCCTCATTCTATAAAATCCTCAGGGAAGGGGGCAATATGCTGCTGATGACTGTGACATCTAGAACTTTCCTCAGAGCCCTCCTTCTTACACAGGTGACAGTGGAGTTGCTGGCCTAGTGAATCTCATGCATACCTGACCATCATTTATCCTCTTGGAGACTGTAACTGATAGTAGCTTTGGTTGAACCCGTAAGACGTTGGTAAGAGCCAGAGCAATAATCCATGATCTTGACTAGAAGTCAAACCCGAGAGTAAATAGACAGATAGCTACACTGCCAACCAAAAGGTAGCATGGGAAGGTGGGAACACAGGCAGCCCTCAGCACAAGGGAAACTCTAGGCAGTTCACAAAGGGGGGACTTAGCCGTGGTGGGGAAGGGATTTTGGGGTCTCTGAGTTAACCCACCATGTAAAGCTCTCCGCTACTTTGACAAAAGAATCACTGTTGATGGCCTTGGAGAAGCAGAGAAGGAGAAAGAACCACTCTGAAGATTTGGGAAGGGAGACAGGGAGAGACGGCTCCCCCAACAACTTGTCTTGATGATGACAAGAGATGGCACAGAAACTGGAGACGTGCTATGACTGCCGATGGGTGGAATTGTGGGCTGAGTATTTGTACCCTGCCCCCAAGTTCATATGTTGACAAATATGATGGGATTTGAAGGTGGAGACTTTAGGGGTGGCTAAGGTTTCATGAGGTCATAAAAGTGGAGCCCCATGGTGGGATTAGTGCCCTAAGCACCAGAACGTCTCTGTCCTGTGACTATTAGAGAGGCATTATCTACAAGCCCCAAAGAGGGCCCTCTCTTGAACATGTACACACAATGAGTACCCCAGTCTTGGCTTTCAGGCTTCTAGAACTGTGAGCAATAGCAACTGTGCCTTATGCGTCTCCCTGGAGTAGCATTCCCTTGAGCAGCTGCTGGACTGAGCGAGCAAAGCAGGTGTGTACACCTAGTAACCACCCTGAACACCAGCCACCACCTTCTCCCACAGCATCTCAGCAGCCAGGAGTCTCCATAGGGGCGGGCCCACCTCTGGCGGCAAAGCACAGTTATTTGCAGAGAGCCTCTCAGGGCTCCCAAGGGGCACGGACTGAACCTGTGGTAGAGTCCTCAATCACAGCACATTTCCCTTCAGGGTGGCAGGATAGTGGGCAGACCTTGCTGAACAAGAAAGAACCTGCCTGGAGCTAGGGAAGCCTCTGCTCACTGGCTCGAAATTGGCTGTACAACAGTGGACTGAGCCTTGCCTCTGCGCAGAACCACAACAGTCCCTAGCTTTGAGGAGTCCTTGTCACTCTGGTAAACTTGGCTCCTTCTCTGCTCAGTTTCTCTGACAGCAGTGACTGCTTGTTGAACAAGGTGACTGCCGTGCTGAGTCTAAGGAACCTAGGCTTGACCTGGAGGACTTAATGACCCATTTCTAGTTCTGAAGTAACAGAAAGTTTGTCTGGATTCCAAGCTTGTGGGTTTTCTTAGGAGCCTTCTGCTGGGCTGAAAACTGGACAAGTGAGGTCTACTGGGCCCTTCCTACTTCCTTGAGCAGGCTGGCAGGGCCCCTCCCCTTACTCTATTGCTGATATCCATACCACCTGAAGTTGCTTCTCCTGGTCACCTCCAGACTGGCCTTGACTCTAGGCTATGAGCCATTCCTTTAGCTATAGTGTTCTACATGGGTAGAGCTTAACTTCTGGGGGAGACTTTCTCCCTGAAAGAAACTGGCAACTGGAGTCCTATTAGGCTGTCAAATTTCAAGAGGCTGCAATGTACGATTCCTTCCTAACTCAATTGTGTCTTCATTGGACAGTTTATTAACCCAAATGGTAAACTTTGCAAGTCTCAAAACCGTAGGCATCAAGAAGAGATAAGTTAGTCCTTTGGTAGACTTCCACCCTGACAAGTTTTGACTGGGATCCCTCCACACTACAGACACAAGTGGTTGGCTTCATGACATCCAAGAAAGCGCCTACTACCTGCAGTGAAATCGCTCACTGTTCAGGGAGGAGGCAGGAGGCGGGGAGCCTGAGAACGAAGATACATAACTTGGTGGGGTCAGGGGTGGGAGAAAGTTTTCTCTAGCTGCATGATGCACCTGGATCAATAAACAGGTTTTTTTTAATTGTTATTCATTTTACAACTCAATAAAGCTTAATTATGAGAAAGCAGGAAGAGAAGCAGAAGCCATGCTCACATAATATTGTGTTCCTTGCAGCAATTCCTGTGGGGCCCTCACACTTGCATTGCAATGTAGAACAAACCAAATTACGGGGACTATTCAAAATTCATTTAAGAACATCATTGAGGAGTATCATAATAAAAACACAATGAAGACAAGCTTGGGCTGTTAATTTGTAGCACTGTGAGTATTTGGGGGTCTGGATGTGTATGGCTGAGTGTGAGAACACACGCATGGCTGAAATGGGTCTGCCTGGCGCAAGGGGTGTCCGTGACCGAGAGTTAGCAGGTCTGAGGCGAAGGATTAGACCTGGCTCAAAGGGGACATGGAAGGAGTTAGGGATTGCTGGGAAGTGCCCGCTGTCTTATCCCTCTTCAGGCTCCAATCCTGGTGCAGTTTTGGGGGAGGAACCAGGATGCATGTAAAAGGCTGAAAATCCCAGCGCCTAGACACGCAGAGAGAGAATTCAAGAAATACCCCATTTCCTGCCTCTGTTTCCCCTCTAGTTAGGTGAACCCCTTCATCTCACTGCAGACAGAGAGCCCATATCTGCTGAGCTCTTATCTCAACAGGGAGCATGAAGGACCGTGTGCAGGGCTCCAAGGCTCCTGACTGTGTGCTGTTCATGATTCCTGGCTTTCCTGTGAAGGCATGACCTGTGACTCATATAACAGCCCAATGCGGTACGGACGGTGGCCTGCAAGGCCTTTCTTTGGAGGTCTCCAGCCTGGGTTGGGACCTCTTGGTGCTGGCTCCTCCTAAAGACTGTCCTCGGCCCTATGGCCTAGGGTAAGAAGGGACTTCTTGTCCTCATTGCAGCTGACTTCAGCTCTGCTCTCCCAAACCCAGCTGCCTTCCTCCTGGGCCTGCCCCGGCTGCCCTCCTGCCCCGGCTGCCCTGCCTTTCTGTTTCCATCTGCACACTGTGGAGCTTTACGTTTTACTCCCATGTCCTGACCCCATTTGACCACTGTCCTGTTAGGTCCTTGAGCCCATTGCTTTGGGTCTCAGTTTACTTATCTGGAAAGCAGGTGTTGTAAGTTTTCCTTCCCTTCCTACAGGAGTTTTTTTTCCCCTAAATTAATTAATTCTCTTAATTAATTAATTAAGTAGATCACTTTGAGATACTTAGACAAAAGGTGCATTTGGAGTGCAAATTATTATTTATTCTTAATGAACCCTTCTTTGGAGATAATTTACTCCCGATTCTGCAGGGAAACACAGTGGACCCTGGGGAAGGAGAAAATGACAAGGCTGACTTTTTGTTTGTTTGGGGGAAGCAGGAAGGGAGGGGAGGTGGTTATATGTGGTGATTCTCTCCCTGGGTGAATAGTGAGAGAATTAACCAACAGCACTTTCCATGTTCCACCAAGCTTTCCTCGCCCTCCGCCATGCCTCTTCGGCCTTCTGCCATGCCTCCTCGGACCTCTGCCTTGCCTTCCCGGCCCTCCGCCATGCCTCCCCAGCCCTCTGCCTTGCTTCCTTGTCCCTCTGCCATGCCTCCTCAGGATGACTTGGCACATTTCATCTAAGGCTGACCTCTGTTGAGCCTCTGGAACCCACTTAATACTGCCCCACCCATGCCCCTGCCCCACCCCTGCTCTACCTCTGCCCTCACCCCTGCCCCCACCTTTGCCACACCCTCACCTGGGCACAAAGCCTCTGCTTATCTCCTTTTTCCCTTTAATACTTCTTCCCTGTGTGCGTGTGTGTATGTGTGAGTTCACTTACTAGAGAGGGAAGGAAACACCATGCAAAGGTGCTTTTTTTTGTGGGGAGGTATTACCATTTTAAAAGAAATGGTCTGCACATAGGCACAGGCTTGACTCCTCAGGCCCAGAAGAGGGATGGCTGAGGAAAGAAAGAAGGGGAGATTCTTCCTTAAACTGGTTTAGATTCTGACACATCTTGTTTAAAATTCCATGAATAAACTTTTACATTTTTATTTATTCATTTGGGTGGATAATATGTGTGCATAGGCGTGTGTGCCACCTTACACCTGTAGAAGTCAGAGGACAACTTAGGAGAATCAACTCTCTCCTTCCACCATGTGGGTCCTGGGGAGAGAACTGTCTGTCAGGTCCCCTTTCCCTGCTCAGTCATTGCCCTGGCCCTGGGCAGAGGTTTTCATTCTGTCCTTCCCACGCTGTCCTTCTGTAGAGTTTGGCATTCTTTCCCATGATGTCACACAGCTTTCATTATTTCATGGCGTCCCATCTGAAGCAGCTGAATAGCAGCCCAAAAAAGGCATTTACAGAATCAGCCAGAGGAAGTAGCCTTCTCTTTGACACTTTTGATGCTCTGAGGTCACCTGCCTGTGGTGGGAACTAGATGGCCCAGAGGTGAGGAGTTTGTCACTGGGGGCCAGAGAGCCAGGTGGGGCAAAAGGACACGATTCACGTGAAACTCCTCTCATTCTTCCTTGGAGAATCTCCAGTTTTATAAGACATCCAAAGTCTCCTCAAGGAGAGGGGCTTTGGTAACTGGTGAGACATAGACCGCAGGACCACAGTGGACAACCTGGGGTAACTGTTGGAAGCTCTTTGTAACTCAGTTTTCTCATCAGTAGTGGAGGGTAATGACAGCATCTACCCAGGACCACCGCAAGGGTCAGAGGAGTTCAAATGTGTGCATAATTGGCCCGTTGGCTGCCTGTGATGCCTGCCATGTTTACAGTTTATGTCCATTCCTGTTTACACATTAAGACCTTGTGCCTGTTGCTACATAGTGTGATTTAAATGTGAGATGCCCACATAGCATTTTCTGAACACTAGTTGCCTGGCTGATGACATCATTTTTGTATGGCTTTGGAGCCTTGGTGAGATGGGTCCTGTATGCTGGAAGAAAATTACTCATGGTAAGTGTCTTAGTAAATACCCTATTGCTGTGAAAAGACACCATGACCACAGCGAGTCTTATGAAGTAAAACGTTTAATTGGGGCTGACTTATAGTTTTGGAGGTTTAGTTAGTTATCACTGTGGCAGGAAGAGTGGCAGCATGCAGACATGGTACTGGAGAAGACGCTGAAACCTCAAAGCCCATCCCCAGTGACACACTTCCTCCCATAAAGCCACATCTACTCCCACAAGACCATACCTCCTAATGGTGCCACTCCCTGGTGACTAAGCATGCAAATCTAGGAGACTATGGGGGTCATTCAAACCACCACAGTGGGTCTTTGAAGGTCACAGCCAACACCTGACCCTGCTCTCTTTGCTTCCTGGATCACAATAGCCTGAGAAGCTACTCACAGGGTCAGGGAGAGCCTTCCAATGGCCCTGAGTCTTTTTCTCTGATGCCGTCTTAGGAGGCATTCCCTACCCTCAGTACCTGGGTACTGCAGGACAATGGCCTTGTACCCTTTAAAGATTTGTCTCTTGTATTGGTTTAATAAAACACTGATTGGCCAGTAGCCAGGCAGGAAGTATAGGCAGGGTGACCAGAACAGGAGAATTCTGGGAAGAGGAAAGGCTCAGTCTGCAGTCATCACCCAGACACAGAGGAAGCAAGATGAGAATGCCTCACTGACAAAAGGTACCAAGCCACGTGGCTAACACAGACAAGAATTATGGATTGATGTAAGATATAAGAGTTAATAAGAAGCCTGAGCTAATAGGACAGCCAGTTTATAATTAATGTAAGCCTCTGTGTATTTCTTTGGGACTGAACAGCGGCTGTGGGATCTGGCAGAACAGAAACCTCTGTCAACACCTGGGGGAAGAAACAATATTGTCAAGTGGCTAGAACATTTGTACTAGTATTGGACCATTGGATCCAGTCTGATTCTACCATTAGCAACTTGGCAAGTCAACAAGTTACTCTCTTAAACAGCCCCCACCCCATGTAATAGATAAGAGCCTGTATCTGTGGTTGTTGCCGGTTACAAATGTACTGATATGTATGAGACACTCCATAGTATTTGGCACAGAGCAACCACTCCATCGATGCTACTATTAACAGAAAAATGTTCAGACAGACAAGGGCAGTGTCTGTTGTCTTGATCTTTCCTTACTAAGAAAAAGAGATCTTACTCAGGAGGCAGAGGCAGGAAGATCTCTGTGAGTTCAAGGCCAGTCTGGTTTATATAGTCAGTTCCATGACAGCCAGGACTTCATAGAAAGAACCTATCTCAAAAACAAGCAAGCAAACCAACAACAACAACAAAATCTTTTGTTTATTAGGCACCTTCTGTGTGCCAAACCTGGTTAGGACGAATTATATATTTTAAATAATATCAAAATGTCTTTGAGTGACTGACATATTGTTAATTACTTAAGCCAATCTAGTTTGCATTTATTGGGGCACCAGTTATTTGTAAGACGGTGGTGGAGAAAATCAAACGTGTTTAAGGGAAGGCCCTTGCATTTTGGGCAGAAAATTTCTTGTGGGTGCTTCTTAATGAGGCATCAGCCTTTAAGGGCAGATTTTCCATAGCTGAATTCTGACAAGGAGGCGTGGCTAACTGACCTGTTCTGTAGGACAGCACAGCAGCAGCAGCAGACAGACTTTTTACAGAGTGAAGTTTTCCCATCAGTGCCCATCTGTGTCTATGTCAATGACACAGGATGCTAATTTGAACTCTTAAGCCACTTCCCTGATCCACCAAATAAATAAATAAATAGGAATCTCTTTTAATTCATTTTGGAAAACATCTTGCTTTATTTCATCCCCTTGGTGATTTATAACAAAGTAAAAACTATGATGAGTTATAACGGAACTGGATTCCTAATATGTAACCCATAGCATTGCTTAATTTGGTTTGCTATTAAAGTTTTAATAGAAAATATCATTTGATTGCAATTTAGGAATAAAATGTGATTTTCATATTATAACTAATATGAATAATAAGGCCCCAAATGTCTTAATATAGCAGACATTTCTATTAACACAATGAATATGCTTCAGATGTTGCTGGCATACTAATTCAGAGTACCATTGTCCCCCTGTGCTAACAGGTTAGCTTCTGGAACATTCACCAGCCTCACCCAGGCAGACTAACCAGCAATTAGTTCTCAGATCTATTAGTCCTTCAGAGTGCCGTGATAATTAAAATGTTATGTCTCTTTAAATGAAGTTGGCATTTATGCCAGGCTAAATAGCTCTCAGAAGCTTCCTCTGTGTAGTCTGGGCTTGTGGGTAGCTGTGCCATCTTGAGATCTGGACTGGGACCTGGGACTATTTTACTCATAAGACTTGGCATTTCCAGGTCTCCAGGCTGGTGGGTCTTACATAAGTCAAGAGGCTATGTGCTTTCCTTTCTACATAAGCAATTCCTATTATTTTATTTATTTGTTTACTCATTCATCCAATGATTATGAACTGTGAGCTCACTTTATGCCTGTTTCCTGTGGTATTCTAAAGTTACCATGGTGATTAGAGCCAGACACCGGGGCCTCTGCTCATTGGGTCAAATAATCCTGACAAAGGGTGCATAAATGAATGCTATGGGGAAATTTGTGTCTAAACATGCAGTAACAGGAAGCTGTCCCTGCTAGACTCTAGGAGAAGACTTTATTATAAAGTAGAAGTGTAAAGATTGGACAAGAGTGTAAAGACAAAGCTGAGGGGTGTTCTGGGCATGTGCAGGTATGCTGTGTGTGCAAGAAGGCCACGTGGTACCTGGGGCTAGAAAAGATTGTGAATGAGTTGTATTAGACAAGGCTGCCATAACCCCACTGGCCAAGGGGAAGAGTCTGCACTGAACCCTAACAGTGGGGAAGTTCTGAAGGTTGGTGGGCCACGTGGCCAGATACATATCTTGCAAAAGTCACTCTGGTCATGACATGGAGAATGGGCAAGATCTGTGTTATCAAGGCAATTTCAAATTAATGCCCTCTCTTTTCTCCCCGCAGGAGTACTAGGGATAGAGCCTCAGACCTCATTCATGCTAGATGGGCACTCTGCCGCTGAGCTATGGCCCCGGCTCTGGATGGAAGGGTCTAAAAGAAGAAAGAAAGTTTATATAGAATCCAAGCAGAGGATCCCAGTGGCTGAAAGTAACTGAGTAGCAAGTGAGTATAAAAGCGGAGAACAATGGATGGGGAAGTAGATACGAAGGGTATTGAGGGGAGAAAGAAAGGAGGGACTCTGAAGTCACTCCTACCAAGCTCACTCCCACCAGTCCATTGTCTGGTAGTGCTTCTTTAGTTCAGCCAACTCCTGAGCTGACTCGGGTTCTGTTCAAACACTGGCCTCATCGATCTAGCCTGACCTGTTCCAGTTATCTGTAGAGTATAGTTTGAAGATATTGTATTTATAACAATAAACCCATAATAATAAAAAGCCTGTCTTTGAAGGGAGAACCTGAACTTCACTGGAGTGGAGGAATCTGTGTCCTCGGGGTGTACCCTAGCACAGTGCCAGGTCTTAAATAACACATTTTGAATGGATGAATGAATAAATGAATGAATGAATACATCTGTGCCTCATACAACTTAGCAGAAGGAGGCATCACCTGAGAAAAGGATGGCTGTAATGGGGCTGGGGCTGGATTCATCAAGTAGGAAGCTTGTTAAGCAATACTGAATTACACAAAGCCTCAATGGGTACTCCTGGTCCCTTTTATTGAGTACCTGCTTTTTGCTAGTCTTGGGTCTTGGGATTCTGGAAGCAAATGAACAAACAGTTCCTACCCATTGGGAGCTTAGAGTTTTATTTTTTTTTAATTTTAATTGTGTGTGTGTGTGTGTGTGTCCACAGAGACCAGAAGAGGGCATTATCCCTTGGAGCTGGAGTTATAGGTGGTTGTGAGCCATCCAATGTGAATGCTTGGTGAATGGACCCCAACCTTCTGAAAGAGTAAGAAGTATTCTTACTTCTCAGCCATCTCTACATCCTGAGCTTGGTGTTCTCAAGGGTAACCTCTGCTAACTTTGCCTAAAGTGGCCTGCCCATAGCATCCAGGGTTGGCAAAGCTGGTATTGCCAGAGCTGTAGATAGCAATCCTGACTCTCTATAGCTCTTGCATCGAGCAGGAATATCCAAGGAACCAGGGCCTTTATTAGATGCCCTGTGGACATTTGGTCTTTGTAGCATTTTGAGAGGGTGGGCAGAGAGCAAGAGTGTGGTTGGCTTCAACACTGAGGTCTTCTTCCTGGTGATGGAGCGTGGCATGTTTTACTCCTCAACATGGTCCACACATAAGATCTCCAAATAGGCCTCATCTGCGGGGCTCATTGACAGCCTCGGTGAGCAGATTGATTGACGCCTCTGTTACTGTCTCATCACTGTGACTAAATACCTGACAAGGAGCAGCTTAAGCTGGGAGGGAAGATTGATTTGGGTCCCTGTTTTGAGGGGATACATTACTGCAGGCCCTAGGGAAGGCATGGAGGTGAGTGACTCCATGGTGCCAGGGTATGCAGGGGTTCATTTCCATATTGAAGGAGCAGGAGTTCAAAGCCAAGAGAGAGACTGGGGCCAGAAACAAGGCTTAAATAGCCTTCCCTCTGTAGCCTACATCCTCTACTGAGGCCTCAGCTTTTAAAGGTCCTCGTGTCCCCCAAATCAGTATCACCATCTGGAGACCATTTTCAAACACACACAATCCCATATACATACCACACCAGTTGATAAAACCAAGTCCAGACAGAATAGCCACCTGCCATCTACCTGTCTTCAAGATGTCACACAAGTATATCAACCCAACTTGTGCAAGCAGATCACCTGCTTTCCTTGAAGGTCACCTGATCATTGCCTAGCTCAATGATGAGCATCACTGAGCCAGGAACACAAACCACCCATGCCCTCTTGCTCACCTTGTGAGGCAACCAGAAAAGCCTGCCACTTCTCACTGGTCTGCTGCCACTGCCTCAGCTGGGTTCAGGCAGCGTCTGGCTTTGGAAATACTGCCAAAGTGATAGTGGATTTGTTCCCATAGCATCCTTCCCCTTAAATGCATGTTTCCACTCCAACAAGGACAACCATTTAGAGATGCGCAGTAGCTGTGACCAGGCCTCTACCTAAAAATGGCTGATTCGCAGCACTTTCGACTGGAGTTCATTTCTGAGCTCTTGCCTAGGAGGCCTCTCATAACCTGCGCTTTGCTTAGATTGACAACTCATGTCTTTCCTTTTCCATAGCGTATTCGAGACAAACTGGAGCCTTTGAAGCTGCCACGATGTTTCAGAGCTCTGTATATCTCTGCGCTCACTCTCCCTCGGCCGGGTGTTCACCATCCACCACTTCCTAAGCTCACACGCCGTCTCGACACAGTCCGGCTCCAAGTGTGTTCTAGTTTGGTTTCTACTGCTGTGGTAAAACACCATGACCAGAAGAAACCTGGGGAGGAAAGGCTCTATTTAGCTTACACACTCCATCATGAGGGGAGTCATAGCAGGAACTCAAGGCAGGAACCTGGAAGCAGGAACTGAAGTAGAGGCCATAGAGAAACCCTGCTTATTGACTTGATCCCCACGGCTCTCTCAGCTTGCTTTTTTATACCATCAAGGACCACTTGCTCAGGGGTGATACCACCCACCATGAGCTCGGCCCTCTCCTACTGGTCATTAATTAAGATAATGCCCCACAGGTTTGTCAACAGGTAATATGTCAAAAAACAAAACAAAACAAAACAAACAAACAAAAAAAAAAAACCCAGGGCATTTTCTCAATAGCCCTTGCCTCTTTCTGGATCACTTTTAGCTCTCATGTCAAGTTGAACAGAAACTAACCGACACACAGTGCCCTCTTCCTGATTATCTAAAACAGAACTTTCCACCCAGGGTCCTAAAAGTTGATCCATTGGCACTCCAGAGCTTCTTGAAATCAAGGACCATATCTGACATGACGTTCTCCATGCTTAGCCCACTGTCCAACACACAGTAGGTGCTCAACAAGGAGCAAATGAACACACGCCCCCACTCCCATCTGCTGCATCTCAAACAGGGGTTGGAGAGAATGTTGCATTGGTTCCTGCAGTCAGTCTTGCTTCTGAGAAAGCCCACTCAGTTGGTAGATCTGCAGTTTGGTCTCTCATTTCTAATGCTCACCCTCCAGGTTTCCTCAGGTTGATATCGCCACCATGCTCCTCTACCCTGACCCATGGCCTTCCTACACAGCTCTGGACCAGGCCAGGTTCCACCTGGGGCCAATGGCCTGCCTTCCGGTTTGATGTCTCTCACATTCCCTGTGCGCCAACAGGGAGGCAGCTCTTCCTTAGCACAACTCTCATGTTTTAGCTTTTAATCTTTCCTCATAAATTAATCTCTCCTGCTTCCTAATCATGTCTGTGCCCTTCTCTGCACCCTTTTTACCTTCCCTACCTCCTTTGGGTAATGAGATGCCCATCACTGCGCTGGCTGCAATATCCCAGACTCCGTCTTACCCCAGAGACTATTTCCTTTTGGCTTTGTGTCCTGGCCCCTGCATATGCATAGCTAAATCACCCGGCCTTTCTTATTTATTTCTCTGTTGGCTTTCCATCGCAAACATATCTAATCTGTGCTCTTCTCTGGAGCTGCATCTTTCCCAGTGGAACCCCGCGTTTGCGCCCTCCCTTCACTTCTGGGATCTATCTCTGTTTTTAGGATTATTTTCCCTCCTTGTGCTAATGCTCATACCACTCAAGCTGACTCCCATCTGGAGCCATCTTACCTTAATAGCACTTTCTCCCCCCAAGAGCAGATCATGTGTCTTCACTCCTGCCCAGGCCAAGTGGCTGGCCTTTCGCTTCAGAGTCCACGCCCATAAAATGCAAAGGGGAAAACTGGATATACTGAAAAGTGGCTCAGCTCTTAGAAAACCTAAAGCTAAGTTTGTGTTTGGTAGGAGCAAAATTCTCCCGAGAAGTCCTCTTTGGTGAACTATTATACAGAGATTAATACAGATAGGATTTAGTTTATGACTAAACTAATTATAGTCTACAACTGAAGATTTTGACATAAGTAGGGTTGGAAGATGATATTTAATCTATAGGCCCTTGACAGACTCCTCTCTCCTCTTTTGACCCCTATCTCCTCTGCACTGACCCGCTGACCCAGGAGAAGTTGGTTTGGCAATGTCTTCGGGCTTGGTAGCCTTGTTCACAGTCACCCTAGTGAAGTAGACAAGGTGACGATGAGCATAGATGTGTCAAAGAGGAGCAGAAGGGTCTGAGGGAGGCTCCTGCCCACAGAGGGAAGCCTCATTCTGCCCCTCCGGTTATGTCATATAGGACCAGTTAACTTTCTGATTTCTTACTTATTTAGGGATGAATAATAAAACATTTCAGGATTGGCAGAAAAAGACAAGCGCTGGGGGGTGTGACTCAGTGGCAGACAGCTTGCCTAGCATTTGTAAGACCTATGTTCAATTTCAAACATTACAGAAACAAAAACACCAATGAAAAATAAATACTAAGTATGGACATAGGTCCAGGCTAGCACCCAATCCACGTTTTTATCCTGATTTCTCAGAGGGGATGCCTAATGGTAGATGTGTTCCCCCTGGATGTTTTGTCTCCTGAAATCCACTATTAGTCTTACTGATTGGTTCTTATCTTAAAGAGGCAACTATCCCGACGGTGTGAATGCCTCAGTCAGCTGCTACCATCTGGAGAATAGCCTGTGTACAAGCCGGTGATGTGAGAGTTTGGTGGTGGGAGAAGTGATTGTGTGTGTGTCTGTATGTGCGCGCATGCGTGGGGCAGAATGTCTAGAGGATCACAGCATCTTCTGGGTGGGAGCACTGCTGGGGAGCAGGATGAGGGCAGAGGATGGAGGATCACAGCACTCTCTGGGTGGGAGCACTGCTGGGGAGCAGGGTGAGGGGAGAGACAGTATCTGATTAGTGTTGGGGCGAGAGCATGCTTCAACTTCCAGTGTTTCCGGAACTCAGTATGCAAAATTTTCCCCAAATTTTGTCTCATGTAGATGCTCAGGCAGGGTGCTGGGGTGGGCCTCAGAATCGACATTTCTGATAGGTTCCCAGCATTGCCTGTGCTTCAGAACACTCCACCTGGAAAAGTTCCCACAGACTTTGACTAAGACTTCAGTAGGACACTAGGCTTTGGGCGATGTGTGGGACCCTGCAACCCTGTCTCAGAAACTCAGGTCAGGGATGCTCCACCCCAGCTCCAGGCCAGGATCCTCTACCAGGCTGATTTGAATTGCCATTATTTATTTTGACTCAGAACATTGCCCAAGTTGTTTTTCTCACACAGTCTCCTAAAACAAAGCACTTTACACTCACCCCTTTCCTTTTATCTCCTCATCTGGCATCACCATAGATTTTTTTTAAAGCAATTAAATTCATCTGGCATGATTTGCACAGCACCACTCCTGCCATTTATTACTTATGACTTTATTCGCCAGCAGTTCCAAAGTTCCCTTGGCTCGCCTGGAAAGTGACTTTTATTTTATGCTTCTCACAGGGTTGTGCATAGGTTGCAGTTTACACAACCAAAAGCATCCATAACTTTACACACAGAGAGAGAGAGAGAGAGAGAGAGAGAGAGAGAGAGAGAGAGAGAGAGAGACAGACAGACGGACAGACACGAGTTTACCAAACAGTTGGGGTTCAGGGATCCTAGGTCTGGCTCCGCCCCAAATGTACATGCAATGTCAAAGCCAAGGCACACATACATCCAGGAGCCTCCCTTTGCATTTGTCTAAATGGAAGTAGTCAACTATAACTGACTCCCGGCCATGAGGAAGGGCTGCCTGGAGAACTTGACATAGATTGGGCACTCAATCAGCATCTTTGTAAAACACAGTTACGACTAGGCCAGGCCTAATTACATCCCAGCTGGTGCTGACTTAAATATATACTTCTTTCCAGGCTCTTTTGAGCCTTACATTGTATGAGTACATGAAATTGTATGTTTATGTATGTGCATCTTTATATACAAACATATATTATATATACACATATATCTATCTCCAGCTCCAGATTCTATTCATGCCCTACTTTCAACCTTAGAAAAACAGAAATTACCAGTCTACTATGGAATTGTTACAAAGTAGATCTTATTTTTTTTTTAATTTTTATTTATGTGCTTTGTTTTTTTCCTCCTGCATGTATATCTGTACAGAAGTGTCAGGTCCCCTGGCACTGGAGCTACAGACAGTTGTGAGCTGCCATGTGGGTGCTCTTAACGACTGAGCCATCTCTCCACCCCCACAAAGTGGATCTTAATATTTGTTATCATAGGCTTGTTTGGCTACACATGCCATCTCTCTTATTGGGCAAACACTGTCATTACAGCTTTTCGCAGAAAGCTCCTATAACAGCAAGTGCCTGATGATTACATTAATTATTTCAATATATTTTACTTAGCAGAGCAACCAGAGTTAGTGTTTAGTTAGGGTTGTAGTGCTGTAACAAAACACTGTGTCCAAAAGTAGCTTGGGAAAGCTGGGTTTGCTTCCCCTTACAGCTCAGAAGCCAAGGCCAGAACTCAGGGCAGAACCTAGAGGGAGGAGCCAATGCTGCGGCTACGGAGGGTGCTGCTTACTGACTTGTTCACCAGACCAGGGGCAGCACCACACACAAGAAGCTGAGCAGCCCTTGTCGATCACTAATTAAGAAAATGCCCTACAGGCTTGCCTACAGACCAATCTAGAGAGGAACTTCAATTTTCTCAGCTGAGGTTCCCTCCTCTCAGATGACTCCAGTTTGTGCCAAGCTGACATAAAACTAACCAGCACAGCAGTTTTCTGGCAAATCCCATGCACTCTTAGACCTCTGCTCTGTTTCTGAGCACTCAGGAGGCCTGGGTCAATTCTGAACAGCTGCTCACTGTTGGCACATACAGATACATTTTACTAGCTATGGATGAGAATGACATTCTCTCTTCAGTTTCTCTTTGGAAACTCACAGAAAAATGTAGTTCAACAACTTTGACTTGGCCATTCCTTATTTCTCCTAATGGAGCCGAGCTCTCTGGAGCCTCCAGATTTGCCATTTCTATTTTAATGGTTTTACTTTATTTCTGACTTTTATTTTCTTGTTCTTTAAGTTTGTTTGAAACAGCAAGGTACAAACTATTCATAAAGCCAAAATACAGAGAGACGAGTATGTGACAGAAGCGGGAGAGTTTTTCTCAGTGGTGAAAACGTGGCCTCTCTTCCTTCATGAGAGGAACTAGGGGTCTTTTTGCCCACGATGCACTGCCGAGAAACTTAGGACCATGGCTGCAGAAAGGAGAAAAAAGAGAAAACACACGAAGTCTCAGGCACATCTGAGGGAGAAATTTCTGCTCACCCAGTCCCATGCTCCTCTGTCATCTATCCCAGAGCTGTAATTGTTTACCAGGTGAGTACATGCTATGCCTTGCACAGGGCTGTGGCCTCCATCTGCTGCATGGAAGGCTGAGAAGTGCCACCCAACTCCTGCTCACCAAGAATGGCTTCTCCACCTTCTGGAATCTCTGACTAGGCTGTGGGACCAAAGTGCAGCTCCCGCTACTCAGATTACAGGGCATCGAATTCAAAACATGTGTTAACTGGTGCACTTGAAGCAATGACATTCATTGTTCACCTAAAGTCACCTTAGCCATTGTCTTATTATTGGTTCTAATAGGTGGATGATTAACATATTAACTTTAATCGTCACTCAGAAAAGAATATGGCTAATTTCATCACTTTCACCTACAAACCTAATATAATGTATGTAAATTTTATTTTTGTTATTTTTGCATTAGATCCCCTGGAACTGGAGTTATAGGTGCTTGTCAACTGCCCTATATAGGTGCTGGTATCTGAACTGTGGTCCTCTGCTAGGGCAGCAAGTGCTCTTAACTGCTGATCATCTCTTCAGGCCCTAATGTGACATATTTTAACATTATCAGGATCTAATCCATTTAACCTAATAGAGAGAGTGTATACTGGCTAGGTTTATGTCAGTTTGACCCAAGCTACAGTCGTTTTGGAAAAGGGAAGCTCAGTTGATGAAAGTCTCCTATTAGATCGGCTGTGGACAAACCTGTAATACATTTTATTGATTGGTGTGGGGAGGCCCAACTCATTATGGATGATGCCAGCCCCCAGCAGGTGGTCCTGGGTGCTATAAGAAAGCAGGTCGAGCGAGCCAGTAAGCAACACTCCTCCACAGCCTCTGCGTCAACTCCCACCCTCAGGTTCCTGCTTGAGTTCCTACCCTGACTTCCCTCAGTGATGGAGTATGACCCGAGAGTTGGAAGCTGCAATGAACACTTCCTTTCCAGGTTTATTTTGGTCCTGGTGTCTTATCACAGCAATACAAACCCTAACCAAGACAGGGAGTCAAAGACCGTGTCAGGCTTTCATGTCAAATAAGCCCCGGGCTCATTTGAGTTTATTCTTTCTGACAGAATACACTATAATCATCTGAATGTCTGCAATCCTTTTCCGTCATGATCCCCATGTAATAGAAATCCATGTAATTAATTTTGCTGTTGAAGCCCTTCTTCTGTCTTATGCGTATGAATCTGGGCATCATACCCAGGGCTTTTCTATGGCCAGTTTATGCGTCTCCTGTGGGGGGAAAAAAAACCTTTGTGCCAGCTAATTTTTGTCAACTTGATACAAACTAGACATATCTGGGAAGAGAGACTCTCAGCCAAGGGTCTTACCCCTGGGCCTATGGGTCAATCTGCGGGGGCATTTTCTTGACTAAGGATCGATTTGAGAGAGCCTGCCCATTGTGGGTGGTGTGAATTCTGGGCAGATGGTCCTGGGTGATATAAGAAAGTCATGGGAAGCAAGCCAATAAGCAATGTTCCTCTATGGTGTCTGCTTCAGGTTCTTGCCCTGCTTCCTTGGTGATGGATTGTTACCCAGAAGTATAAGCCAAATGAACCCTTTCCTCCCCAAATTGATTTTGGTCATGGTGTTTGCTTTAGTTAGGGTTTCTATTGTTGTGAAGAGACACCAGGACCATGGCAACCCTTATAAGGAAAACATTGAATTAGGGTGGCTCGCTTACAGGTTCAGTCCATTATCACCACGGTGGGACATGGCAGTGTGCTGACAGCCATGGTGCTGAAGAAATAGCTGAGACCTACATCTTGCAGGCAAGAGGAAGTGGTCTGAGTATCACACTGAATGAAGCCTGAGACCTCATATATGAGACCTCAAAGCCCACCTCCACAGTGACATACTTCCTCCAATAAGGCCATACCCATTCCAACAAAGCCACACCTCCCAATAGTGCCACTCCCTTTGGGAGTTTTCTTTGAAACCACCACAGTGTTCATCACAATAATGGAAAACAAACCAAGATATGCTTTCTTGACCCCTACCTCAGCCTTAGGCACATTACATATCCAAATGCTTTTTTTAAATTAACAAGTATTGCACCAAAAACATAATTAGTGTCTGACAAAAGAGTTACTCTGATAGAGTAAATGGAAGAGGTTCAAAATTACAGAGCAAGCTTCCTAAGTTTTGGTTGTTGTTTGTTGAGATATTATCTCACTGTGGAGCCCAGGCTGGCCTTGAATAAAGCTAGGACTAGCCTGAAACGAATAATGATTCCCTGCCTCAGCTTCCCAAGGACTCGGATCACAGTGTCATCACGCTACTGAAGAAGGACGCTTAAAAGAAATCCCACACTAGCTCAGAATTGAGAAATAGATGGTTATTTATTTAGGGGTAGACTCACAAATCAGAATCCTCTGCTGGAACAGATATCAGAAACCAAAATCGGCAACCAGAACAGAGAGGCCAGAAAAGAGACTGGAAGCAGGCTCTGCATCAGTATATATAGTATAAGGGGCCACGCCCCAGTGGGCAGGGAACCACTGGCTGTAAGACTTCCTACAGCGCGCTACCTCTGTGAGTTTTTCTTCTCAGTGACAGATACCCAAGAGAAACATTTATTTTGGCTCCCAGTCTCTAGGGTTTCAGTTCAAGGTCAGCTGGATCTGGGCCCGAGATAAAGCAGAGTGTCACGGCAGCAGAATCATGTGGTTGAATAGAGACTGATCACCTCATGGTGTCCGGGAAGAAGAGGAAAATACATAGGGAGGGGCCAGAGCAAGGTATACTGTTCTAAGCTACACCCTAGTGAGCTATATCCTCCAACCAGCCTCCATCTCCTAGTAGCCCATTGATGAAGTTAGTACCCCATGGCTCTGCCTCCTCTCAATGGTGCCACTAGTTGGAGGACAGTCCTTAACACATCAGCATTATCTTGGAGGCAGGGAGTACCACAACTGAACTACAAAGGGAACCCACTATTTTCTATAGTAAGATCACCAAAAAAACCACTGGGCCTGCACCTCTCAAGTATTGATCTAAATCCATCCCATAGTAATCAACTTCCTATCTTTTCCTGTTGCTTTGTATACCCTTTTTTACAAAAGCCACAATTACAATTTTTAGCTCGCTGCTTCCCTCAGCTGACTCTTTTTGCGTTGTTTAAGGAATTCTGTCTTCCCAGAGCAGGAAGGTGGAATAGGATTCTTTGCGAGTAGCAGGTAGCTGGTATACAGTGGGCACTAAACAGTCCCTTATGAGGTAGATTTAGCATGTCACCATAGTCCTAGCCATGGTTATATCCTCAGTGCCTCCAAGGCAGTAATTATCAGCCCGTGGGTTGTGACATATCTGCATATCAGATATTTACATTATGATTCATAACAGTAGCAAAATTGCACTTATGAAGTAGCAACAAAATGATTTTATGGTTGGGGGTCACCACAACATGAGGAACTGTGTTAAAGGGTCTCAGCATTAGGAAGGTTGAGAGCCACTGCTCTAAGGTCTTGTCTTCAAGATTCTTGTCTTCAAGAACAGAAGTCGGGCAGCTTGTAACCCAAGCCCTGGGGTTAGTGTCTGAAGACCCTGCAGAGCTGAGAGAGGCTAGTTATTCCTTTCTGGAAGCCAAGGGGGGAGGGTCTCACAGCACCTTTGCAGTGTAGGAGAAGTGAAAACTCAAGACTCTTGACTGTGTCTGGTGTCAGCATGTCCGTCTGTCAATCTGTGCCAGCTCATACTCTCTTCTTCATGGGCTGGTGTGAGACCCGCCAGATCAAGCTTGGATTAGAGTGAACCAGTACAGGCATTGCGCTGGTGGCTGTCTAGAAAGACGGGCTTCACAAAATTCAGTGTGGCTTCAAGGACTTTAGAGGTAGCATGTTGTGTAAAATGTACAATCATTTTACAAAGTGAGTGCTCACCTCTTTCCACCACTGAGTTTCAGTCATGATTCGCTCCATCCATGGTGGCTCTATGCAAAAGTGAAGAGAAGCCATTTACGACCTCTGCAAGGGGCATGGATTGTTGGTACATCATGTGTTTAGGTGTGTCAAGCTAACTTTCTTATCTTAGTTTATCTTAGTTTACTACCCCTCATTTCCTCCAGGGATAGGATGCAAATGTAACCAACTCCTGATAACTCTTGACTTCTCCTCCAAAGGATCTTAAACCCTATCTTCTTCCTGGAGTGACCTAGTACCTTCCAACTATGAGGAGGCGTGTACCTTGCAGACTAGTGAAGTGTACCATCCTGTGAGTTCTGGGTATTGAATCCACCCTGATGATTTTGCGGCACATGACCTCAGTCCCTACAGTTCTCAGTTTCCATGACAACACCCTTGACTGTCTCCTTGTGCTGCCCGTGAAACTTTGCTTCTTCTTCAGATGTTCTCGAGGCCACTTTATGGTGGCTCAGCTTGGCTGTCAAATTGGGAAGAGGAAACCTTAATTGAAGAATTGCCTGCATTACATTGTCTTGTGAGCAGGTGTATTTGGGAAGGGGTGTTTTCTTGATTGTTAATTGGTGTTGAGGACCCAACCCACTGTGGGTGGTCCCATCCTGGGCAGGTGAGTGAGGTTGGGCTGTGTAAGAAAGGTAGCTGAACATGAGCCAAGAGCAAGCTGATAATCAGCATCCTCCCATGGTCCTTGTTTCAGAGCCTGCCTCCAGGCTCCTGTCTGGAGACTTTGCCTTAGCTTCCCTCAGTGATAAACGATAACCTGTAAGTCAAGCAAGCCTTTTCTTTTCCAAGTCACTTATTCAGTGTTTTATCACTGTTATAGGAAGTCAAACAAAAACATATTTCTGTATCTGTTCGGGGAGCCTGATGATGTGCTGGACTACCTGTGAACACCCGGCCAAACAGCTCCTGGTGCTGATGCACACGTGACTAAGCACCGCCCACAAGTGCTGCTCTTCTGCTCAGGGATCTTTCTGAGTGGAGAGAACAGGTTCCCCCTGCTCTCCTGGCTGCCCTTCTGAATGGCACCCCTTTGGCTCTCACACTTCCCTGTGCCCATCTGCGATCTGTAATCAGGACTCCAGCCATCATCCGCCACATCTTTCCCATATTCCACTGTTAATCCTGAAATTTGCCGAAGAAAAACCAGTCCCACCATTTTGACCAAGTTAAAGCAAGCGTTTTATTAAAATATTAAATACTGACTCAAGATGGAATTTGGTCAGGACTACTCCATGGAAACGTTCCATGTGAGTGGCCCTGAAGCATGTATTGTTGGGGCTTATATGGACAAAACCCATAGGCCACCATACTTTCCCATTAGGTTTTGTTGCTATTTTTCATGAACTATAACTCCCAGCATTCCAGGAAGCTATCTGGTCTTTGGAGAGGTGGGCCTTAGAGGTTTGGGTCCAACACCAAGGTCAGTGCTATGGGCTTCATGGAGGGACCTGCTCATTGGCTCTCTACTCTTACTTGCCCTGATTTTTCTCACTTCCTGGGTGATCTCCACTTCTGAACCTGAGTGTTGAGAAGGCACAGGGTTAACAAAATGACTCTTACCTTGTATTATTCCCTTGTCCGTCTTTAAAACCTAGGCTTAGCTCATGGCACATCTTGGAAATGCTATAAACATTTCTTCTGTACAACGTCTTGCTTCCACACCTCCATTCTGCTAAGGTTTTTCTTAAGGCATAACATTTCTGAACGGTATAATATTTGTGCATATTGTAACACTATAACATGATGCTTTGATTCCTGTAGACATTAGGCATTGATCTTCTCAGGGTAATTAGCATATTTGTCACCTTAAACGTCTATTGTTTCTTTGTGGTGACTACATTCAATTTCCTGTCTTCTGACTATTTTGAAATCTCTAATGCATATAATGCATTACTGTTCTGCTAAAGAATTCCAAAAACATTACCTGGAATTGTAAACTAAAAAGAAAATGACACCGCGTTCCCATGTCTTTCCAGACAGCCTCCCTGGAGACCCCCCCCCATGCAGCCTAGAAATGAAATGTGACAAAGTCACCAGGACTGGGGAACAGCTTGCAGAGAGTCCGACTGTGCCCCTTACTGTGGCATGAACAGAATCACAGCGCCCACACTACTGACACTGTCACCCCGGGTCATGCTGCATTTGTCATGAAGCAGTCTGCTCTCTGCCTGCCTCACCTGCAGGCGGTCCCCCACTGTTACACAAAGGCCTGCTGGGGGACTTTTCCAGGTGCTCAACCAGCATGGCACACCGGTCCAGGTGTGTAGGGGACACTGCCTTACATTTCTTGGGCGCTCTATTTCATCCGCTGTTACATCCTCTTGGGGTGTCTGAGCTAACTTCCAAGGGGGTGACTGCTGCATGTTGTACATGCAACCTCCTTCTGCTCTCATTATGATGTTGAAGCATTCAATAGGCAAAGCCAGTTCAATTAGAAATTCAAATGTAACATCCCAAGGAATGTCAACAATAAAATTATCAATGAAAGAACTGCAAGAGTTGTTGGATTGTTAAACGCCCATTTCAGCTCTTATAAAAATCTTAACTGTCTATAAGAAATGATTTCAAAAATTTAATACCTACTTGTGTAGCAACACTCCTTAGGCATGGTGCTTACGGAGAATTTGAAGACAGCCATCATTAGAGGGTATTGATCAAGAACTGGTGCGTAGTCATTTCAAACACGAAGCAATATGAGAACATGGAGGCGAGGTCAGGCTTTCTCCTTGCAAAGCTGAAAGGATTTTATTAGAAAATTTTATACACCTTCAATATTTAATATCCTCTCCAATACGTATCCTTCGGACTACAATTATACAATATGAGGAAAAGGTAATAAAAATGTCCCATCAAGCCCCACAGAAAGACTTCCAAATAATTTCCAGTCCTTTCCAGTATTCAGCATAAATACTGCAACTGTGTTTGCGCACCACTAGGCAGCTTGCTCGGAAAGCTCTGCCCCGCCGAGCGTGGCTTCCAAGCGTGGCTTCCGGATGCAGGCAGTCTATTTGGTGTCCAGTCCCATCTCCTCCACACGCTGGCTGCGAGCGCTAGAAAGTTGCTTAACTGAGTGGAACTCAGTCTCCTCATCTGCAAAAAGGGGGAGCAACCTTGACGTCAGTACTGTGCTGGGACCCGAGGACCCTTCCGGCACCGCTAACTCATCCCTTCACCTTTGCGTGACCTTGGTTTTCTGAACCACATTTCCCGTGAGTCCAAAGCTGCCATCATGGACCAATGTGATGCCATATGACCCAGCTGCCCAATCACAGCTGCTAGCAGGGGCTGATCTCAAGAAGGGCAAGGCTAGATCACAGAGTCCCCATAAAACAGTGACTTCAGAAAGAGGGGGGAATGGCACCCAGCGCTCTGCTGCCAACTCACTGATTTAGTATTCAGAACTCAGGATTTATGGAGCCGCATTCCTCTGTCACATCATCCATCAGAGACAGACACTCAAGAGACGGAAGGGGAAAAAATTAAAAACCTGTTTATTGCTTGACTTGCTCTAGGCATGTTTTAGCTGATTGTTCAGCTCTGCTCATTTCGGTCTGAACGGCTTTCTTCGTTGCCGTGGCTAACGTATAAATTCAGTGAATGGGTGGGTTGTTGGATGTACGCCCACAGATATCTATAGCTCAGGCAAAATAGCAAGCACCAAAAATGGCCCCACAAGTCAAGTTTTTAAGGCTATGGGCAGGTTGGGGACTGCAGGATCCACCTGGGTCCGGGTCTAGCTGCCTGGCGTCTTCGAGGTGGGCCAACCTCGAAGGGTGCTGCAGTGCAGGTGCTGATTGGGTATGCCGCATTTGTTCCTGGCAATGTCAAGGAGAGTTTGTGGGCAGGATGAGCCCAGAATGCACAATGGCAACAAACAGCAAAGCAGACAGAGGGGTGTGCAGGGGAGGACAGGGAGCTATCAGGGGTGACTTGATGACATCTACAGTTCCAAAACAAAAGAAGTGAATGCTAAACCGTGTGTCCTGAGAAAAGACTATGTTATGAACAATACATACCAAGGATTCTGGAGTCCTGCTGGGAAGGCGCTTGCTACTCTGAGCTGAGCATGGGCTCTGAAGTCAGCTCACCTGGATGGGATTCTCCACTTCATTATCTCCAGCTGTTAGCCTTGAGTGGGTTATTTAAACAGTTTGGTTCTCAGTTTCCCTCACTTCTTCGTCCTTGAAATGGTGGTAATAATGTTTCTGTTGTCCTCAGATGGCTTGTTAGTGCTTGAAAGTTGATCCATGCACGTTAATTGCTAGCATGTTCTTGCAGGGTGTCGCTGGCGGGATTTGCTTCTGCTTCCTGGATATGATCCTACATCAGTACAGTTGATGCTACCATTCTGGTTACTTCCCCAAAGCTATACAAAATATTCAATGGTGGGATACCCATCATCCCACACACTGCCCCCTGTAGGAGGTGGTTAACACTGCCCCCACTGGAGTCATTGTAGCCAGTCTCTGCATCCCTAACATTGAAGGCTTTTGTTTTGTTTTTCACATCTCAATTCCCCACCCCTATTCTGTGTCTTGAGAAGGTCTGAAAGAAATGTCCTCCCGACCATTTCTGGAGGAATTTTGGAACAAGCCAGGTCTTGAGACAGTCTGAAAATAGAAGAATCAAGATCAGGTTCTGTCCATGTGGGGGGATAGGTGATACAGGCAATGATGGCTTACATTTTAATTAATTAATTTAATTAATACAGATTAAGAAAAAACGGGGTGCAGTGGGGAGCAGGTAGGATTGACAAGGTGTTGAAAGACCAAAGACTGTCCATGCCTCTGACCTACGTTTTGAAGAAGGCACAACTCCCCCTGCCCCTCACTCTTCATAGGGACAAACTTTGCCCAAGTCTAATTCAGATCCTGAGACCCAGAAAGCAGATGTGCCACTCTGCATTCACAAAGACTTTTCTAGAAGGAGGATGCTTGCAAACACAGCAAGCGCTGCCCACCACATATGGAAGGTCAACAAGAATGATGTACCTGGTAACCACACCACACAGGGACCATGACGCTCCTGTATCGTGTGAGGGTATACTGAATTATACAGCCTGTGGGAGCTGGGCTTCCGAGATCCATCTGACACAGTTGTGGTTTCTGGGGTCGCCAATGGTCACCAGCCAAGGCTGTGGGCACGGGAGGCCAGAGGGACACTAACAGTGCTGAGGCCTGTGGCTGAACTTGTCACTGAACATGCCCTCTCGGAGTTGGGCTTCTGATTCACATGGGTTCAAACCCCTCTGTTGCTTTCTGCTCTGTAACATTTGTTAATCCCTTGGAACCTTGCCTTCTAACATAAGATCACACAACTCTTGGGTTTTTAAGAATTGTACTCAGTGTCCAGTTTGTGTCAGGACTCGCCCTGGTGGTAAGTGTCTAACACCAAGCGAACCCCACATACTTTACACGACTTAGTTCATTTCATTCTTCCAGCAACCCTTTGAGAAAGGAACTATTATTATCCCCGCTTTTAAGTGAGGAAATTGAGGTGCAGAAAGGTTAACTAACTTGCCCAAGGCCTACCACTCACCAGTGGGACAGCCAGCAATGGGAAGCAGGCAGCTCAGCTCGATGCTGATGGGAGGCACTGAGCTGTCCCTATGGCGACTACATCCAGCCCTATGCGCTGATCAGTCTAATGTGGAAATAGTTCAGAGCAGCTGCCGTTAAGTCTTGCTAAATAATGCAAATGTATCAGTCAGCACACACACACAGTTGGGCAAAGTAGACCCTACAAGTTGCTTACCTAACAGCTGTTTCTCTCCTCCATCCTCCTGCTCCTCCTGTTGTGTGAACCTGCTCACAGGCCAGACGTCATCCTTAGGTGTTGTCTTCAGGAGTTTTCCACCTCAGTCTCTTACCAGTTAGGCTAGGCTGGGTACCCAGTGAGCCCCATTGATCTTACTGCCTCTGCTTCTTTGGCACTGAGATTACAAGTATGTGCCATCATGTCTGGCTTTTTGCGCAGGTACTGGGGGACCAAACGTAGGTCCTGGTGCTTGTACAGCATACACTTTACCAATTAAGCTAGCTCTCCAGGCCCCAATTAGCCATTTTTCTCCTTCCGTGTTAATCAAGACCCCAGTTCTATTTGGGGAACAATGCAGTGAAACCTGGTTGGTCTAGAGCAACCATAGCAGGTCGCTGCTGCCTTACGCTGGGCACCACTTAGATGACCGATGTAGTCGTCTGAATGGCTGGCTACTCTGGGGGAAAGCATCTCTCTCTAAAAGAGAAGTAGTCAGATTCTCCACCGCCAGAGGCATTTTGGCTCACAAAGTTAGTCTTCAAGGAACCTGCAGAATAAGTTGTCTTCTCTGCTTGTCCTCTTATTGTGCTTGTCTGTGCTGAGAATGGAGCGTATTCAGGTAGAGAGAAGGCCTGGAGCCTGGTCTCCCCTCGCAGACACACTTTGGCAGACAGGCCAGTGGCTTCACTGCAAAATGAATACGTAGCTGGATGCTTTCGTTTTCCTTCGCAGACAATGTAACATGGTGGGCACTGAGGCCCCTGCGAAGCAGGGGAGAGTCAAAATGTGTCTGATTCCACCTGTGTGCCCTGTTTCTTCCCCATCAACAACACGGAAGGCCCAATCTCTTCCTTTCGAATCAAAAAGCCGTGAAAACCTTCTCTTGACCCCATGGTTCTCCTCCGTATCCTCATCTCGTCTCTCTCCCTTGTCAACCAAGATGCTTCCTTCCCCTGCTCCTCTGAAGGCCAGGAGACGGGACCCTGCACACCTGCCTGCCTCGCCAGGCTCAGCCTTCCTCTGCATGCCACCTCTGGGCCTTTGGGCTCCAGCCTTCCCCATGTCCTGTGGTGCCCTGCTGTGATCAGTGCAGGGTGGCCTCTGCCTCAAATGCTCTCTCAGGTAGGATCACCGTGTCCTGAAATTCCTAACTTGAAGTTTCCTCCCCCACCATCTTATTTCTCGTGCTCCCTGTTGTTGAAGACTGAAGACCCCACAAGACGGAATGGAGACCGTTGCTAGCCTTCATATTTTGGTTTTCCCTAGCCTACCTTAGTGTCTGACTCCTAGGAAATACAGAGACTACATTGGTTCGTTAAGAAGACAAACCTTGCTGCCAGGAGACTCAGAATAAGCTTGGACAGAGCCTGACAGACCAACAGGAAGAATTCAAGCCAGGGTCAAGCGAATGGGTTCAAGGTCCATGTAGAGAGAACTATGTAGATTTCTGCTGTTATCCAAAAGAGATGTTGATGGTTTGTGGGTAAGCAGAAGGACACATATGTAGTCATTTAAGCACCCTTTGTGGAACACCTACTATGTGCCAGGCCCTGGAGACACAGCAGTGCACAGAGCAGCCTCAGATCTCTGCCCCATCTGTGGAATTTTTCAAACAATTTTTAGATGTTTGAAAGACAGATGAACAAAACGTGGCTATGTCAGAGGAGACGACGAGGATGTAAGGGAACAGCAGGCTTCACAGACCCTAATGAACTGTCAGAGAGCTGCCACACAGTCCCTTTCATCCTCCACTTGGCTTTCCTGGCAGTTTTTTCTGTCCCCCCTTCACCTACTGTAACCTGGTCTCATTTGAAGGCACCAGTGGCTTCCCCTGTGCTCCGCATCAACGCAGGCACGTACTGTGCCCAACATGAGGGTCCTCGTGTGTGCGGCAGGCTCTGCTCTCTGGCAGGAGCTTCTTGTGGATGGACCAGCAGCTGAGGCTTCTGCTTCCCACTCTTGCGACATCACTCTCAGCTCTTGTTAGATCCTCAATAAATACTTGTTAATTTGATGGATTGCATGATTCATAAATAAAATTGCGAGTGAATTCTCCAGTTAAAATCTCTTAAGGAGTGTTTTCAAGGCTCTGATTACTAAACACTCTACAGAGGGGGAAACATCTTTAGAAGCAGAATTAGGGCACGACTCACTCTGCTGTCAGGATAGGAATGCCAAGTGTGAACATATCACATTCTCCAGGACACAGGGAGACACTATACCTAGCCCTACAGGCTGACTCCTCCTGGACTCAGGCTTTCTTATCTGTAAAAGGGGATGGGTGACCCCCAAAGTCACTTATGGATGAGGATCAAGAGAAACACGTAGGAGAGATGTACTTTTTAAGAGATGGACTTCCATGTTGCCTAATGGCTCATTTCAGTTGAACTTCCCTGAGTCACCAGGGAAGGCAGAGGGCTCCCTGGCCACAGGGCTCATTCCTTCATGCTCACCCATTCTTCTTGTTTGAAATCGAATCTTGTATTACCTGCAGGGCCAGGAAGCACCTACTATAGTTGAAGGGAAGAAGGGGTAACAGGCATGCTCCCTGTGAAGAGACCAGATAGATAGGGCTGCCTGACAGCTTGCCTATTTTTAATTTAATCTCATGCTGCCCTCGTTAGCATCTGGCTATTATTAGACATAACCACAATAATAACTACTCCAGTTGTATCTTTTATTCACAGAGTGCTTTGCAATCATTTTTATTAGTTTGTTGCAGCTCAGTTGTCCTGGAAACCAATATGCACGCAAACAGGAAGAAAAATGGGGCCGGGGCCGGGGTAAAGTGTCTACCAGGCAGCTCAATTTGTCTTTGACCAGCAGGATGCCAGCGTTCCCTTGGGGGCACTTGAAGAAGTTACATGAAAGTAACCATTCCCTGAGAAGAAAAAGCATGGCCTCCACCAAGGGACTGCTTTTCGGTGGGGACCCCCACTCACACCCACAGGTGAGCTGCTCCAAAACAGCTGGTCAGTGGGAGAGCTCTGGTTTGGGGCACAAAGAGAACCTGCTCTTTTGTCTTGCATCTGGGATGACATCTGAAGAAATCTCCTTGTACATAAGCGAATGTACGACTCTCTCTCTGGGAGATCAGTCAATTACAGCAAATTGAGCTATTTCATTTCGGCTTGCAAATGGCTTTCAGTTACACAAGTAGACACATTAATCTAATAACTAATGATCATATATTTCACTAATCATACAGCCCTGCATGTGGTATAATATCTAATTATATTTAATATTAAGACATCTTCACATGTGTGGTTTTACCAACTGTCTAGCTCAGGGAGCCTCACAGGAACAGAGTGGCCAAGAACAGGAACCAGCTCCTAATGGAGGGCAGGGTGGCAGGGTGGCAGGATGGCAGGCAGGTAGCAACGTTTAGAAGACTGGGCTGTCCCTTGGAGAAGGACTCTGCTTGAAGAGAGTGGGGGGGGGGAGATCCGTGTTCCTGCCGGACCACAGCTAACACACGGAGTACTTTTATAACTGCATTCCCCAAGTGTCATGGATTAACCAATTGGAAAAGGCATTCTTGCTATCAGCTGATATGTCTGGCAGTTAGAGAGCCTGGCTGGACCTGTGAGAGCAGAGCACAGCCTAATTCCAGGCTTTCCACAGTTTCCCCCAGCCGGGCACCTTCTCTGAAAACCTGGCCATGTCCCTGGATGACATGAATGTTCAAGCATCCATGTTTTTTGAGTGAGATCGTAGACAGTCACCTGATGCCTTTGAACCTCAGTTTTCTCCACTTTGAAATGAGAGGTCTGGCAGGGCATAGGTCAAAAGTAATAGTGAAGAAGAAACAGATGAAAAATAAATATACTTTGTGAAAGTTCTTGAGAGAGTGGTCAAGATCTTCTGGAATCTCCGGGTTGAGTCGGAGTTGCTTTACAAAGTCTCATCTGTCACATGGGAGTCACTGTTCCATGAGACAACAGAAGAGGTGAGTTTCAGAGTCACCATCGTCACTCTCACTGCTGTTGCCATAGCTGTTTTTCACTCCAGCCACATTAGGCAGAAGGCAGCAGGTTCAAAGTCAGTGGGAAAGGCAGAAATCAGAGGTTTCCCATCAGTGCCCTGCAGCCTGGAGACAGCCCGTGAATATGTTTTCCCTGCTTCTAAAGGTGTCTTCAGAGACAGTTTGGGTCACCATTTACGAAAGGGGGTCTTTGTGAAAAAGTACGGATCTCCCAAGGGAGGGGTTCACAAGGTTCTGCCCCTACGTGAAGAGCCATTGGCGGTTGATGGCTGCTGAAGAAAGAGTTGGTTATCTTCAGGGGTGTGGCCCCGGTAGGATGCGTGAGCTCCAGGAGACGGCCTTACATCCACGCACATGCGGAAAGCACGGAAAATGGGCCCAGTGAATTGTAAACGTTAATAAGAACAAAGAAGATGACGTGGGAATGTGGAAGGGGGTGCTGGAGAGGCTGGAGGGAATGGGGATGGATATGAGCCAAGTGCATTGTTTACATGTATAAAACAAGCAAAGAATAAACTATTACAGAGCTCTGCATCTTCTCGTAAGTATGACTATATCGGGTACAGTGGCAATGGACTGGTACCGTGTAGGAAGAACTGGCCTGGCTTAGGAGGAGCTGCCACGAAAGCTGCCTTCTCTTGGTCATGCTCTGTATCCTTTGCCCTAGACCTGTTTTGCTCGTTTTTTTATAGCTCTCTGTTGGTTTGTCACTTCTGTAATCAAAGCCTTAAGAGTTCAAGAGTACGTAAGTCATGCTTTGTGTCCTCAGAAAGAACAGTCATGTGTTCAAAACTGGGCCATGCTGGTGTGCAGCAAGGAGTGTTCTCAGCAGAGTTTGTGGTGTTCATGGAAGAGACCTACTCATTTTGGTCACTCTCTCTCGTCCATGGCATCCACGGTTACATTCTAGTTCCAGAGGGGAAAGCGACATGGAGAACTGAGTGAGGTTCAGCCCAGAAGTGACCCTCGTCTCTTCCATTCTTGTCTTAGTGACTGGTACAAGTCACATGACCCACCTACATTCAGGAGGGGGGGGCTTGCTCCCTTCCTGTGCTGGACGAGGTTCTCTGTAAAAGCAGAGTTGATGGGATGTACCCATATTATAAAGAGAGATTCATATAGGTTGCCTTGCACACTGGGGATAATGGGGTTCACCGATGGCTTTCCACACTCCCGAGAGGCTGAGAACTCAGTAGCCGCTCAGCTCACAAGGTTGACTGTCCCGGTGTGGAGTGTCACTGGTACTCACTTGTGTTGGAAGGCCAAAGAAGTTAGACTATGACATCAGCGGAAGTGACAGCAGCAGCAGATAGACACATTGGTTTTGAAAGACGTGAAGGCCAGCAGGTTACTCTGCCTTTTCTGTGGATCTCTTTATGCCCAGGCTGCGTGCTGGAAGACAAAACCCACTCTTGTCTGGAACACCTCACAGACATGCCCAAAGCCGTGTCTCCTAGGTAGTTCGGAACCCCAGCGAGCTGACAATTGGGACTAACCATCACACTTCATAGAAGGAGGAGCACCAAGAGTTTATGAACAGTGGCAATATAGAGGACCACAAAGCCATGCAGGTGTAATGCTTTACAGTGTCTAATCTGACACAGGTCACTGACTGATGTCTTAAGAATGCCATATTAAAGGCCAGGCATGAGCTGCCAGGATGCTGGAAGCTGTGAAAGTCTTTGAAGTATTTTAAACAAGGAGACAGATTCGGAACGGCAATGGAGATCAAAGCCAAAGCCATGACTATGCGCTCCAGGAACACCCCCAAAATGTACCTGGGGGACCAACCCTTTCCTGCTTATGACTTTACACACACACACACACACACACACACACACACACACACACCCTGCCTCCACCAGAAGGGCATGAGGTGCATCAGGGTTCAGAGGAAGGCAGAACTGACAGGTAAACAAGGAGGCCCTCGTCCCTCTGCAGGCTCTTGGCTCTTTAATGACACCCCTCCCTCCCTTCCCCTGAGCTTCCTGCAGTGAGGACAAGGAGGCCACCCCTTGGGGGCTTCCCTCCTTTGCCAATCAATTCTCCTCAATTACCAACAAATCTAAATGTGATTTATCTGTGCAAGAATCATTCCAATATCAGGCGAGAATCTATCAATAAAACCCCCTAAGGCAATCTTACTCAGAGTCGTCAATAGACGCTCTAAAGCACAAAGGCAGAACAGCCAGCAATCAGAGTAGTTTTGCCCCCTACCCCCCTTTTTGGGGAGCACTTAATTAAGTCCACCAGAAGCTGTCAAAGATAATTTTCAAAGCACATGACCTCAGCAGCTGACATTTGATAATATTACATTCCACGCTGATTGAAATTGATTTTCCCCTCTTTTCGGAGGGATGGAGAGAAAGGTTTCAAAAGAGGGGAAACCTGGATCCCCTCGGTTAGCAGCCTAAGGGGCCACCACGATAGACCCAGCTTCGTTAAGACCAGGGCCAGGTAGCCATTTCCAACTGAACATATCCGTCATTTATGAGAACCTGAAGGGCAAGAGTGCAGAAAACTGGCATGCAAAGACAGGAGAGAAACATGGGCAGTGCAGCCAGTAGCCTGTGTTTTGCTGGAAATGGTTGCACTGAGTGAGGGGATCCCAAGAAAGATGCTCATTGGCCGCTCTCAGTCGGCACAAGCTTCACATTTGACCACACCATCTGTGACAAGAGCGCAGGGTGGCTCTACGTGTAGCCTCCTCTGCTTTAAATGCTACCCCAGTGTATACAGCATATTCCAGTATCCCCTAGCCCTGTTCTCTCCCCTCTCCTAGGCAGAAGGACAAGCTGGATGTCTTCTTATTGGCAAAGTCTCATCCCTGAGGCCTCCAACAGCCCCCGAGTACTTCCCACCCCACCCAGACAGTTTCCCCTGAGATTAGGCTCCAATTTAGGCTTGAATTCTTCATGGATGTGGGATGCTGAAAACATGGCCCCTTGTTTCTGAATATTTCTGGGGTTGTTTCCTCCCGTTGGCTCACCCCTTGGTTGACCAGCTTCGCTATACATTAGGATTTAAGGTTAAAGGCAGGGTTCTCTAACCTCTGTTCAAAATCCTTGGCTGCAGGAGCCTTTCCTCATGTTTAACTAAGGACGGATGTGGACCTCCAAGGAAAGAATATTCTTTTCCTTTTAAAGCCGCTGCTTATTTTCTGTCCAATTTCTTTTCATTTTGCTTCAGTGTCTGCAGAGAACAGCGTAAGTCCACCCAGTGGTTGTTCTCATTCATGCATTGGCCTGGGCCATAGAAGTTGAAGCCTAAGCTTCAGTGGGGGCTGGGTCCTCTGACTTGGGAACCACTGGATAGGTAGAGTGAGCATGTGCTCACCTGTAGACCAGTCTGCCACCTTAGGCTGTGTCGAGGGGACACAGGAACTCATGAGTCCACTTGCCCTGGCATTTCTTGTTGGTCGTGGCAAACTTCTCAGCAGCAAGCTACCTTTTTTTTTTTTTTAAATCTCTGCATTATTTCCATAGACGTGTGTGTATGTGTGTGGGGTATGTCACAACCTCCCATGGATGTCCAAAGCAGATGATGGTACCACACGTGTGCAGAACTTCTCAGACCAACAGCCACCACATCAGAGTCACACAGTAACATAGATCTCTTGTTACATGGTGTGGCAACAAGATGAGGAGCACGTGTTACTCAGAGCAGTGACTAGCAGGCTGCTACAGAAGCGTCTGCGGGAAGCAGGCGTCAGTCCCAGTGCCGGCTACTACCAGAAGGTGTAGCTCCCAGAAGACCGCCTGCTTTATTGGGGAGGCTCCAGGGGTAAATCAACCAACGATTAGAGGGGTTCAGCAGCACTGGCAAACTTCAGCGCAGGCCCCTGGCAGAATTCCCGGAAAATCTGACGCTGACCCCAGCAGAGCTCTCACTTACAATGTCTTCGGCTGGCAGCAGAAGCTTCTCCCAAGTCCTCCTCGGATGTACGACGGAGACGCCATCACTCTTCCTTCTTTACATGTACTTTTCCACCTGGAAGTCAAGGTTGGTGCCTCCTATGGTGGCTGCGGCAGCAAGGAATTGCAGGACATCTTCCTGTTTCACTAACAGAGCTTCTGCCCAGACATCAGCATCTGCCTTTAAGTGAGGACAGCAAGCCAGGGAGGGAAGTGCCCTGCTACGTTTCTCTCCCAGCTGCCTGGGCTCTGTCTTTTCAGATTCACTGAGTTCACACAGGGCTGCCAATATGTCCATGGGTTTTGGATCATCTCCTGGAGCCTAGGTTGCCTCTCCTGTCCCACATCCCCGAAGAAAGCTGGCCCCCTCTCCCAGCCATAGTCAGTTGCCAGTAGCTCCTCAGCGAGGGATGGGACTTTGTGACAACACCCCTGACCCAGTGTTGAGATCTTGTCTGCCTTGATCGTGCACAAGTTTTGTACATGCTGTCACAACTGCTATGAGTTCCCGTGGACACTGCCACGTTGTGTCCAGAAAACATGGTCTCATCATAGTAATTCACTGCCATTGACTCTTGCAATCTCCTCCCCTGCTTCCACGATGCTCCCTGAGCCTGAAGAGGAAGGGCTGTGATATAGACATCCCATTTAGGGATGCTCACTCCAAGTCTTATTCTCTACATATTGATCGTTTATAGGTTTCTTCCAAAAGAAGCTCCCCTGGTGAGGGTCAAGAGATGCATTCGTCTATGGGCATAGCGAGAAGTCGTTAGGAGTCAGTTTAGTACTATGTCTGCTTATCAGAGTCATGGCAGTAGGTCCTCCCTTCGGGCCTGAGACCTATAGAGCCACAGGTTCTTTAACATGAGACTTGACTTTCTATGAGTGGGCATGAAGGCAATGAAATAAAATCGTAGTTCAGATGATCCAAAGCAGCTAGGCAAATGACTTCCAGCAGCATCATAAGCTTTCAGTTTTATTGAGATAGGTTTTCTTTTCTTTTTTATTTTATTTTATTTAAATAACATTTTTTTCATTTATTTTACATACCGACCACAGTTTCCCCTCTCTCCTCTCCTCCAAGTTGCCCCCTCCCTGCTTCCCATCCTCCCTCCTCCCTTCCACTCCTCCTCCATCCCCAGTCTCCATTCTGATAGGGGCAGGCTTCCCATGGGCTTGAACAAAGCATGGCACATCAAGTTGAGGCAGGACTGAGATCCGGCCCTTGTGTCAAGGCTGGGCAAGGTAACTCAGCATAGGGAACAGGTTCCCAAAACTCAGCTAAGCACCAGGGACAGGTACTGATTTCACTACTAGGACCCTTAGAAGGAGACCAAGCTACACAACTGTCACACACACACATATGCAAAGGACCTAGATCACTAGGACCATAAGAAATGGTCACTCCATCTCAGTGTATTTTCCTGAATGCTCAGCAAAATGCCTGCTGGGCGTCAGCAAGGGACTCTGTGCTTCCTATTGTACAGGGACCTAGTTCCATAAAATCTCTGTCTCAATGTGTGTTTCTGTGACTGCAGAAGCCGGGAGCAGAGACCATGAGTCACACACTGGGTTTTAAAGCGACTGTCCAGAAGTGCCCCTACCTCTTGCTTTAAGTCCTATGACCTTGGGTTCTCTATCACGTGACCAAGACAAGAGGGCCAAACCTTTGAGCAAAAGCTGCAGGAATACAGACTGTGTACTGGTTACTCCTGAAAGCATGACTTCAACCTTGTAGAGGCTCTAACACGGGCAGAGTCTGAAGAGGAGAGACCCATGACTAAGCCTCTCTCTTGTCCAACAAGGGCAGTAGAAGAGCCTGGCGCCCCACATCAGATCCCGTTGACTCACCTCTCCACTGCAGCTCAAGGGGGCAGCTCCAGCTGAGCTGCGACACACATTGTCCTCACACCGTCTCAAGTGCACACCAAACTGCAGCCTATGCCTCCTTCGGAAGGAATTTGTTCAATCAATTAGTCAAGTGTAGTCCAGCAACACAAAGCTTTACTGTCCCTGGGTCGGTGCTCACCCTGTGGGGTGGGGAGCCAGCAGACAGCCTAGCCTCTCATTCTGAAGATGGCTCCCCAAATTCCCAGAGGCACAGCAGACCGGCACTTCCTCTTGCATCTTGACAATGAACCCTTCCACTGGCCTTCTCTCCTTCCCTATCCCTTTCCTTATGACTCTTCATTTTCATTGGGATCATTTCCAAAATAAATGACCTGCATCCAAGCTTTTGCTTCATGATCTGAATCTGAGAGAATCCTCTCCAACACATGTAGTGTTCAGAGAAGAGGGATTGCAGAGATCTGCTCAACAATATGGGGAACGGGCCTAAGGTGTTGCTTGGAGGCAGACTGCTTGCCTAGTATGTGCAAGGCCTGCACTCAATCCTCAGTTGAAGAAGCACTATAAAAAAACAAATAAAAACAAAACAAACAAACAAACACACACACACACACACACACATGCACGAAAAGACAGCAGGGTTCACCGGACCATTTACATTCTCTGACACTATATAGATCCCTGGAGAGTCTGTTGGTGCACACTTTTAATCCTAGGATTCCAGAGGCAGGAGGACCTCTGTAAATTTGAGACCATCCTGGTTTACATTGCAAGTTGCAGGACAACCAAGACACGTGTGCGCGCACACACACACGAGAGAGAGAGAGAGAGAGAGAGAGAGAGAGAGAGAGAGAGACTCAAAAACAACAAATCCTTGACGTGCAAAGGGTCAGGGTCATAATTTGGATCAGGAAAGAACAGAATGGATCTGCAGAAGGAAACTGGAGAAAATGACAGTTTGCTCTAAAAAGAGTAGGCCAAGAGAGAGAACTGAGCAGATGGAGGGAAAGCTTGGGGCTCCCTGGAGCCTTCCTTGTGGGAATGAGCTAGGCTCTTTGATAGTCATCATCGCTCCTCCTCTTCCTCCTCCTCTTCTCCTAACTCATTCTTTCATAATTTCACACATAGAAAGGTTTTTGGTCATATTCGCTCCTCATTATCCTTCATCTTCTTTCCATTCCCACAAAGCCCTTTTCCCCCAACAAGTCGGCCTGCTATGTTCAAGTCTCTTTTCTGTGACCTGCTGCACTTAATTAAGCCTAATGTTGATCTGAGCTGCTCATTGTGGTAGGAATCTCTCTCTACCTCCCCTCCAAGTGCCAGGAAAGGTGCTACCCAGATAAATGCCTCGTGTGCTTCCTAGGTCTGAAATTACAGCAAACCTCAGCTTGAGCCTTCAGCTCAGTAAACTGCTGTGGAGATGGTAGGCTTCAGCCTGCGTGGCTATGCTCCAAACAGAACCACTTCAGAGGACTTGGGGTTCAGGCAGAAATTTTAGGAATCTCAAGTCTTCCCCCCAAATCTACAGAAAAAGAGCTTCAGTTAATCTAATCTATTAGGTTAGGAAGGAGGAACCCCAACCTGATATCTTGGTCACTTACGCCCCCAAAGAACTGTTAACCTGTTTTAGTGGCCAAATAAATGAAGCTTAGAATTGTTGCATGAGCTTAACGCTTGTTTGTTTCACCTTATTTTGCCAAGGGGATTAGTTTGTAGCTTAGCAGTACTTGCTCTTACAAGTGCACAGCCTTGGGTTCCTCAGCATCTCCTAATTAATGTAATTTTGCTAGGTGTTAAGTTAAGACCAAACATTTGCTTCCTGACCCCTGCCCTCAAAGAAAATCGAATGGGTCAGAGCAAAGCCAAAGTCACACTCCAGCTTGCTGACATCATTCAGGGAGGTGGTGACCTCACAGCCTGCTGCTGCCTCTGGCTTTCCCTGCATTTGAGAATCAGATGGTGAGGCATGACTTCTTTCAAAGCCCAACGTGGTTCCTGTAACTTCCACGTGAGTGAAGAGGTTGGTAGGTTTTAATCACTGCAGTGAATTCAACTACTTGCTGATGTGGCCATTCCTGGGTTAATGTGATCCATCAGGCTGCAATTACAGATCTTCCAGAAGCTGGGAGTGGTGGGAGTTGACTTTGAGATGCTGGTGAATCCCGGGCGGTTATGTTAACTATTTCAATAGCAACTTCTTCCTAGTCTGTCTGCCAGTAACTATTTTCTGGGTTCTGTTGCAAGTCTGCCTGTTGGTCACTGGGACCAGGTGAGGAGACTGCGGCATCAGCCATGATTCCAACAGACATTTGAATGGAAAGGTGAAATGCCATCTCCTCCAGCTGACCGGTCACTCAAGTCTCTCTCTTCTTCACACTTGACAGATCTTGCTCACGGCTACTTCTCCGCATAGAACTTCTATTTTCTTTCTTCCTGTCAAATCTATGCTCATTCTTCAAGGCCCAAAGCAAGTTCTCTCTTAGAAGTCCTCCTCCTTCTCTTGCTCTCTGGCTCTTATAACTTGCTATGTCATGTAGGATGTTACTTCCATCCAAGTTAATGTTCTTTAGAACATATAGCCCAAAAAAGTTAATAGATGCCAATGCAAAAAGCCGTCCCACTGTCACAGAGCTGTATTCTGAAAGCACCAGGCTTAACAAAGTTAAATGAGTTTCTTTGAGACAAGATGAATCAGAGCCTTTAATGCACTCATATAATTATACTCAGGGTGACTGTATGATTTATGAACCAACTGAGGATGTTTAGAGATAAAATATGTTATTAGTGATGATTCAAAATGATGAGTGCAAACTGGGTCCATCCCGCCATCTAGGGCATATGGTCAATTGAATTCAAATCTCTACAAGGAGTGTTTCCCAGATGTCTCAGACCAAGGGACTCTTTCGCCAAGGAGCATATCCCAGGTGTGGCCCACCCTTTAGGAAATGTAGTTGTTTGGAGACCCAAGCCACAGACAAGCACTCATGAGCAGAGTCTGGGCTGTCTGCATGATTATTTCCCTGACATCTAAGGAAGTACACTGCAAGAGAAAAATAAAGGGAGGCGGAAGAATTATTCTCTTTTGATTAGGCATTTCAAGAAAGAAGATGTTGAAACACAATTTAGATGGGGTTCTACAGAGAAACAGAACCATCATTTTGTGTGTGTGTGTGCGTGTGCATGTGTGGACACACTCATGATCAAAAATATTTTTTAACATTTCATCTTGGATTGAGGACATGACTCAGCCCATAAACTGCATGTCTATAAGCATAAGCACCCAAGTTCAGATCCCCAGTATGTATGCAAACACTAGGCCTAGTCACATGGGACTATAATCTCAGTGCTAAGAGGTGGAAAAGGAGAGGGCACACAGCCCCACAGAGCTCAATGACTTTCCAGTGTAGGAAGCTGGTGAGGTCCATGTTCAGTGAGTGAGAGAACTGTCTTCAAAGACAAGGCGGCATAGATTAGTATAATTTTCAGATCTTGTCAGAGAAGCTTTTTTATGTAGTAGATAGTGGTTAATATAGAAATTCACAAGCAGTCCAAGTACAGGAAAAATGTGTCAGTGGGCTGCTTCCAGAAATGGTTCGTCTATAACATATGCCCTATTGTGGAAGAGGGGCTGAGAAGATGATAAGAACCAGAGTACTGGAGTGAAACAGTGACTTCTACACACGACAGCACCGCTGCACTCCTGAACTCAGAGCTGCTGTGTCTGCCTGCACAAGGTCAAGCCAGTCAGCAATTCTAGCACGGAAGGGGAGGGGCTAAGCCTGTCAGCATTCTAGCATGGAAGGGGAGGGGCTAAGCCAGTCAGCATTCTAGCATGGAAGGGGAGGGGTTCATGAGCCTTCACCTATAGTCAAGGAGCTATTGACAGTTGACAGCTTCTGGTGAGAGAGACAGGGTCAGTTTTCTTTAAATTTGTACTCCCTAGTAGGTTGACCAAGCTCCAGTGAATGACCCCTCACCCATGTGTATACGGGCAGCACAGCATGAAGTAAAGAGGGGTAAGGAAATGGAGGACGGATCTGGGGGAAGTTGGGGGAGGAAATTTGGAAATTAAAATTTATGCCCTGGCAATGCTAAAGCATGCATGGGCAGCCTGTACATGGAGGTTCTGTTGAACTTGTCCATATTGGGTTTTGGACGACTGACCAGGTCTCTTCCTCAAGAGGGCACCAGATCTCATTACAGATGGTTGTGAGCCACCATGTGGTTGCTGAAATTGAACTCAGGACCTTTGGAAGAGCAGGCAGTGCTCTTAACCACTGAGCCATCTCTCCAGGCCCAGTTAGGAGAGGAGTAGGGCTAAATATGATCAAAACATATTTTATGCATGTATGAAATTCTCAAAGAATTCATAAAATACTATATTTTAAAAAGGTAAGGTGGAGAATGATAGTGGAAGACACCCATCTTAACCTCTGACTTTTGTAGGCACCTGAACTCACGTATGTACTAGCATACATACATCCACATGCATACAAACACAAATCTTTACTGAACATTCAGCAATTTTTCCTGTCATCAGTCCCCCAAAGTACAGCATAGCAGCTATCTCCACTGCCTTGACATTACATTAGGCACCATAGGGCATCGAGAGAAGAGTCTGTAAAGATTAAATGCATACAAGAAGGCATGCATTGGTTATTGGCAAATATTATGCTTTTGTGCTTAAAGAATGTGAACAACTGTAGATTTGGGTTTCAGAGTTTCTAGAGGCAATCCGTTATAGATGCAATGAAGGATTCTAGAGGGAGAAAAAGGGAGTGAGGGAGAGGAAGAGCAAAGATGGGGGAGTTATTTATTTTGAGTGTTATTTTAAGAATTGACTCACGGATTGACAAGGTTTGACAAGTACACTCTTCAGGCTGGAGATGTGCAGAAGAGCTGCAGTCTCAGTCTAGGGACCCGATCTGTTAGCGGATTCCTGCTTGCCAGGCCCGTCTTCCATTCAGATCTTCGAAACTGATTGGATGAGACTCATAGACTTTATGGAAAAGCCAAGTGCTTTCAAGTCAACCATTTTACATGTTAATCTCATGTGAACATACCCTCACAGAAATATCCAGAATGTATGACACATTTCTAGCCTCTGTGGCTCACCCAAGTTGACATATCAAATCGAATACCACAATACAGACCCAAGGCTTTTAACTGGGGACATGGTTGTAACAAGAAACTCAGGTACTGCCTCCAGAGAGTCAAACAGGGGCTAGGACAAGGCCAAAGGCTTGAATGAGGTCATTTGACTAAAGTGGAGATGCATGAGTGACAGGAAAGGGAAGGTGTGGTGGGAATTTTGTCTTTATTGTGATCTGACGTTCTGTGGAGTCAGGTGTTGCTTTGAGAGGCTGGGTTCACATTCAGCTGGTTGGAATGGATCACAGAGTTCCCCAGCGAACCCAAGAAAGAGAGACCCCAGAGAAGAGTAGGCATGGCCAGGAAGGATGTGTAGCCCTTTTGAGCATGGAAGAGAATGATTACAGTGTGTTTTATGACTTAATAAATGGTAGAAGTAATCACATTACCTGAAGTCCAATATGAGGCGCCATTTGTAGGTGAGGCACCATTTGTAGGTGGAGTTTTTTGGCAGGAACACCAGTCAGCTCTGTCCTGCCAGCCAGCTCCCCAAATAACCACACAGAGATTTATTATTAATTACAAATTCTTGGCTGATAGTTTAGGCTAGTACTAACTTTTACATCTTAAATGAACCCATAGTTTATCTATGCTCTACCATGTGGTTCGGTACCTTATCTCAGTACAGCATGTTCTTCTCCTGCTTCCTCTGTGTCTCCTGGAGACCCTTTAGACTCCACCCTTCTTCTTCCCAGCATTCTCTCTGCCTCCCAAATCCCACCTAGCCATCAGCCAGTCAGCTTTTTATTAACCAATGAGAGTAATACATATTTACAGTGTACAAAAAGATTATTCCACAGTAGGAGGGAGCTACCTTTTGCCCGAACACTTATCTTAATTTTGACTCACTGCTAGTGGCACTAAAAGGATGCATTGGAAATGAACTGTATGTTAAAGCAAAGGAAAACAAACCACCACAGTTCATAAATATTGCACCTCTGCAGAAAGTGATGACTAAGCAATGGGGCAAGAGCAATGATAGCCGGTGCCTGGAACTGAGCGTCGGTTTTGTTCTAGGCATTATACCTGCAGCTCAGATAATTTTACTAGAATCCTGTAAGTTACCTATTCTCCTCATAAACACCTGTACACATAGGATTCCACACTTCCTCTGATTCCTGCAAAGAGGAGTATCAGTGTGTCATAATTCTAGACAAAGAAATAGGAGATAAGCTCCTGGTAAAGATTTTAGGAAGTTTGTAAAATAGCACAGATTCAGGCAAGATAGAACCCTTTTCTTTATTCTCTAAGTCTCCTCCTGGGTCCAAAGCCTAATGATGCTGGTAGGCAGAGCAGCCATGTGCCGTCTAAGAACTGCAGCAGAGGTAAAGAGAGCCCACTGCCCGGGAGGCCGACTCACCATCATTCCCTGGGGAAGAGCAGCGGCATCGCTCTCCCCACCCCAGCCACTGTCACAACCATGAACTTTGAGGCTGAGACCCACCAAGCAGGCAGCGGTGGCAAGTGGTAACTGGGTGGCCTCATATCAGCACCCTCCTGCCCAGACAAGAAGATCATTGCAAGGAAGGTGTGGGGAATCGTAAAATTGTTCAAAGAAGGAGCAGATATGGTTTCATCAACAGGAAGTTCACTAAGGAAGATGTATTTGTACACCAGACTGCTTTAAAGAACACCCCCAGGAAGTATCTTCTTAGTATAGGGGTTGGAAAGACAGTGGGGGTTGACGTTGTTGAAGGAGAAAAGGGTGAGGAGGCCTTGAGCATTGCAGGCCCTGGGGGAGTTCCAGCTCAAGGCAGTAAATAGGCAGCAAACCATAACCATTATGGGTGCTATCCGCCTCCTTGGGGGGGTCCTCCATGCAATTACCAGCAAAGCAACCAGGATAGTGAGAGTGGAGAAAAGAACGAGGAATCGGAGCATGTTCCCAAAAGCCAGGGCCAACATGCCTGCCCTACTAGCCCTATTTCAGGTTAAGGTTCTTTCCTGAAATGCTGAGCGCCTGTGGGCATCAACCACAGTACTGCAACCCTCCTGTGGAAGAAGTGATGGAGAGTGCTGGCAACCGGGATGCAGGAGAGGAAGGTAGACCTGTGACACAGAATATGTACCAGGATTACAGACCATGACTTCTGCTGGGCCCCACTTTGCCAAAGACGAGCTAGAGAGGACAGCAATGAAGGGGACAAGGAAAATCAAGGAGATGAGACCCACGTTCAGCAGCCACCTCAACAACGGTGTCGCTGCAACTTCAATCACCGATGCCAATGCCTAGAAAACCCTGCGCCACATGATGGCAAAGAGACAAAAGCAGTTGATCCACAGGCTGAGAGTTAGTCTGTTCTAGAGGCTGACCTGGCCGGGGCTGAGGAATGCCCATTTACCGTCTCTACCATCATGCAGTTTGGTCATCCAACAAAAAGAAGTGAATATGGATTTCTAGCAATATGAACAAAGATTGGAGCTGAACACCTTAAATGCTTGCTTTTTGCCCATTGACCAGATACAATAGAACTAATTATCTGCATTATCTATGCAGCATGGAGTTTATATTATTTTTACCTAAAGATGTCTCTTCTTGGTAATGACAAACATATTTTGTTTGTTTGCATGTGTTTGTGTTTGTTTTGGTTTTTGCTTGTCTTTTGCAATATACCTTTATGGGTTTTTAAATTGTTTCATGTCTGGTCAAGTTGAGATTTTTAAGAACTTCCTAAAAGTTACAATTTGTTTTTTCAAAAAAGTCAACAAGCTGCAAGCACCTGTTAATAAAAGTCTAAAATAAAATCAAACAAAACCAGAACTGTGATGGTTTAAACAAGAATGTCCTCCACAGGCCCCAATTCATGACTCCTTGGTCCCCAGCTTATGATGCTGTTCAGGTAGGTTAGGGACTGTGACCTTGCTGAAGGAAATGTTTCAGGAGGGTAGTTTCTGAGTTTTCAAAGCCTCATGCATTCCTATTGTGTTCTCTGTTTAATGCTCTCAGTTTAAGATGTGGGCCGCAGCTCCCTGCTAATGCCTTTGTTTTGCCATCAAGGACACTAACACTAGAACCATTAGCCCAAAAAAAAAAAAAAAACCCTTCCTTCTTTGCTGTGGTCATGGTGTTTGTTTCACAGCAACAGACAAGTAACTAAGACAATCAGCAAAGTCACATGATAGGGATGGTGGAGGAAGAAGGAAGACAAGTCTGCTCAGTGGTTACAGCACCGTGGGCTCTGTCACGTGAGAAAAACAGCATGTTGTTGGATAAACACTTGTTCAGCAGGACTAATTACAAATGACCTCATGACTTACAACAGCGGTAACACCGGTCATTTTGCTCACGATCTTGCAGCCTGAGCAGATGCAGGCAGCCCGTCTCTGCTGTGCCGTCTGCAGCGTCAGCTGAGGCGAGTTGTCCAAAGGCTGGTTCCCTCCTATGTCTGAAATCTAGCTAAATGCACTCTTAGAATTCCCACACGTGACTTTTCTGTGACTCCAGCTCCACAAGATGTGGTAACTAGACTCAAAAGTCCAACCCGGCATGAAAGGGACATCCAGGCAGAAGCCAGAGTATCATTCATGACCTAACTTCGGCCAGCGGGCACTGCTGCCCAGTTGTAGTCTGTTCATTGAGGCGGTCACAGAGGTTATCCTAATTGTAAGGTGGGAGGAGAGTGTGTCTGTGGACTCCAGTTGTGTGGGATCAGAAAGGTGGTTGCAGCCATTTTTATAGAATACAGTCTGCTGCAACCCTCTTACCGGGTCTGGGACAGCACTAATTGTTAGAGCAGGAATCACTTCCCCTTCCCACCTCCCTGTCTCTGGGCTGCCATAGACGATCTGCAATGCTAAGAGATTGCCCAGACCCACCAGTGGATGACTGGAGAGAACCTCTGGAGGTGTGAGATACTTTCTAAATCCCAGTTATTCCACAAACACCCTCCCATTTGGGCGGTTCTATTTATGTTGAGGATGCTTTGCTAGAGATACAAGGGAATCTGTCACATCTTGATGCATTCACACTCTCAGTAGCAAACCAACATTACACACGTGACAAGGGCCAATACCATACCAAGGTTAGTAATAGATTCCTAGAGTGATGTGGGCCAGGTGCTGCAGAAACAGGCCGGTCAGTAGCTGAAGTCCTTATCAGGGGTCCATCCATGGGTTGTATGGGAAGGAAAGGAAGCTGTTCAGCTAAAGGACTCATGAGGATCCTAGAAAAGAGGCTAAGAGTTAATGCCTTGAGAAACATCGTCAGCTCATTGATACTGTCCAAGGAACAGGCAGGATGATGGAATAGTTTTGCGACTTATGAGCTAAGAGACCTGAGCACTAACTATATCTTTGTGTCTGTGAGCTGTGTGACCTTAAAAGAATTAGCTTTCTTCTCTGGGCCTCAAACGACCTCATCCATGAAATGAGAAGAGTGGCCAATGACCTCTAAGTTCCTATCCATCCTCCAAACTCCTAATTTAGGATTTATGAAAGGGATTTGTGGAGAGGTGTTTAAAAAATGCATATGTTTAGTTAATTTAGTAACTCAGCTTCATGTGTACAAATTATGGCTACCCCAGGAGAGACAGAGTTCTATTAAAAGCCTGGCATTTATTTTGATCATGCTTAGAAAGACTGCAGGAAGCCATGAGTGTTGCACACGGAACCTCTGCTTGCTCCTACCCGAGACAGATGACAAAGTGATAAGCAGGGCCAATTCCCCAGGGCAATATTTCTTCCCAAAGCATAGATATGAGTGAATTATTGCCATTCTTAATTGCCTAATGATTTTTTCCCCTTTCATGTAATCTTTTCAGGGGGGTTGTATTTTTACCATCTTGCAAATTCATATTGGCAGAGTGATATACATTGTCGAATAAAACACTGTGGCCAATCCATCAAACATCAGCTGCAGTTGCCTTAAGATTTTTTGGAAAGAGATTGGAATGGGGAGGAGGCGAGCTGGGGAGTGGAGGGTTGGGGAGGCGCCTAGTGGATGTGTTCAGTGACTTAGGCAGCACAGCCTTGTTGGGCCAGCAGAGCTCCTGGCTCACCCCTGTGACTGACTGAACATTCAGACCTACACTAGGCTCTTTTTCTTCCAAGTTGAAGTTTTGGCTCTTTGGGGCACTCACCTTATTAGCCATCACTGTCTGGGGAACTCAGAAGGCAATTAGGCCAGGGAGCCAGTCGGTTTTTTGGGGGGGAGGTTGTAATGGAATGTGGATTCTTTTTTTCCCTAACTTAATTGTTTGCATCTGACCAAAAATCATTACCAATTGATGGCTGCTTGGTGGCATCTGCAAACTACAGCAGTGGCCCAGTGGAGTTCTTAAGATGTGATAGGAGGGCCACTCTTTAGAGAGACCTGCTAGAGAGAAGGGTTCCTCATCTCTTTGGATGGCAGGGGTGCTTATGTGACCTTGGAGAGGACTGCTGATACTCTCCAGCCTCCGTTCCATTTTCTGTAATGTGAGGGCCAAGAGCAGCGACTAGAAAGCTTGGCACGGCAACGTCTTGGAGTCCCTATGGCAAATTAGTGTCAGCTGGGGTTCTTCTCAACCTCCCTTTGGTCAAGGTTCCACCCAAGGCCAATTAAATCCAAATCTCTAGAGGTGGGACCTGCGTGCCAGTAATCTTAAAGCTTTGCAAATGCTTCCAAAGTGCACCTAAGGTCCTGAGTCACCACCACCGGAAAGAGTCTCAGCCCGTTCCTGGAAACAATTATCCTAAATTTCTTCATGGGCAGAGGAAGTGCATGGGAAGAGAAATCAGGAGAACCATGGCTCCCACAAGCAATTTTCTCAGCAGTCATTTATTGAGGGCCACCATGTGCAGGGCAGAGACCTGTGCAGCTGCTCCTGCTGGGGCTGAAAAGAGGAAGTCCTTGGTTCATGGTGTCCTGCAGAGGCAAGCCACTGATCTAACACATGTTAAACATGCCCAGAAGAGATGACTCAGAAAAGGAAAGAAAAATCTAAAGCATCACTGTGACTAGACACCCAACAGAAACAAGAGAGGAAAAATTCTTTTGGCTCACGGTTTCACCAGTCCTGGTGAGGTGGCAGGAGCGTGTGGTAAAGACGGCAGTAGACCTGGAGGTTGGCTCAGACCAGGAGCAGAGATAGACTTCAAATACCCAACCCTACTGATCTGTTTCTACCAGTCAGGCCAGACCTCTCAAAGGCTCAATAGCTTTCAAAATAGTGTCACAAAATGGGGACCAAGTTCCAAACATGAGACTGGTGGATATTTCAGGTGACAGACTAGAAAGAGATTGATTAGTGTAGGCCACAGATAGCCAATAAAAATTTTAATGGAATAACATGTTATTTTAAAACTTTCTAGTAATGCCATCAAAAAAGTAGAAACTGGTAAAGTTTCTTTTAATAGTGTTCTGTTCAGCTAGCTATCTCCAAGATCTAATGCCAACAGGCAACCATTATAAAAATCAATAGACTAATTTACATTCTTTGTACCAAGTTTTCAAAATGAGCATTTTGTACACCGTGGTAGTTTGAGTGTAATTGGTCCCGATAAGATCATAGGGAGTGGCACTATTAGGAGCTGTGACTTTGTTGGAGTAGGTGTGGCTTTGTTGGAGGAACTGTGTCACTGTGGGGCGGGCTTTGAGGTTTCCTAGGCTCAGGATACTGTCCAGTGTCTCAGTTCACTTCCTGCTGCCTGCAAAATGTAGGCCTCTCAGCTGCTTCTCCAGCACCATGTCTGCTTGCATGACTCCATGCTCCCTGCCATAAGGATAATGGACTGAACCTCTGAAACTGTGAGTCATTCCAATTAGATGTTTTCCTTGTAAGAGTTGCCATGGTCATGGTGTCTTTTCACAGAAACAGAAACCCTAACTGAGACTTGCATGCATCTCAGTTTGGAAGAGCTAGACGTCCAGTGTCCCATTGCTAGTGGCTACCACATTCTCAGTGTCAGAGGGATCAGTACTGATACAGAGTAAACAAAGTGTTTCCTGTGATGTGTTGAGGAAGATAAAAGTCAGCTGTGGCCAAGCAGAGAGTAAGGAACAGGTATCCTGGATTGACTGAAAAACTTACTGGTCAAAATACAAAACAAAAACACAGGGGTCCTTATTCAAAAGTGATGTCTGATTAAACCAAGCAGAAGGCAGAACTCAAGAAATTGAGTTTCTCCACTTTTGAAGCTGGTCCTGCATGTTTCATGCCCTGGAATAACCCATCGACTTGAGTCTTCTTCCTTCCTTGGGGGCAGAAATTCCACTGTGATGCAGAATTATTCTGTCAAGTGCCTGTGAGGGCCACCTATCCCCAGACCCAGTGAAAGGCTGTGAGCATCTTGAGTCTTTCCAGGTGTGATGGCTAATTGGTTGTCAACTTGACACACCTGGAAGAAGGAACTTCCGTTGAGGTGTTGCCCTCATCAGATTGGTCTGTGAACATGTCATTCCCTTGATTTCTAACTGTTGAAGGAGGGCACAGCCCACTGGTGGTGCCATTCCTAGGCAGGTGGGGCTAGCTATATAAGAAAGGTAGGTAAGAAAGCCAGTAAGTAGCATTTGTTCATGGTCTCTTCTTCAGGTCTTGTCTTCAGGTTCCTGTCTTGGTTTCATGATGATGGACTGTAACATGTAAGATGAAATCAACTCTTCTCTCCCCAACTTGTGTCTGGTCACTGTGCCATCACAGCAACAAAAAGGCAAATAAGTGCAGCAGGTACATTTATCTCTTGGCTTGTGTGTCTAGCTTGCCCAGTGATGCTGCATCTAAGCTTGATAGGAAAGTCACAGTCCTCATGTGAAAGATGCATGAGAAGGAACCAACAACCACAAGTTGCTACAGCTGTGAGACCTCACAGGAAAAGCTGGGACATTAAAAAAAATCTGTCCTTACTGAGCCACTGAGTGAACCAACTCTGGGGCAGTCTTGAAAAATGATCTTTAGGATTTAAAAACAATAATATTTATATAATATATATTACTTGTGTAAATGTCCTTTAGCACCTCTGAAGTCCACTTTGGCCTGAAGCTCACTGGGGCTGCTTCGGTTCAATTTGTAGATCATTTTCATGCCTTCTGTCCTTGTTTCATACCACGTCAAACTGAATGTAAAAGTTGGTCCTTTTCCTAGTCTACAGAACACAAGGAGGAAAGGCCGTGGGGCGGGGGGCATTGGTTTAAGCACTTGTATCAAATTTATTTAGAGGAGCAAAGGAAGAGTGCTGCCCTACAACCAGCTAGTTGAAAAAGAAGAGCAAGGGCTGAGGATATGACTCGGTAGTAGAGCCCTTGCTTACGTCCGTGCGCCTGCAGACACTCAGGCATGTGCGTGTGTATACACACACACACACACACACACACACACATAAGAGCGACCCTCCCTCTTGGCAGTCTCAGTCACTTTAGCAACTGAGGCCCTTCCCATCATTGCCTTCTGTTTTCCCCTTGGGCCTTTCCCAACTTCACTTTTCTCCAGGGAAACAGGCAAACTCCTCCCATTTCCTCAGGATTTCTGGCAAATGAATTCCAGGCAGTCTTTGCCCCTGCTCTGGCTATGATGTAAACCATCTTGTGTACCCAGGACATGGACTTGAGTTTAAAAGCAGAAAGTCCCGGGTGATCCAGGACATATTGGTCACTTTGAATTTGGGTAGCCCCCTAGAACAACCAAGGACCTAATATCCCTGGAGGCTAGCTGCTGCCTTGATCTCAGATTCTCTCCCATTTTTCCTCCTAGTTTTAAATAAAAGAACAAAGCTTGTGAGGGTTGCTTGAGCTGAACATGGAGAAAGAGGAAGGGACGGGAAGCTTCTGGTAGAGTCCTTCTGGGGAATGGAGTGTGTCTTCAGCTGCAGGACGCCGGGAGGACTGAGGCTTCAACGGCCCAAAGTTTCTCTTTGTTCATATTTTAAGGCTCCAAGTTCTTTACAGTTCTTTTAGATGAGGATGGACCTGGTTTACATTTCAGGAGGTTAGCCCAATTACAGAGCAAAACAGATAGTGAGTTCTCTTTTATGATCATGGGTTGTTAGAGCAAACTAGAATGAGGGAGGTACTATACCACGCTCTGAGGAGCACAAAAGGGGTAGAATAAGTGTCCTTAAAGTCTATGACTTAGCTAAAAAGCTATGTGCTAACTACACACAAGAAAGGGGGATGAAATAAGATGATCTGAGAGCCATGTTCTCTGCAGCAGTGTGAAGATGGAAGGAAGTGTGAAGGAGCACAGGTTTGCCTGGTCATCACTTCATCAAGCTTGCCCCTGAGAAAGACAGTGCAATGGGTTAGTGCTGAGGAGGACTTTCGGGAGGAAGGTGGGTGATGCCATGGAACTGGCATGTGTTCTGAATGATGACAGAAGGCTGTATTTGTGATGTTGGATTGTCCCTACTCAAGAAGGACATGGACTCTTTGGCCACAGAGGCACACTGTGCATACTGAATAATTTCCCTAGAGGAAAATAACTCACACACTAGTGGACTCATATATTTTCCCCTTTCTTCCTTGCTAACTTAATGGTTCTTAGAAATACCTCTTTGGCATGAAGATCTCATGAGGAGCCTCAGTGGCGGGGACCGCGCTGGCCTTCTACAATGCAGGCTTTGTTATTATTCATATCTGGTGAGCCAACAGGCGAGATGATTCTCATCAGATGCCAGCTTACTGCATTTTCCCCATTTAGAGACGCATAGGGAAGCCCCAGGGTCCTCCAGTGGCTGGTAAAATGTGGAGAAAATATGAACAGGAGACTTGTTTGTGGTTGATGTGAACATAACATAAGCAGGTGCAGATAAGTAAATCTGAATAACTTCAGTGGATTTAAATATAGGGGTTGCCTGTTGACTGATGACCAGATCTGGGGTGGAACAGTGGTCCAGAATGTAAGAGCCCAAACTAAGAAAGGCACATGAGAACACAGGCGCTCTGTTAATTAGATAGTTTGTTTATGCAAAATGCACGCATGGAGAGTCCTGTATTGTCCCTAAGAACTGTTCACCCTAGAAGGGACAGTCTCTAGATGTCAAAGCATTAAAACCATAGAAAAGAATCAGACAAGGTGATACAAAATATCTGCTCTTGGAAGGGCAAAGGAAGATCACATGTTCAAGGTCAGCCTGGGCTATGTAGAGAAACTTTATATCAGAAAACCAAGAAATGAGGATGTAGTTCAATAGTAGAATACTTGTCTAGCACGTACCCAAGGCCATCTTCAGCAGTGTGTGTGTGCGCGTGCACATACATACACACACACACTCACAGAGGCAGTATGTTAGCGGGTACTGTATATGATGGGCAGACCCTCTGTAAAGTATTTGCTCAGTGGTAGCCTTCCTCCCCAGAGTCATTTGGCACTGACTGGTCCCTGCACTCTTCATAGGCTCTTCCCATCTCTTGTCTTGCACCTTTCTACCTGGTTTCAGAGAAGAGCTACTACTCAGGCCCAAGACCACTGCCCTTGTCAAGGCCTGCTAGGTTCCAGGAGTTTCTGCTGGTCCCAAACCCTTCTCAAGCAGTTCTTGCAAACCATACACTTACGGTGAACACCTGTTTTCCTTGTTGGAGTCTGGCGAGGGTCGGGCATGACCCAGCTCCCAATAAAACTCTTGAGCACTGAGTCTCTATGGCACTTTGCACAACTGTCAAAACTGATTTTTGGAAGAATTAATCCTGTTTTGTGTGACTCTGCTGGGTGAGGCCTCTGGCAAGCTTCTGCCCAGCTTCCCCATTCTTTGCTGACGTGGTTTTCTGTCCTCCCTTATCTTTTAGAGTCCTCCTTGTCAGTCAGTGGTACTGGTGGGTGCGGAGATGGTTGACAGACAGGCACATCAATCTGATTTATCTGAATTGCTCTGCAGGCATTGGGTGTCTACATCTTTGCTGTGTATGACTTTAAGAGAGTCAGTTATCTTTTGCTAAGCCTTAGTTTTCTCATCAAAAATGGACATATTGACTCCTATAGACACTTACTTCATGGCATGTTGGGAGGTTCAGATTAAAGACGGATGGACAAACATCACCAGTTCTTAACGCAAGCTATCAACGAAAGCTACTGGAAGTCTGTACACTCCCACTCTGCCTTGGACGGGGTGAATATCGGACTTGTTTCTGTTGGATGGATGAGAACTGTGTACATCTTTTCATTCCGCCCTCCTCCTGTGGCCCTAATGTGTGCATCCCATTCCAAACTTACATGCTGAAACCCAGTGACCAACGTGATAGTGTTGGGAGCAACACCTCTGGGTCTTAAGGTCACGAGGGATTAATAGCCCTTAAGAGAGCTCCCAGACAGCAGCCTTCCCCTCCTCCTTCTGCCATGTGAGACCGTCAAAAGGCCTCTTGCCATGAAACAAACATGGAATCTATGGAATTTACCTTGATCTTGGATGTCAGCCTCCAGAGCTGGGAAGTAAGTGTCTGTACATTTGCTGACCTGCTTGGGGTTAGAGCTGCCTTAAAGAACTTAAAGAACTCAGACAGGCTAGGCAGAGGTGGTTCACACCTTTAATTCCAGCACTTAAAAGGCAGAGGCTGGAGGACCTCTGTGAGTTCAAGGCCCACCTGATCTACAAAGCAAGTTCTAGGACAGTCAGGGCTGTTACACAGAAAAACCCTGTCTCAAAAAAAAAGCAAAAAAAAAAAAACAAAAAGAAGACGAAGGAGGAGGAGAAGAAAAGGAAGAGGAAGAAGGAGGAGGAGGAGGAGGAGGAGGAGGAGGAGGAGGAGGAGAAGGAGAAGGAGAAGAAGAAGAAGAAGAAGAAGAAGAAGAAGAAGAAGAAGAAGAAGAAGAAGAAGAAGAAGAAGAAGAAGAAGAAGAAGGCTTCCATAAGTCTGTGACACCTGGCATATTCAGATATCCAGATATGGGAGGAAAAATAATCGCTCAATCTTCAGTTCTTAGTGTGGAAAGGCAAGGACACAGCAAAGCAAATCCACACCTGGCAGAGGCCTTTCTGCTGCTATCACCCAAGTACTTCTCACCTAACTGCAGCCTTCTTCATTTTCCACCCTTGACCATGGATGTCGCTTCCAGAGCCTGCTAAACTCCCTTAAACCATTTGTTTCTGACCTCCTCCACTCATCAGCCGCTTGTCAGGCACCACCAGGAGGAAGGTGAAGGACTTAATTGATCAGGCCCGGCAGTAGCCTTGAGAACCTGATTCGGGTATTGACTTCTGAGGAGTCTGCCTCCATTGCTAGGAGCGGCTGAACATCAAAACTATTAACCTCTGGCCTTAGCAGTGGGTGAGGCAGCCCAGCAGCAGTAATTAGGAAGTCAATCGGAATCGCCTGTCTCACTTACACTGGCATGTCAATCAATAGCAGCGGTGACAGGTTCATTAGGCCCAGGCCATGCAAGCCCACACTGTAACAACCTCATAAAATACACCAGTGACTCAAGGCAGAGAGAAACCTGCCCAAAGGACTAGAGTGGATGACAATATGTATTGATTAGGGCCCCAGCAATTTATGAAGCTTTACTTGTTGACCAGCCTTTCTAACTCAGTCCTAAATTTTTCCAAGTAGTTGCAAGATGAAACTAAATATTACCCTTTTAAAAAGTGAGAGAAAGTAAGCTGTTGTCTGCAAGGGCATAAATGTTAGTTACCCCTAGCAAATAATCTATCAGAGTAAAACTTCAATGGTTACTTAAGGCTGAAGCCATCTTTGTCTCTGTGACCATCAGACTTTGAAAGGAGACATCTGGAGAAGAAAAAAATATGATAGGCCGTGTGATTAGGGAAGACTCTACCTTTTGAGAGACAGGGTGATTTAGGTATTCATTTCTTCCTGGCATTTTTATTTATTTATTTTATTTTTCCATTAAAAAATTTCCACTTTCCCCCCTCCCATTCCCCTCCTGCTCCCTCCCCCACTCATCCTTCTCCCTCCCCCTCCAGCCTTAAGAGAGGGCAGGGTACCCTGCCCTGTGGGAAGTCCAAGGCCCTCCCCCCCTACGTCCAGGCCTAGGAAGCTGTGCATCCAAATAGACTAGGGTCCCAAAAAGCCAGTACATGCAGTAGAAACAAGTCCCAGTGCCTTTATCAATGGCTTCTCAGTCAGCCCCCATTGTCAGCCACAATCAGAGAGTCTGGTTTGATTATATGCTCGTTCAGTCCCAGTACAGCTGGATTTGGTGAGCTCCCATTAGCTCAGGCACATTGTCTCAGTGGGTGGACCAAGCCTTCGCTGTCCTGACTTCCTTGTTCATCTTCTCCCTCCTTCTGCTCTTCAACTGGACCTTGGGAGCCTTCCTGGCATTTTTAATGGCTCATCTGGCTAGTACCAGGGGGACAGCTGACACCTGGGTTTTCACAGCTAATTTAAGAGCTCAGTAGAAGGAGGAGAAGAGAGGCAGCATACTTTTTGGCTTCTGCCCCATATACGACACTTCTTGGCCACATTTGTTAGAGTCCTTGCCTGACCCTAATCCCGATGCATTACAGGGCAGATATCCAAAAGTCTCCTTCAAAGCTGCATCCTTGAAAACACCACAAGGACAGGTGGCATGGTTGTGGCTTAACTGGATTTACATGCTACCTTACCTTTAGCCATGGGAAACAGCCAGGGGAGGAAGGAATGGTGAATGAGCCCAGGGTTAAAAGGCCAATGCTTTAATTCTAAGAAGTCATTAGCAGATGGAAGTTTGAAGTTGCTTTGAATTTAAGAAGATTCCCAAAAGTAACATCTCCACCACCAATCCCCATCTGGATTACCCTCGGGGGGATGGCCCTGCCACAGGAGCATGTGCAGTAAAACACACAGAGAGCAGGTCGGAAGGGCCCATCCACTCCCTGCTGTATGGTAATTGAGCTGTCACCGCGAGAGAGACCACTATCTCCTTCATTTTATCCCTATACAATGGGATTTAAAAAAACTCACTGTTTCTTTTCATTGTGGTTACTGTGAATTACTGATAAAACAATGGGGCAGAGGCTTTTTTTCTAATTTTGCAAAATACTGTGTCTGTGCAAAAGTACAGGTCTAAGGAGACCATCAGCTGGTCTCTCCCTTCACCTAGGAAGAGAGGAGATGCTTCTGTGGAAGTTGGGACTTTCTCTCCCCATGTCTGATGGACACGGCCAGACAGATAAACTGATCACTAAACTTTGCAAGATGCCCAAGGTGACCTCTGGCTCCCCTACTGTGACTTCTGTTGTAGAAAGCCAGTAACCAAGTAAGGTGTCCCCGGTCACGTTCCAAAATACTGGATTTCTCTTACATTTATTTAAGGGGAGGGTGGCATGCAGTGTGATGATGTAAGTGTGGGGGTTAGAGAACAACTCACCAGAACTGCACGGTTCTCTCCTTCCAGCATGCGGTCCTGGGGATTGCACTCAGGTCATCAGGCTTGGCAGTGAGTGTGCACCTGCTGTGCCGTCTCCCTAGCCCAAAGTACACATCTTCAGGTAAAGACAGTTCCTCAAGCAGAATTTTCTTCTGCCCTGGAGGTTCAGGGAATCTGGTTTATTTGAGCCTACCCACTACATTACCCTACTGTGGGCCTTACCTAACATCTTTTCTGGGGTTCCTTTCAAGACACGGGTGCCACTTTTCTGGCCACATACTTATATCTTTGTTAATAAACATAGAAATGGATTTTTTTCAGTCACTAAGAAAACAAGACAACATCATAGGCAAACACCCGAAAGCAAATAAATAAAATACATATAACAAAATTTAAAAAAATAAAAATAAATCATTAAAAACACACATACGACACCAAAGTTCAGACACCACATTCTAGCTGTTGTCCCTCACCTGTGAACTGTCTGGTGGCCAGGCCAGCCCTCCATTGTCCCTTCTCCAACCACCGTGGTCTCTGGTTCTCACTTTCAGGTCTGCCCTCTGTGTTCTGCATAGCCTGGATGCACCAAGGAGACCTATGGTGAGACCAGGTTGGAATAGCTGCTATGGCTGGGGGATTCTTGATTCTTTCTGGACACTGATGTCTCAAGTTCCAAGGTTAGCCCATCTGAGAAGAAGGCAAAGCCAATCCCCCAAGACTTCCCTTGTACCCACAATTGTGAACCTTGACCAAGAGCGCCCCAAACACACCTTTACTGTCGTTAGTGGGTTGATTTTGTCATTTTTGTATCTTATCAAGCTTGGGTTAGGATTGACTCTGACTGTTGATGAGGCTGGGATTCACCTATGTGTGGTTCCCTATAGACTTGTTCTCTCTCGCTCAGGACTATGTGGTCCTAACAGGAGGTTTGGGTGAGGTGCTATATACTCGGGTCCTCATATACTCATGTGACCAGGGGCCTCTTCATCCACTGTGACATTCAGCTGCCTATGCTTATGTCCAAATCCACACGAAGTTCTTGTCTCTACTCTGAGTGGCTTGCGATTTGCTGTTGGCTGGAGAAGTTTTGAAGCTAACTCTCCTAGTTTGGTGTTTCCCATCCACGCCTCTTCCAAGGTCATCCTCTTCTGTGTCTCCTTTGCCCAGAGGACCCCTCCACGAGTCCCACACTGAGGCAGGCCTTTGCAATCTGGAAACATCCAAAGCAATAAAAGGCTATTTCAGAAGAAGAAGAGCAGCTGCAATGTGCTTGGAAAGCCTATTTTCAACTTAGCAAGCCCCCCCCCCAGCTTGACTTCACACATCTCATGGTGGGAGGGTGATATGCAATGTTAGTCCTGGGAAAGGACATGGGGAACCGATGCCCTCCCTGCCTCCAGCACACTATGAGAGTAGCCGAGAAGCCTATCTTCAGACTCAAAAGAAACTTATTCTGATCTCTGCTCTGTTAACCGTGCCCAGATGACATCAGTTTTGACTTCTGGGAAATGGAGCAGTACCTTCATTTTAAAAATTTACAAAACAAATGCCAAGACATAAAAACTGTGTACCAATATTAGATCACACACTAACATTTAAATGATTGTGCTGTTTGTGTTGAAACGGCAACATTTTAAGCAGACTATTTTGTGATCGGCTCATTCGGTGTGTGCGTTCCAGTCTGCGTCACTCACCTGGAACACAGGCAAACCTGCTAGTGTGAACTGGTTTTTATGTATAAGAGAAGAGGGCAAAAGTGAAAGGGTGGTTTTTATTTATCAAAGGTTATGTTATAAACAGTCTCTGTTGTCTTAATTGCTTACAATGGTACTGTCTGCCCTGCGGCCCAGATTTCATCTGGAAGTTAAGATGGGCCACATTTGGGGGAGGGGTCTCTCTCCCACTGATACCCAATTATCAGTCACTGAAGCCCTGTGCTTCTCTCAGCTCATTCCAAAGTAGAAGGGACATCTGCAAGGTACCAGGGGTGTGTGCTTTGGGGACTTGGGAGAGGTGTGACATTGAGGTCTCTTCTTCCTGGTGCTGTGATTGTCCCTATTTCCTCATTTTCCCCACGAACACTGGCAGAAGCAGATGAGAGTGTGTGGGACCGCCAGCTCGCGGCAGACTCCACACAAGAAACACTTGGGCTCCACGACAGAGCAACCAGTCAATTACCAAGTCCGTTGCACCTGTGCCTGTTGCAGCCATTTTTATCACTTTGCTATGCTTCATTGACCAATGGATTTTTTTTCCAGCTTTGCACTTTTTTTTATTACTATTATTTGTATCTTCATCATTACCTCCGTGCCTCTGACGGCATTTAGATATGAACAGCCTATGAACCTTCGAGCCCGATTGTGCCATGACAAAAATATTGTCATTTACATTCTGTGCCAAAGTATTATATAAAAACACATCAACAAAAAGGAAATTCAGGAAGCTGGGAGTAAAGATATATAGTCAGCAAAGTATATAACTTCTGGCATATTACTGCTTAATCCTAGCATAATTATTCTCATCCTTTTATTTGATTAACTTCTAATGGTTCCTCTTGGTGTTAAAGGTCCCACTCTGATCATTTGATTTTAGTGTCTGCTATAATTACCGATAATGTTCTTTGCAAGACAATTTAATGATAACCGCATAATGGCCTATATGAAGAAAGCTGCAGGGTTTCAAAGCTTTTGAGTAATATAAAATACATTAGACTAACACAAGCTATCAACATGACAGGGAATGTTTGATTTACATTCAGGACTATGTTATAGCGTCGTGGAATTTTTTTCTTTTTCTTTTCCTTTTTTTTTTCCTTTTTGCAGCCATTTACAATAAATGACAGAACAGTTGGACAATCTGCAACTTGCTGATTGCAAAGAAGAAAAAAAATGTATTGCAAAGTTTGGAATGGTGTAGAGGCAGCCAGGAGATTGCTGAGTGAGCAGTGTCCTTGGGGTAGGGCACTGAGACCCTGAGTCCCTGGGGATAGATACCAAATGGCCTTTCCCTGGGTAGCCCAGCTAAAAATTGACAAGCCTGTTCCCTTAGCTTGTCTACTTGCACTTCAGATTCCAGCACTTCTGATCCTCCACACTAACCCTGCTTCTCAGGTTAATTGCCAGCTGCAGGCTCCTCTCTGGGTGGCATGCCTCCATCAACTACTTTTAGGATCAAAATGATGATATTTTGTTTTCAGTTACTTAAATGTCACCTCCCAAAACAAGCAAATGAGTATGCAAACAGAAAACAATCAACAGTTTGGTCCAAACCCCGAAGGCCAGCTCACCCCTGGCACTGGGGTGTCAGGCACTTGGAAGCCTGGCACGAGGTTCTTGTTCACTGGAAATAAGGCGATCACTCACCACTCTGGCCAAATGCAGCATAATTGATGGTGTGAGTAGACAGAGAAAATTTCCTGTCAGAAAAAAAGGTTAACTGCGGACATATTACACCCAGGCTCTCTGATTCCAGGATAATGGCATTTGGACAAAAGTAGGTCCCCATCCTTTTTATAGCACTTTATGCCCCATTAGTACTACTGCAAGTCTCAGGACCTGCCTGCTCGGGCACTTAATCAAAAGCAATGGGTTGAAAATCATGTTCCAGCTCTCCTCATATTTGATTCATTCCTCCTAGATAGGAAGAAGTAAAAAAAACCACATTACTAGCATCAAAACAGCACATGCATTATGTGCTAAGCAGTTGAGAAGGCTATCATTGGACTTTATCCCTTTGGGTGCGTGCCTGGACAAGCACTTTCCTATTCATCCATTCGGTGGGCTGAAGCAGTCATATTTCACTTTCCCTCCCGACAGACAACCCGTTAGTTTCCCACAGATCTCTCTTTTAAAGACACATCCATGTCACTTATTTTAATTGTAGGCTTCAGGCAGCAAAGCCCAGAATATCTCTCTCTCTCTCTCTCTCTCTCTCTCTCTCTCTCTCTCTCTCTCAACTGGAAACCCACTCCTTGGATGTAGCTCCTTCGAGAGCAGAATCTAATAATAGGAGAGGCACATTTCTTGGGGGAAGAATTAATTTATACACTTAATTACTCGGGATCCACTTCAAGCTCTCTGCCTTACCGCTCTCTCTTTCTTTTGGAGCGTTTTTAACTAAACACTGAGTGCCCTGACAGCCCCTGAGGAGAGCCTGCCTCATTTAGATGGAGAGGCCTGACTCCTCCCTACCTCTGCCCTCCTGGCCCGCTTCCGCACCCTCTAGGAGGAGATGGGTCCTCAGCCACGGATCTGCCGCCGCCCTGTGCCTCTTAATATTGATTGGGTTGGGGTGAGGGGCTTCGGTTCAGTGAACTGCTGGCTGTCACTCTCGCCCTCTCTGCGGTTTCCCAGGGGATTTTCGCTTGGATGCTCAGTCCCAGAATAACTCTGGAAAATGAAATCATTTCTTCTATCTGTTCAAAATGGGGGCAATGGCCAGGTCCCTGCTCATTGAGAAGGCCTTGGTCTGAGGAACAGGCTTTTTCTATGTGAGAGAATTTGTTCCACATCTTGTCCAAAGAGTCAAGAAAGGACACAGTCAACTGCAGCCTACAGTATGGGAAAGGCTTGCCAGCGCTGGATTGAGACAGGAGAGTTATTGCTTGCTTCGAACAGCAACAGACAAATGGAATGAGCGATAGGTCCAATGAAGCCAAAGTGTCCAGGAATGTTGTTCCTGATAACCTGGGGTAATTTCTAGAGACTGGGAATCCTAGACATCAGAGTTGTCAAAGTAAGTCTGGCTGTGTGCAGTGAAGGCAGTCCCTTGCTGCAGACTGACATGTGTCTACCTCTGGGAGTGCATGAGGGTTGTGTGACCCACAGTAGCCCTCTGATTCCAAAGGGGGACCCGTCAGTCTCCAGAGCATCCCTCCAATGGGAAGCAGTGTGTGACCCACAGTAGCCCTCTGATTCCAAAGGGGGACCTGTCAGTCTCCCGAACATCCCTCCACTGGGTCAACATTTGGAGATTTAGTCACTGTTTATAGATCAGCTATACTAAGTGCACATGATATCTGAGGTTGCCAAAACGGAACAGGACATCAACATCACATTGAGGTTAACCTAGGTTCAATCTTGTGCTGCCTTCATAGAATATTTCATTTAAATTATGGTATTAAGTTGAAAAATGTCTTTTTCCGATTGTATATCCCAGTCTATAGCAATATGAACTCTGTATGTTACCTTGATAATTATTTTTAAACCTTGTAAAACATCTAGAAGAGAACTAAACCATCCATTTATCAAGGCTCAAGAAAGAGAGCTGTAAATAGGTTTCATGCACTGTAGAAAGCAGAGGAAAAGAGGCAGATGGCTCAGCCGTTAAAGGCTAGGCTCACAACCAAAAATATAAGATTTGATTATATAGAACAACAAATGGTTTAAGTTTTAAGAGAAAAGTACTGTAGCTACTATGACAAAGAGTTAATCTCTTCATTATTAACAACTATCATGTTACTCAAGAAGAAGATATGAGGGTTCCACAAACTACAGATGTATGTACATTTGTATATACGTTGTATCTCAAGTATGCATATAGAGATGTACATTTCATAGGATAGAAAATGCAATTGGTAAACAAGAATAAAAATGTTCAATTTCATTAGAAATCAAGAAACATAACTTAAACCATGTCTTTCCTCAAGCACCATCCCTTCACTCAGACCTTCCAGTGTGTTCTGTTTCATCATCTCATCAGTTTTCCCTACTTACTCTAACTTACCAAACTGTCAACCATACTAACGTTTGGTTAATGCTTTTAGGGCACATAGTAATTCAGTCCCAAAGCAGCAGCAAATTAAACAGAATTTAAAATGAAAATTTTAAAACATCATCTTTTGTGCATTAAATTGTGTGTGTGTGTGTGTGTGTGTGTGTGTGTGTGTGTGTGTGCGTGCGTGCGTGTGTGTGTGTGTGTAGACACGGTAGTCTAGCTGGCTTGAAACTCACTATTTTAGAGCAGGTTGGCCTTGAACTTGAGTAAATATTCTTGCCTCTGCCTCTCTAGTGCTAAAATTACAACTGTATCACCATGTCCTGATAAATAACTTTTCTAAAAAAAATTTGGTGGGTCGTGGGGGAGCTGGAGAGACAGCACAGTGGTTCAGAGTTCTTGCTGGGTAATTGTGGGCTCTCCAGATCCCACCACCCATGTTAACAAACCAGATATTCCAGAAGCACTCCAGCTCCAGGAGATATGGTGCCCTCTTTCAACCTCCACTTGTGCACATGTGCATATACATACATGCACACAGAAGTAAGCAAAAATAAATCTTTCAATGTTTTTTCATACCAGTATCTCAAATTGTTACTGTTGTATATCCTGTGGTGGTCTTGTAAGTAGATAAAACCTTCCAGAAAGCAATCCAAAGACATAAAAATGTTTATACTTTTGACCCAGGAACCCCACTTCTGGGACTCTGCCTTTAAAATCTAACCCAGAAAATGAGAAAGCCAATCTGGGAAGGTCTTTATTGCAGTGTGGCTTATGATGACAAAAATCGAAAACAAGCCAGTCCCACAGGAGCTGCTGGTATCATGTCCACTCTGTGAATATTCTCCAGTATTACAAACGTTGCTATGTGAGAAAGACTCTTTTTACTATTACAGGAAAAGCTAGTTCATAAAAATTGAAGGTCCACTAGGATTTCCATTAGGTACAAAGCAAACATGTGCAAAAAGACAGAAACACATCAAAATGATGCCAGTCACTAAGATCACTACACTCCTAGAGGGGATAAAAACCAAGACCGAGGCAAAGCAAAGCCAATGGACTCCACGAAGGTTTAGCAAATGTGTGAGCGTGTAGGCATCCCACAAGTTAACAGTGTGATGACGGCGACTCTGAAAAACTGTAGAGGAAAACAGCTTAGGAAAACAGCTGAGCAATTCTTACTGCGCTAAATATGCTACTATGTAACCCATCAATCCCACTTCTGAATATATATCTTAGAGAAATAAAATAATATCATCATCAAAACATAGGTGGGAACACTTACAGCAGCTTTAATATCCATAACTGCCCCACAAAAAACCACAACTCAAGTGTTTATCAGCTGGAAATGGGCAACAAATATCAACACATCCTTACAGGGGATTAAATATTCAGCAGTCACAAAAGCAAGATCTGGTGCGCACAACACATGCAGTGTTGTTGTAGAAGGCTGCTTGGTCACTTGTTTGTTTCTCAGCTGCCCAGACTCCTGAAATAACCACGCAGAAACTGTATTCATTAAATCACTGCTTAGCTTAGCTTCTTTTTGGCTAACTCTTACATATTAATTTAACCCATTTTGATTAATCTGTGTATCACCATGAGGCTGTGACTTACCATGTAAAGTTCCAGTATCTATCTCTGGCTGGGCTACATGGCTTCTCTGACTCCACTTTCTTTCTCCCAGAATTCAGTTTAGTTTTCCCTGCCTAGCTCTGCTCTACCCTATCACAAGCCCAAAATAGCTTTTTTATTAACCAATGGTATTCGCAGCATACAGAGGAAAATCCCACATCACCTCCCCTTTTCTGTTTAAATAAAAAGGAAGGTTTTAACTTTAAAATTACATGTAACAAAACAGTTATCAAGCAAGAATTACAGTTACAATATTTATATCTACTTTATCTTTTATCATAACTAAGGAAAACTATAACTATATATTCTTCAACTCTATCAAAGACTCCAGAAGGATATAATATTACCTAAGTAAACAGGAAGTACACTGTAAGCAACTTCCAAACTCTAGAATTGACAGAGACAACTTGCTCCCTAGACAGTCACCCAAAGTTCTTCTCTATCATTGGGGCATCCAATCTTCAGACTATAGGCCTATAGTATCAGGCAGACTTTTCCATGAAGCAAGAAATTTCAATGACAGTTCTGCCTATAATGGCAGTTTGTCAGTCACTTTCATTTGTGTCCTGTAGAATGTCTAGTGACTCTTTCATGAAGCAGAAACCCCTAAGAATCATCTCACTTTTAGGCAAGTTTAGCAGTCACTTCTCTGTGGGTCTTGCATGTCCAGTTCACACAGCATACCATCAAGCAGTTCAGGCAAGAGCAGTTTCGTGCCCAAATGACTAGCAAACTCCATAAGGAGCCTCTTTGGTGCCCATCATCCTCTTGAAGTAGACTGATGTTGCCAGGAGTAGATGTGTCTCACGGTCATGAAAAGTCCTAAGTTCTTAAAGCACTTTAAATACCATATTCTGTAGTCTTTGAAAGATTTGAAGAATGCCTATCCATCTGAAACACATCTCTGTACATCTAGAAAACCTAACATGACTACAAACTTGACTATTATAGATGACTATTAACCTGTATTTATTAATCATTCATTATATTTTAAAAATGAGCTGCATAAACACAATACCTTAATCAAGAGCAGAAATATAAATATAACAAAACTGTCCTAAAATTTGTATCAATAAACCAAGATCTATACCAATGCAAATCTCTATAGCATATCCCCCTTTAAATGTAAATGAACATTTATAAACACTATTTGGGGAATTTGGGCATGGTTCTCTTCACACTACTTCCTGCTTTTTGTTGAGTGAAGTTATTTTTGGCAATGTTCACAGCAATCTTCCAGGGGGTCTTGGTCCATCAAACCACATTAGTCTAGAAGGATTCCACAGGTTCTCATCCTCTGTGGAAACAGAAGAACCTCTTTTCCAAAGCAACATATTCTTAGACCTAAGTTCTAAAGATAAGATACCTTTAAAGTATATATATATTGGTTCCTTAGCTCCTTCACAGTCAAAAAATTCAAAGAAAACACAATAATATACATAATTCAGACTCTCTGTGTATATTCCATCTTTACATGGCTTATTTTTCTTAGTATATTCCTTTTTTGCTACAAGTTTAATATTTATTTTATTGTCTTTACTCCTTTAATCTATGACTGTTTGTACTCTGTCTCTTTAGAGACTTTGGGTTTTTTTTTTAAAATGATTTGCTTCTTTTTCAATTCTCTATACTTTTTTTCTTCTCTCTCCCAAGCCTACATACATTTATCCAACACTGTGACCCACTTAGAGGTCTTTTTCATCTGAATCTGTCTTTATTGTATATCTGTAATTCTTTTCTGTCCAGGAGCACTTCTTAAAATGCTAAGTGCTTCTTAAAAACCTAAGCAGCAGCATTGCTTGGGCAAACAAGACCCTACCTGCTTGCTCCACCCAGTCCAACATGGCGTGGTGGAGGTCTGTTTAGCATGAGCTGTGCTCACAGCCCCATTTTCAGGCATATAGCAGGTCTATGTTGCCATTAAGCAACTTGTAACACTCTGTTCACAGAACCCATTTAAATGTTTGACCTCCCAAAAGAGTCAAAGTTTGCACTGGCAGCTTGACCCAGAAACTGCCATTTCAAAACCACATGGCTTTTTTTTTTCTACCTACCACTACTGCTGAATCAGGAAGACCTCTCTTAAAGGAGTCATGGCCAGCAAGCAGAGCCCATCTGAAAAAAAAAAATGCAGCTAAACTTTATTTTTTTTTTTTTAGTGCCTAGAATTCTTTCCCAAGCCCTCTCAGGTTTTATGTGATGTTTAGTTGGCCACGTTGGCGCCAATTTGTTGTAGGAGGCTGCTTGGTCAATTATACATTTCCCAGCCACCCAGACTCCTGAAATAACCACACAGGAACTATATTAATTAAATCACTGCTTGGCCCATTAGCTCTAGCTTTTTATTAGCTAACTCTTACATATTAATTTAACCCAACTATGTATCACCTCGAGGCTGTGGCTTACTGGGTAAAGTTCCGGTGTCTGTCTCTAGCGGGGCTACATGGCTTCTCTGACTTGCCTTCTTTCTCCCAGCATTCAGTTTATTTTTCCCCACCTAGCTCTGCTCTACCCTATCACAGGCCCAAAACAGCTTCTTTATTAACCAATGATATTCACAGCATACAGAGGGAAATCTCACATCACAGTGTTACTGAGTGGAAGAAGCAAAACTTAAAAGATTATATATTGCATGATTATACTTACATGACATTCTGGGGAAAGCAAAATTATAGACAAGAACAGAGCAGTGGTTTCCAGGGTCTTCACATAGAGGAAGAGACTGGCTATCAAGGAGTTCAGGGAACACTTTCGATGGTGTGTTAGACTGGAGTATCTTGTTACATGATTGCAAGCATTTATCAAAATTTTCAGAATTGTATACCCCACAAAAGATGAGTTCTTTTCTATATTGCTCAACTAATTTTATCCTTGTCATCCCAAGAGCTATTAATAGTTTTGACAAAGCATTAAAATTATAGATAATTTTTCTCTTTTCCCCATTTCTCAAATCTTCTGGCATAATTTTGAAAAAGGAAAATGTATCGCTATGCTTATTGTATTCTTTAGGAAGGTCATGAGTATATAAATAGATGTTAGTCTGTTCTCTTATTCAAAGATACACTAGTAGGGGATGATGTAAAATTATTTATAAACTTCAAAACTCCATGAGCTAGGAGACTTCCCCTAACTGGCTCATACATTTTGGATTTTTAAAGAAATGCTACTTTTTACCTGCCTTGACTTCAGGTCTTAAATAAGGTAACAAAGAGGTTTTCTTTAGTATATGCTTAGTTTAGAAATGGCAGTCTTGGAAGTAGAATGTATTGTAAGAATGCAAGGTTGGCTCAAAGCCAGAAAGTCTATTGATATAAAATACCATATTAACAGAATAAGGAAGATGATGCATATGAGCATCTCAATAGGTACAGAAAATGTTTGACAAAAAACCAACATCCTTTCAAGATAACATTCAACAACTGAAAATGTTGAATGTAGAAGAGAATATCTTAACCTCAGAAGCTTACACTAGCATCATACCTGCGGTGGGGAGCTGAAAACGAAATTAAGATCAGGAATATGAATAAAATGTCCACTCTCAGCAATTTTATCCAATGTATAATGTTCTAGCCAGGATAATAAACTAAGGAAAATAAAATAAAACCCATCAAATTGGAAAGAAAGAATTAAAACCATAAAAACATTAAAGACATAAAACCATAAAAGATCATCCATATACATCAAAAAACAACAACAAAAAACTATGAAAACTAACCACTAAGTTAAGCCAAGTTGTAAGAGACAAAAATCAATAGACAAGTATCAGTTGTTTTTCTAAGCATGAGCAGTGAATACTCCAAAATGACATTAGAAAGATATTTCCATTTACAACAGTATTAGAAAGAGTTAAATATTGAGGAAAAACTTTAACAAGAGAAGGCAAAACATTAAAAAAGACTACACTCTACAAGCTGTGGGAATGAGGGCTGCAGTATTAGCATAAGGATGTACACACCGCCATGGAATGAAACTGATGATCCAGAAATACAGCCTTTCATTCACGGCCAATTGATTTTCAATAAGGGCAAAAAGACAATTCAATAAGAAAGCCTGAGTGCTCGCGACAAATGATGCCGGGACAGCAAGGATAACTGCACGCAAAAGCTGAAGTTGGACCCCTTCCTGAAAGTCATGTGCAGAACGTAACCCAAAGCAGATCACGGGCTTGAAGAAGTATAGGTTCTGATAATTTAATGATTTCTTAAATGTAACAAAAGGAGGGAAACTAGACTTCATTAAAATGGAAAGCTTTTGTGCATCAAAGGAACGGGTCCATCTGTAAAAGTTGATCTCTGGTCTCTGCACACACGTGGGCAAGCTTGCTCTCTCTCTCTCTCTCTCTCTCTCTCTCTCTCTCTCTCTCTCTCTCTCTCCACAGATTGTCCCATGACATTTATAGGACAACTTCTTTCCTAGGCAGAAAGTACGTAACTGGTTGTATGGGGCTGAGGAGAGGGAGGGATGAGGAGTGAATCTCAGGAGCAATGAGTGCACTCTGCAGTTAGACAGAGGCCAGAGCTCTAGGACTCTGAGGCGATGCTGAACACCAGTTCATTACACTCTTTAAACGGGTCAGCTTTATGGCACTTAAATGATTAGCATCTCAATTAAAAATGAAAGTGAAAGGCTAGAGAAAGATACTGGAGTAGTTTGGGGCAGATGTATGCAAACACCAGCCAGTCTATGTTAGTACTGCTGAGGCCTTCTGGTCATTAGATTCTCTGACTGTCATGGGGCAACACGAAGTGGGAATTGTACCAGGTACATCTGTTTGCCTAGCTCTGGTTCCCTGTCCCATATTGCCAATATTGCCAATATTTAGACGTATGGTTCTAGAGGTGTCAGCACACGTGGACATGACGGGTATGTCTAGATGAGCATAGTGAAGTTGGACATGGGTATGTCTGGATGCTGAAGGATGAGCAGAGTGAAGCTGGACATGGGATGTCTGGATGCTGAAGGATGAACATAGCAAAGCAGATATTATTCATCCCCAGGGCATCCTTCCTGAAAACTTCCTTCTTAGGGTGACTTGCTCCTTGACAGGTCTCTGGTGTCTTGAGAGTCCTGGTGCCACTGCAGGAGGTTTGAGTTTGAGTTGTGTGTCCTCCTCTATGCCTCCTCACTTTGAATGACTCCATCCCACATCACAGTGAAGATTATACATGAACGTGTTTGTCTAAGAGTACATGAAACTTCATTTATATCTAACTTCTGCCTTGAGTCATGCTTGAACAGTTGGCAAAACGATGGCAATACTTTGAGAGTATTTGGTTAGAATTTAATTCATTTTATTTTGAATTTTCTGACCTTAGCGCTCTCTTGCTCTCTCTCTCTCTTTAAGAATGAAGCAAAAACAAGTAAAATAACAACCGTTGTGTATCATGACAGAATAGACAGTGTGCTTCTGGAATCAGATAAGATTTCCAAGAAATTAGATGACTATATCTGCAGCCCACTCCCCCCACACTATCAAGCATAGCAAGAATCCCTGGAGTGTACAAAGTAGGAGGTGAACCCCTGCCCAAGATGAAGGCTTTTGCTGGACCAGAAACACCAGCAGCCTCATGAACACGAGTCCCCAGCATGACTCGTCCAGCAGTGTGATCAAGGATTTCCCATGAGTAGGTGACTGGCCACGTGGCAGAACTGACCTATCAAAAGATGTGGGTCTGTGGTAGCAGGGATTCAGGTCCTGATTGGATCTTCCTCAGGCTCTAACGGGAAGGTGTCAAACTGTTTCTAAAGCCACCATGCTTTAGAACCCTCTCTGTCTGTCTAAAGGGAACTCGTGGCTCAGAGGAAGAAAGCAATTTAGCACATTTGGCTAAGTATTAACAGAGTCAGGGCTAGAACTCGACTCCCTCCAGTCCTACTTAGGCCTCTTGCTGCATACTCACTCATGATTCAAGGCTGTCACTATGCCCTAAGATTATGTCAGCATATGAGAACCAATGGTGTCAGCCAATTCTCTGCTGCTGACAAAAATATCCGAGACAGACCATCTCAAAGAGAGGAAGACTACCCTAACTAATGGTTTTGGCTCATGGCTGCTTGGTTCCATCATTTGGGGCCTTAGGCAAGGCAGAACTTGCCCATAGCAGCCAGGAAGTTTGGGCAGGGCAGTGTCCAATGTACCCTTCAAGACAACAGTCCTTATGACCCACTTGCTCCAACTGGGCTCTGAAATTTTTTACCACCTTCCAGTAGTTCCATCAGGGGACCAAGCGTTCAACACAGAATCCTCTAGGGCCCACCTAGAGCTAAAACATAACAGCCCATTTGTGCTACCGAGGACTCTCAGCTCATTTATCTGTGTCTTTTCACCTGGAGTAACTGAGTGCAGCCCTCAAGGAGACCCCCAGGAAAGAAAGGTGAGTATGTAACTACACAGAGGGTTAACCCTAGGCCCACCTGCTCAGAGACTGATTGAGTTCGGGACATGGTTCCCTCACATAGAGTACCTTGGCATTTGAGAACACAGTGAGAACAGAACGCCCGTGTCACCTCCTGTTGCCCTACTCCCCTGAAGCAGGCTGTGAAGAATCCCTTCCTTCAAAAAAATATTCACAAAACCCTCACAGGAGAGAACATCCCAAAGGAGAGCTGTGTCTCTATCATTCAGAGATGCAGGACCCAGAAGAGTCTAAACCAACAGGTTTTTCCATGGTCCCCTGCAACTACAGTGAAATGGCCCAGAATCTGTGTAATGGTGCTTCTGCATGCCTGTCTGCTCTCCATCAAAGCTAAGTGCAGAAATACACATTTCCATGTTTTGTTGGATCTTCATTTTTTAAGACTCTGCTGCCCTTTAAAACCTACATTAAGTAACTTGGAGGTTAAGGGCATCACTCAGTGGTATACAGCTCTTGCCTACCATACATGAGGCCCTGGCTTCTATCTCTAGCACCGGGGAGAAGGGGAGTGGGAGGGAGAGAGGTAGTGGGGAAAGTGCTCAGTTTGTCTTGGCAATGGGCTGTGGGGACCTCAGCCGTGAGCCTAGTGATGGACAAGAAGATAATTACCTTTTCTCCCCTATAGAACATACGAAAGACCTCTGAGAAAGGAATGAGTCGGAAAGCCACGGGGTAGGGAAGCAGAACAGTGTCAACCTGAAGGACAGATGCCCTGCTGGTTGCCCCCAGGTCCTCCTGAGTTGGGTCACCTCTCTTAGGCCCATTCCCAGATGTCCTGGTTCTCTTTCTGATAGTCTGATAAAATGCTGACCAAACCAATGTGGTGGAGGAAAGGGTATATTTGGCTTAGGGTTTACAGTTAACCCTTGACAAAAGCCAAAGCTGGAACTCAAGCCAGGAATCTAGAGGCAGGAGCTGATGCAGAGACCATAGAGGAATGCTATGTACTGACTTGCTCAGCTTACTTTCTTATTCAACCAGGACCATCTGGCCAGGGATGGCACAGCCTACAGTGGACCGGGCCCTCTCACATCAATCAGCAGTCAAGAAAATGCCTCCACAGACCAATCTGATGAAGGCAATTCCTAAGTGAGGTTTTCTCTTCCAAGATGACTCCATTTGTGTCAAGTTGACAAGACCAGCCAGCATGCCAGAGAAGGAATCCCACAGCCTCATCCTGGCTGGAAATAGTCTGGGCCCTGAAACAGTACTCACGTCTCTGAGTCCCAGATTCCCACTTTTGACATGAATGGATGAAAGAAAATAGCAACTCGTATTTCTAGACCTACTTGGATGTCTGACTCTAAGGGTTCTTTTACTTCAAAAAGGATTCTAAACTCTCCCTGCCCCTCATTTCCTCATTCCTGTTTCTTTTCTTCTTTTGTGCCACAGTAAACGCCTGGTAGGTGTTTGTTGAAGCCTCTGCCTCTCCATTCTCACCTTTAACTTTCTGTCCCCATCACACCACTGAGACTATTTGCCAAAGTCACCAGTTAGTTTCATGACCAAGCCTCAAATCATTCCCCTGTTTGTTTATGCTGTGGGATATTTGTTTAATGATGCAAAGATGTGTTGCATCCTTTTATGTTGCATTTGTTTAACTCTGTGAAGCTGTGTTAGTTTGTCTGTCTAAAACACCTGATTGGTCTAATAAAGAGCTGAATGGCCAAAAGTGAGGCAGGAGAAAGGATGGGTGGGACTGGCAGGCAGAGAGAATGGATAGGAAGAGAAATCTGGGAAGAAAGATCAAGGAATGAGAAGAGAAGGGTCCAGTCACTCAGCCACGCAGCCAAACACAGAATAAGAAGGAAAGAAAAGATACACAGAAATAGAGAAAGGCAAAAGCCCAAATGCAAAAAAAATAGACAAGATAATTTAAGAGAAGTGGCTAGAAACAAGTCAGGCTAAGGCTAGGCATTTATAAGTAAGAATAAGTCTTCACGTATTTATTTGGGAGCTGGGTGGTGGGCCCCTAAAAGAGTCAAAAGAGTAAAAGTAAAAAATAATCAACTACACCTGTTCTTAACTTACCTGAATTCCCCCTAATGTGTATAGAGTTAACCACCTCTTCTTTCTGGAATGTTCTCCTGGCTTCTTTACCTATCACTTTGTAGATGTTCCTGCATCTAACTGAGCAGATCTTTATGCTGCCTCCCCTACTAACTCTCATACACTAGCTGTGGAGATCAAACTGCATCTGGACATCTCTATGGTCCTCTTCTTCATCCACTTTCTAAGTGTCTCATTTAAACCAGTTCATGTTGCTCTTCACAACTACCCAATTGACTTCTCCAATTACAAGGCTTGCTAAGATGCTGGTGCTGGGTTGCTTGTTGCTCATTGTTGCAGGTGAAGAGAAACCCATTTCTAATTGCATGTGGCCAATGGGAGTTGCTGCCTTGGTTTTCTCCTGTGAGCTGCCTCCAACTCCCTGTCCTCACCTGGATCCACACTAAAGACATAGAGGTGGCCCTTGGTCCTTCTTTCTCCCTCACTCTCACTCTCTCGTCAACCTAAATAACACAAGAAGGTTCTAAAAAGATTAATAAATTTATTTTGATTAGCAGAGTCCTACAATTGTTGTGTTTTGGTTCAAGGAGTTGAAGCAAGAGCAAAATTTAAAAGACACAGCAAAGACAAATGTGTAAGATGTTTGATACGATAATCACCGGCTGTAGGGTCAATTAAGCCTCAGTAACAAGGGGCTCCAGCACAAGTTTGAACTGATAATTGCTGGGTCAAGACCCTTGAAGACCGGACCAAGGCTGTGGTATCTTGGCACAAGATTATGGCTCTGGTGGAGTCTCTTGAGAAAATTCTCACACTTGCATGTAACCACTTGGCTTTACTTGTTGTTTGTTTGTAAAATCTGGACTCGGCACGAGTGACTTCATTTTAATTCTGGCAATTTTCACACTCTCTTACCCACACCTGTAGACCTTCAGCCAGAATTCCAAGTACTAACCCAGAGCTCTTCCAGTCTTCTACTGGTTGCCCTGCCACCCTTGTAGGTCTCCTGTTACCTCTCTCCCCAGGGACCACTACCTCAACTGGAAGTTGAGTTTCCTGCCTTCTCACTTGCCCCCTTCAATCCATCTTTCCTACCACTGAAAATCAGATTAGGGACCTGGGGGACACATCAGTGAGTAACAGCACTTTTTATCCAAGCATGAAAAATGGGGTTCTGATCCCCAGCACCCACATTACATGACAGGCATGGCTGAATGCAACTGCAGCCCCAGTGTTGGGAGCAGAAGCAGCCAGATCCCAGAAGCCAGCGTACCCCAAATGGTGAGCTCATGGATCAGTGAGAGATCATGTCTGGAATGAATAGGGTAAAAAGCGGTGGAGGAGGACACCTAGAGTCACATCTGGCCTCTGAGTTCTCAAGTGTGGGTGTGCATACCCACATACGTACAACCTCCCTCCACACAAACACACCAAAAAGCAAAGTCAGATTAAACCACCTTTCTATTTAACAACATGCTCCCAACATGGTATCTCTTAGATCTAAGAATAAAATCCACATTTCTGGGGCTGGAAAGATGACTCAGAGGTTAAGAACACATGGTGCTTTTTTTTTTTTTAATCTTAAAAGAAAAAAATCCGCACTTCTTAGCCTCATTCATTTTCAATGAGCTGACTTTCTCAGTTAGCTCTTGTTTCATGTCCACATTCTCTGAGGTGCCTTCCCTATGCCACTAAAGTGTTTTCACATCACTTGTAGAACCATCTAGATTTTTGATCCTTATCTGTTCATTTACTGTCTCTTTTCCTCCATCATTAAGAGATGGAGACGATCTCTACCTAATTCACTCCCATAGTCTTCGTATCTAGATTAGCATCACCTACATAAGGTGATAGTCAGTGCATATTTGCTGGATGAATGAACAAATGAATGTATGATCATCTCAGGAGTGGAGCCTGAAAATCTCCATTGAAAATACATTCAGGAAGCGAGAGATGCTACTTGTATAAGATCTAATGTATTTCCCAAGCAGGATACAGGAGATGAGTCACTATTTCCCAAGATTAAGGAGGGCAATACTTACCTTAATGGAATATATCTCTAATGGTAGAATGGCTGGGCCTGTAACGAGTTTTGAGATGTGGGTCAGTGGTGTTTTTCCTCTGCGTGACCCTTTTCGCGTGACATCAAGACTTTTGTCTTTGTTTCTCTGTGGAGCTGGCTCTGCCTCTAGCTCAACAGCTGGGAGATAAAGTACCTCTATCTCCCTTGAAAGGAATCAATAGGAAGAATGAGCACTTGGCTCTCTCCAAAAGGTCAGCTTGACACCTGATTTCTCAGGCTGCTCTCTTGATCCCTCCTCCCCATTAATGGAGGAGCCTTCTCTTTTCTGGCAGACGACTTTCAAAGAACAGATTTGTAATACAACATGGGGATTAAGACACTATCTCAGAGTTCATTTAGTTTGGCCCCCTTGAAGAATGAAGCTTGGGTCCAGAGCGCAGGCCAGTATGTGCCTGGGACATGCATCTGTGTGTGGGGGCCTGAGTGCAGGTCTGAGGAGATGCAGGCGGGGGTGAGCTTCATCAGGAAGAAACTCCACCAATGGAGGGATTGTCTGCATGTTCACACAAGCTGGAGACTGGGCAGAGCTGTTTAGGTGACCCCAGGCATGAAACATATGTGTACTTTGCAGGTTTGGTAGAGGATGCCTTGCTGAGAGCCTGTGACCACGTGACCATATCACTTGCGGTCACTTAGTTTTCCTCCTCTAAGAACTGAGCCAGCTAACCAAGCCTTCTGCATCCAGTTCATTTAGTCATTGCTAGGACTAAATGAAGGCATTGGAGTTCTTCTGACCAGAAAGCTCTGCACATCTGAGTTGCCTTGCAATCGTGCTTGGTTGTAACTGACCCACACATGTTCCTGGAGATGTGCGACGTGGCCTGGGCTGCCTTCAGCCTTTCTGCACAGTGATATTCCTTTTAAGAAGAGCTAATACACAAAACCCCATGTCCCCAAGTGCAGAGAAACAAACAGCCTGCAGGGCAAGGTTGCCAAGGCCTGGGATCCTAAGGTCTGAGAAACATCTGGGCCCCCCAGTCAGCACCCCACCCCCATCCAGTACCTCCCACCTCTCTCAAAGCTGCAGGGAGGATTATCTTTTTTTTTTCTTCAATGAATAGGATGGGCTGTGGACGCCTGGCAGGCCCCATCTGTCCACTGCCCCAGCTCAATTTGATTCCCATTCACTGGCCATTGTTTGCCTCCTTCTTCTGATGAGCAATCTAGAGGGGGTGGGGTACAAAGGTTTAACAGTTCTCCTTGGCTTAGTGGAGCCAGGACCCCTCCTTCACAGCCCTACCCCTGCCCTTGCCCCTGGAAGGGAGTCTTCTGGACTGGCTCACTCCCAGCACAGAACCAAGTTGGCCAGGGGGCTGTGTGGTGATGATGTCGGGGTCCTGGATAGTTGCTGTGGGACCGGAGTAGGGTTTGGGTTGGACAATTAAAATGCACAACCAAATGGCCAGCCCTAAAAACATACAAGTTGCATTATACATACTGAGCAGGCCATGTTTTGGAAAGTATATTTATATACATACATGTATGCAATAACATAAATGAACAAAGAGGCCATGAATTTGAAAGAGAGCAAGGAAGGGGATGAGAGGGAGTTTGGAGGGCGGAAAGGGGAGGGAGAAATGCTATAGTTATAATCTGAAAAGGGAAAACAAAGGACTACCAGTGTCAGGTGTCCTAGAGGGAGGTGGGGAAGTAGGCCAGGTTAGACCAGGGCTTTAAGGGCTTCTGAGTGGTTGGGAATTACAGCCCAGAGTTCGTAGCTCAGCAACCATTTCACTCCCTTGTATTTTAAAAGTTAATACAGCAGCCCCGGCGACAAACAAATTGTGTTTCTAATCCTGCAGTCAGAGCCCTTTAGAATCTGCCTGGACCTTTAGCACAGTCTTGTCTTGGTCTCTTGTAAACTGGCATCCTAAGTGATAAGGGACATAGGGAGCTTCAAAGTTGAAGGGTCCATTTTACAGATGGTATGAGCAAACAGGAGGGGCCCCATGCCCTTGATCTACAGCTGAGCACTGTGGTCAGGTCAGGACTCTGGGCACAAGAGGGGGCTACTTGAACACTCTCCAGGGACCCTGGCAGTGAGTGGGCTGAGGTTTGGCAGGAGAGGAAGCACAGCTCCTAGCATCCTACAGGAGGTGCTCAGCTGCCCGATCAGGTGAGGTTGGTCTTAGCACAACCGTGTGGGTAAGGCCAGTTAGAGTCAGGAAACCTGGGCTTAAGATGGTCTTCACTTGCTAGACAGGGTTATGTGACCTAGCATTATGCACATGGGACATTTTTTGTCCTGAAGGGGATACTGAAATGTGAACTCTGCTTCTTTCTTAGTGTTCAGTTTTGTGTGGGTTGCAGCTTGCGTGGGTCGCAGTTTGCGTGGGCCACAGTTTGCGTGGGTCGCAGTTTGCGTGAGTCGCAGTTTGTGTGGGCTACATCCAAAACCTCAACCACCTCCCAGTGTTGCTGTCTCCAAAGCATTTGGGTCCTCAAACTACATACAGCCAGCCCAGTCACTACAGGATGATATAGGAAAGGTGTACATAACAGAGGTACAGAAATGGTTCGCCATAAGCAGAGAGATGGCTTCTAGCCTCTGGTGGCAGGTTGGATAAGACAAGGAACCTCTGTCCAGGGTGAAGATGGAAGAGAGGGTGAATGAGGCATGGTTTTACAGAAGCCAACTACAGGTGGTGGCTAGGAACTGGAAACAGATTCATAGGTTTCAAGGGGGTAGACATTGGGCAGAGGACAGCAGGACAGCCCCAGGAGGAGCTGAGGTGCTCCATACAGGGCAGGAGAATATTGAATTCATTGCAAGGGAGTCAGAACCTATTAGCTCCCCATCAAGGTCAAAAGTGTGAAAAGAAAGATTTCTGCTCATAAAGGTGGCCCCTTCCACGTGCCTGTGATTGACTGAGATTGAGAAACTCAGGCCTGCAATAGAAGGCATCAACTCATCCTAAAGTGCCTTGGTAATTCTGATGTCTCTCCGTTGATGGATGCAGCATCCATCAAGTCAAGTGAAATCCTAAAGGGTTTTCCGTGAAAAGGTGTCCTCTCTGAGTGTCCCATGAGCCCATCTGTGCTCAGAGGCGGTGTGAAAAGAATGTGCACACCTCCGGGAGACAACACCCAATGACAGTGATAACAGAAGATAGATGAGACACAAGCAACCAGGTTCCCAGCCCAGCATGCTCCCAGGCCCAAGGGCGGGTGGCAGAGAACACTAGGAAGGGCAGAGTGCAGGGTCCATAGGCATGATAGGCTCCACTCTGCCTTGAAGGACTTTTGCCACCTGATGGCACGCGTGCTTCTGGTCACAGCACCTGGACAGTGGAGAACTGGACGGCACACGTGATTCTGGTCACGGCACCTGGACAAGAGGAGAACTGGGTGGCACACGTGATTCTGGTCACGGCACCTGGACAGTGGAGAACTTGGTGGCACACGTGATTCTGGTTATGGCACCTGGAGAGTGGAGAACTGGACGGCACACGTGATTCTGGTTACCTATTGGCTTGCTTATGCTTTTGCTTTTCTGAAATTAAAAAAAATTATAGAAAATCAAAGAAAGCAATGAAACAGACTGATATGAACACCATGTGCAATCAGTAGTTCTTCCTCTTTCACCACATCCCCACTGCTGTATCATATAAGAGTCTGTATGTAGCTGGTGCACCCCTTTGCTCTCTCCTCAACTCAGCCACCACCATCATCAATTTAGTGTCTATTTTTCCAGTCTATCTGAAATATGTTTATTAAAAAGCTGAATGCATGTGAACAAATGATGCTAGTGTTTGTGGGTATACATGGTCTCAAACCAATATAACCTTCTAAAGATTGACTTGCACATTCGTTCGTACTGAATTATGCATTCGCAGAGCAGTGCTGTTCTGACCTGCGCCACACGTATCCAGCACAGTTTTTCCTGTAGTAACACTGTCAGGGGCTGTCTGCTCTGCTGCGGAAGGGTGGAAGAGAAAGTATGAGGGTCTGAGAAATGCTCTTTTGCAGCCATAGAGTTGTCCTAATGAGCTTTGTTCACTGGAGTCAGGATTTTTTTAAAAGATCTATTTTTATTTTTAGTGTATGCATGTTCACCTGCATGTGTATATGTATGCCATGTGCATGCCTGGTGTTGAAGGAGACCAGAAGGAGTCATCGGATCCCCTAGAGTTACAGATCGTTGGGAACCACCAAGTTGGTGCCAGGGGTCTGAACCTAAGTCTTCTGTAATAGCAGCCAGTGCTCTTAATCACTGAGACATCTCTCCAGCCCCCAGAGTCAGGTTTAATTGGACAATCAAAAGAATCTGATGGGTGGAGAGTGTAGCATAACGTGTTAAGGAATGTACCTTAATCAAAGTGTACCCTGCTTTGCTGGAGTGGTTTTAGTACCAGAACTCCTAACATACCTTCATTTATTAATAATGGTTCGAAATAGAAACATTTTAAATTCTGGACTTTGGAAAATTGGGATAAATGACAGGGCAACTCCTGAGCTATGCATGGAGACTGAGGAATTACTGATTAAACTTTGGCTAATACACACACACAACAGATCAACTACCTTTTTTTGCTCTGGGCCTGTGTATGCGTGTGTGTGTGTGTGTATGCATGTGTGTATGAGTGTGTGTGTGTTTCTGCGTGTGTGTGTGTATGCGTGTGTGTGTGTGTGTGTGTGTGTGTGTGTGTGTGTGTGTGTGTGTGTAGAGGTAGGTGAATAGTTTTCAGGAGTCAGTTCTCTCCCCCCACTATGCTGTTCTGGAAATCAAACTCAAGCTGTCAAACTTAGCACTAAACATCTTGGTGGTCCCTGTAGCTCAGTTATTATGTTCATAAACACACAGGTGGTAGCTATAGGGTCACCTTTATGCTTTACTTAGTTTGGCCATTTGTAAAGCATTACCTTCTGGCTCACAGGTTGGCACATCAGAGCCCCACTGTTGAAATCTAGTCCATAGATTTCTGTCTATTACAGAAAGAGCAAGGCATTAAACTGTGGCCTTCTTGCATGCCAGTTATTCGGAGAGGACATGGTCTCTGTGGTCTAGGGCATGAAGTGGTGTTTTAAGAGCAGTTGCCCAAGGAGCATGGACCTTGCAGGAAATGCAGAGATACTCGGTCATGGACTGAGGATGAATACCATTTGTGACTTGTGCCTATTACATCCGTGGTCAGTTCTCACAGTGTGAACCATAGTCCCCCGTCTCCACCAAAAAAAGATCTCTAAAATATGAGTGTAGATTTCTGTTCCTTGTGATGCTCTTGGGTGCATCTTGAATTCATTCTCCTCCGTGAAAGGGGGAGATGGACCCACTGTAGTTTCAGCCTGCCTGACTTCCAGTTCCCTGGGCTGCACATGCAGGTTTTTTACAAAGCAGGTAGCTGGAAATGTAGCTAACAGCAGAGGAGGCATAAGAGATGAGGTTGCTCCTTAGGTTTGCAAGCTCTCCACCCTGGCAGAGGGCAATCCTACCCCAAACTGCACATCCTGCCACCTGAGACTTGTTCTTTCTTTCAGAGTCTCACACATCCATTATCATTGTCGATCCTCACAATGCCCAAGTGAGGTGAGTTGGAAAGCAATGGAGGCCACATTTGGCAGAGGTTAAGTGGCTTTGCTGAGGTCGTTCATTCTAGTAGCAGAATGAGCCTAGAGCCTGGGCCTCTCGGCTAGGACACCTGGGACATTGCTGTCACACAGACACACACACACAGTGCCCATGCACGCTTACACTTATGCACACACGCACACGACATCTGGATTGTTAATAAGGCTTTTATCTAACTGGTGAACCCAAGGCCTTGAGAGCAAGGACTGGTTTCCCTTTCTAGGAATCTCCTATTAAAGAAAAAAATTAATTACTTTCCAAGTTAGGGCCTTTCTTCATTCCCAGGATGGCCGGGCCACTCTGTCAGGGCTGAAGCACAGTTAGGAAAGAAAAGAATACTATCTACTCAAAACCTAACTGCCACCCAACAGACCATGTTAGACCTCTCAAACTGGCCTGAACGCTGGCCACTTATATAAATGTGAACAGTTTGACTGCTGTTTTGCAGACATTGCCATAAGCTGGCTACTCTACTGGGATTTTCTACAGGGTCATTTAGCTGGCACACCTGTTCTACACGGAGCCGCCTCACACCACCCTGTGTAGAGATACTGCACACTTGTCCCACGTACCACCCACTTCAGGAGTCCTTACCTCCCCCCTCCCATTTGCATCATGCACCATTCCAGGCTACACAACACAGAAGTATATATTCTGTACCAGTAATCAACATAAAATTAGAACGTAAGCCATAAGGCAGCCAGCTAGATAGAATTGGGGCCCGAAACTAGGAGAAAAACAAACTTAAGAGTCATTGACAGACCAAGGGAAAGTAGACGCTCAGACTTGACAAACCCATGGAGCTTCCTGGAGGAGGTGGGCTGAGGATGAGGAAAAACAGAGACTTCCCTTCTGACTGGCCCTAGAGGCTTGCCTCAGCCTCTCCCCCTTCCCCTCCCTCTCACAGAAATGGGCAGTTTAGCAGCGGGCGGCTTCTTCCGCTTCTCTTTTATTTCCCTTTCCTTTCAAAAGTCAGAAGGAGACTGGAGATGGGGTGTGCGCAAGGGCTTCACGCAAAGCCCCAGCTGACTGGCTCCACAGAGGATAAATGACTAGGGTCGCCACGCGGCAGGTGTTACACAACTTGTCTGTGTTGGCTTGAGACCTTGGTGATCCGCCTCTAATTGAAATCGCTTTCCCTGACCTCCTCCATAAGCCAGGGCGTCTGTTTCCTGCCAGCAGAGGAGCAGCTGAGTTGGATGGAAATCCCTGCCGAGGCTGTATTCTGCTGCTGGCCCAGGGACGCTGGCAGGGGGCTGGCAACGCCCTCCATGGCCTATTTTAGACTCTTTGGTAGAGGGGTTGGGGTGGGATTGTTGATTGGCATTACACTAAGAAGCTACCTTTACTTTCCTGGGCCTAAGCCAGGGGTTCTAGACATTGGGCAGTATGTGGAGCCAGCCTGGACGACCTGGCCATCTGTAAAGCACAGTGTATCGAAAAGGACCTGAGTCCAGACTCTGCTTCACACAGGTGGCAAAGTGCTTCTACCCACTTCTAATATGGGTAAGTTAGGAGTAAGTAGTTCTACCCCTAATAATATTCGTCTGTTGCTAAGAAAACACAAAGGAAGGCACCTCTCCGCTTCCTCTCATTAGGAGTCATTTGCCACTTAGGACTTAGAACTCTCGAAGCTGGCTGTGGAGCACACCAGCGTCTACCTCTGTGTTGTTCACTCTCAGTGTACAGACATGGATATGCACATATGCACACACACATACATATTCCAGATACACCCTCTCACTACACTGTGAAATGTTGCACAGAAAAAGGCTCCAGGGGCACTCACTGAGTATTGTCAAGCTTACTTATGAACAGCTATGAGAGTCACTGGCTTCTGCTGTGGCGGTGACTGACTCCACACAGAAGCATCGTTGCAAGTTAGTTTCATTTTGTTTCTTTCTATGCTAAGAAGTTGGCCTTGCTTATTGAAAGGGTTTGGGGGGGAACTCCTTTAAAGTTGAGAGCTACTCTTGCTACACTTCTAGGTCTTGTCCTCAAAGAACAAGAAATGGGGACAATAACAAGATGTTTAAAATGTCACACAAAATAATACCAGTCGATCTCAGGAGCTCAGGACACCTGTGGAGACAAACGCTACAGATAGATGACAGCTGAGAGTCAGACTTCCCATCCATCTGCCCCAGTCTTCCATGTGCAAGAAATCCTGCGTTATAAATATGAAGAGGAGAGGGTTGGGGTTGTGAGAGAACCCCAGACAGGGAGGCACACTGTGAACCCAGGATGGAAGACCAAAGGCCACATGTGACTTGCCAATCGTGCCCTAGGTGATTCCTGGAGATTTTTATTCATCTTTTAGGTTATTAAATAATTAAAACTGGGAAGGGGAAACTCACCTTAAACACTTCCTGACAGCCTGCTGTGTGTCATCCACTCTACCGAAGGTTCCTCCCCACCCCCACCAGGGGTTCATTCCTACCCTACCCCAGTCAGGTACACGCTGCTAACCTGTTTCAGAGGTGACAACCCTGGAACCCGCTTGGCAAGCAAATCTGAAGTGAATCCATTGGATTCTAGTCGCTGTGGCATCCTAACTCTAGAAACTGACTGGTGGGCTTCATATTATTTTTATAGGTTTCTGGTTACGACTAAGGCCTTCTGTCATAATTAATACTTCGATTCAATACTTGACCGAACCTAACTCCTACTTCTTAAAGCCAACACCAATGGAAATTGAAGCAAAAAAAAATTAAGCCAATACAAACCATTTATGTAATTCTAAGGAAAAAAAGCAATAGCCATAGAGGATGAAAGATAAGATTAGTAATAAAATAGTACACCAAAAAAGGAAATAGACAGAAGATATTAAGAAATACTTCAGAGAAAATAAAATCTAAATGTCAACAAAAATATGAAAAAATGTGTAATGCCTCTACTTAGTCATCAGATAACAAAGTGACTGTGAAATCATTTCTGTGATCAAATTTGTAAAACGTATCGAGTGTCAGTTGCTGGGGGAAGCTTTCTCTCACATCTGATTGGGATAAGGCAGATCATGATATGATTTTAGGACTAAACTAGGAAATAATTATTAAATTGTAAGATGCAGGTGCCCTTTGACCTAGCTATTTGTTTGACCCCTGGACACTGGCTCTTTAAAAACAAAATTCAGAGGATACAGCATTAGTACAAAGAAAGACGAACATCAGCATTAGTGTAAAGAAAGATGAATGGTTCAGTGAACTTGACTAGGGGCTGCAGAAGCAAGTGTATACCCCACCATATAGATAGGGAGAGAGAGAGAGGGAGGGAAGGAGGGAGGGAGAGAGGTAGGTGGGTGGATGGATGGATGGATGGATGAATAGAATCCTAGCTTGCTTTCTGAAGGCAACTTGAGGAAGAAAGGGTTTATTTACCTTATATGTCCTGTTCACAGTCCATCAAAGAGAGAAGTTGAGGCAAGAGCTTCAAGGCAGGAACCTGGAGGCAAGAAATGAAGCAGAAGCTGTGGAGGAAGGCTGCTTGCTGGCTTGCTCTCAGAGTCTACTCAGTTTCTTTTCTTCTACAACCCAAGCCTGCTCACCTAGGCACTGTCCACAGCAGTCTGGCTCCTTCTACATTGATCGTTGGTGTAAAGTTACTTTTCTATTGTCGTAACAAAACACCATAAGCAAAGCAACTTTTGGAAGAAGGAGTTTATTGGCTTACAGTTTCAGAGGGTGAGTCTGTGGCTGGTATAGCAGGTGGCATGGCAACAGGCAGGAGCAGTAACTGAGGGCTTATATCTTGATCCTTAACATCAAAGCAGAGAGAGAGAGAGAACTGGAAATGGTGTGAGATTTTGAAACTTAGAAGCCACCCCCAGGGGCACACCTCCATCAAGGCCATGCCTCTTACTCTATCCCTAAATAGTTCTACCAACTGGGGACCAAAAATTCAAATATACAAACTTCTGGGGCCATGCTCATTCAAACCACCACAAATAATCAAAAACAAGCCCCCACAGACTTGTCTACAAGCCAATCTGATGCAGGCATTTTCACAACTGAGGTTTCCTCTTCCCAGATGACTTGAGCTGGAATCACATTGACAAAAACCTAACTAGCACAAGTAGATAGATGGAAGAAAGAAACAACAAAAAAGAATGGATGAAAGATGATAGACAGATAGGTAATAGATGTGAGGGGGGATAGGCAAGAATGGAGGGAAGAAGAAAGAAAAGTACATGGGCAGACTTTTCAAGGATGCAGGGTAAAGGAAGTGCTCAGTCAGTCCCTTCAGTCCCTGCTGGTGGGTGTGTCAATTGGTGCAGTCACCTTGGTAAACTGACACTCCCCGGCTCAGTAGAACGTACAAAGAAATCCTATTGCTGAGGTTCATTGAACAGACTGTGGGCACTGGAGCAATAAAAGTCAGTTCAGGACTATTTGTAGCAGCCATTCACAACATTCTAAAACCAAAATTACAAGACGCCTCTTGGCTTTAAAATAGCTAAGCAATAGTGTATTCTTACAAGAGCAACAGTGAAGAAATGACTGATTTCAGCATCACCACATGAGGCTATTGCCAGGTAATGATAAGACAAAGATGAAAGCTAAACACAAAGAAACATACTAAAATATTTCATTGGCGCCAAAACAGATCAGCAGAGCTAATTTATGCAATTAAGAACAGACACAATAACCAGGGAGTGGGGTGGCAGGAGGCTGACAGGTACACAGAGAATTCTGGGGAGTTGGTCCCATTCTTTCCTGTCTTGAGTGGTTGTAGTATTTTGAATGAGAATGGTCCCCATAGTCTCATATGCTTTAATACTTGGTCCCCACTTGGTGGAACTGCTTGGGAAGGATTATGAGGTGTGGCCTTGTTGGAGGAGGTGTGTCACTGGGGGCTTTGAGGTTTCAAATTTTCACTCCTCTTCTAGTGAGCTCTCTCTCTCCTCTCTCTCTCTCCTCTCTCTCTCTCTCTCTCTCTCTCTCTCTCTCTCTCTCTCTCTTCTTTCTCTCTCTCCAAAATGTGACCACTACTCCACCACCATCCCTGCCTACTGCCATGACCCCCCAACCCCGGCACCATGACTGTCATGGATTCACCTTAACCCTCTGAAACTTGTAAGTTCCCAAGTTAAATGTTTTCTGGTATAAGTTGCCTTGGTTACGGTGTTCTATCAGAGCATCAGAAAAGTAACTAAGGCAGTAGTGGATGTACTTGTTTTCATTTCATAATAATTTATCAGCCTGAAAATGTATGACTAGTGCACATTTCTGGATTATGATTCAGTACACAAACAATTATAATGGTAATTACCTCAGGAGATGAAATTCGAACTAACTTTTACATTCTCACTTTTAATATATTTTAAATTGTTTTCCATGTGCATGCATTGTTTATACAACCTGAAAAAATTAAAAGTATTTTATTGTGAAAACAGCTAAAAAAATTGACTCAGAAGCACAGCCATGTTCATTCAACTAATTGAACTAAATATAGGTCCTTAGGCGAAAGTATTTATTTATTGTTTATTTCTTTAGCGTGTGTGTGCTTGTGTGCAAATATATGATTGTATGTGTACATGTAAAGGTCAGAGGTCAATGCAAGATATCTTCTTCAATCATCCTCTGCTTTATTTTTGGAGACAGGGTTTCTCATTAAGCTGAAGCTTGCCAATTTAGCTGGACTGGTGGGCTAGGAATCCCCAAGGATCCTCCTGTCTCCATCCTCCCAGAGCTGGGACTTCAGACAGTCCTGCAATGCCTTGGTTCTTTCGCTGGCTATTTTATGTGAGCACTGAGTCATGAACTCAGGTCCTCATGCTTGGATACCCAGCACTTTACTGACTGAGCCATCTCCACAGCCCCACGGTCAGGGTTCTATTTTGTTGTTGTTGTTTCAGAACTGAGGATTGAACCTGAGACTTCATACATGCCGCAAAAGCACTCCACCACTGAGCTGCAACCCCAGCCACAACTCTGAGAGTCAGACTTGCCAAGCATATTTTTCTTGCTTGCTCAGATACCACCTCTCCTTTGGTCTTGAGAGATCATACTTCCACACCTCTGTCCTGCCATGAGCAAACACCATAATACCAGGCCCTTCTTCATGGCAAAGAGTCAGGTGTTTTAGTTAGAACCTGACCAAAGAAGCAAGAGAACTTGATTTAAGTAGTTGGAGAATGGGAAGGAAAGAATACTTCCTTGATTAGATCGAGTGCCCCGACCTAAACAACTTAAGATCCCTTCCAAATCTGATACTCTTTTATGTTTTGATGATGTGGAATAGACGTTGGGTGGTTGTAGCCAATGCTTTGGGCAGCATCCTCATGTATTCAACACTGACTACACGAGGAGATGCACTGGGGCACACCACTAGACTAGATGGAAAGGCTGCCTTTCAAGGAGCTTGCACTTTAGAGTGGGAGATAGGCAGCAAACGAATGAATGAATGAACGTCAACAAGGTAAAGACTCTGGTGGTAAATTCTTGTGAAGAAGACAGTATGAACTCCAAATATTATCCACTGGGTTCTACAATAAGAGGGCAAAGCTGAGAACCTAAACAAAAATACTTTCAGAGAGCTGTGAGGAAGAAAGTCACATGGGGTACATGATGGACAAAATGAGAGAAAGGGGCTGTGGAGAACTTACAAGCAGAATCCAGAAGTTTTCCTGGACAGGAAAACAAGAGACCACGTGGCAGCTAGACAGAGACGTAAGGTTAAGGCGGCAGTTTGCTTTATTGTTGCTTGTTTTGTTTTAGGAACCAGAGTAGAGCATGTTAATGCACTGACATTTATAGGAGTGATCCAGGAAAGGAGGTGATGGACCAGACACCGCACAGACACAACACAGGTGTCTTACGCAGGTCAGGGCATTGGTTGTGCAATGGAGAGCTTAGCTTTTGCGAGATGAGCAGCTCTTCCATGAAGTCCAAAGGGAGGAGAAGAAGATTCAGATGAAGCAAACAAGGCAATCTCATGGAGAGAAAACTTAGAAAGCAGTCTTATCACCTGCTTCCTTTCCTCTTCGAAGTATGAAACCCCATCAGTTGAGAGGTAATTTGGGGGATTTGGAGACAGCTAAGAGTTGGTAGGCATACTTCCCAGGCTTGACTTGAAGTTTACAATCATAAGGGCTGATAAACTTATAAAAAACCATCACTTCCTCCTCTGATATATAAAGCTAGTAAGGTCACTGGCTCAGGCCTGTTCCCTCAGAGGTTGCTCGCTCGTACCTGCTCACAGAGGTCGCTGACTTGGGCATGCTTCATAAAATGGAAAAAAGAAAGCATATTCAACAAATGGTGCTGGCATAACTGGATATAAACATGTAGAAGAATGAAAATAGATCCATATCTATCGTCATGCACAAAACTCAAGTCCAAATGGATCAAAGACCTCAACATAAAACCAACCACACTGAATCTCATAAAAGAGAAAGTGGGAAGTATGCCTGAACATATTGGCATAGGAGACCACTTCCTAAATATAACCCCAGTAGCACAGACACTGAGAGAAACAATAAATGGGACCTCCTGAAACTGAGAAACTTCTGTAAAGCAAAGGACATGGTCAATAAGACAAAATGGCAGCCTACAGAATAGGAAAAGATCACCAACCCCACATTGGACAGAGGGCTGATCTTAAAAATATACAAAAAAACTCAAGAAACTGGTCATCAAAAGAACAAATAATCCAATAAAAAAAATATGTAGAAGCCTAAACAGAGAACTCTCAAAAGAGGAATCTAAAATGGCTGAAAGACACTTTAAGAAATGCTCCAACATCCTTAGTCATCAGAGAAATGTAAATCAAAACAACACTGACATTCCATCTTACACCTGTAAGAATGGCCAAGATCAAAAACATTGATGACTACTTATGCTGGAGAGGATGTGGGGTAAAGGGAACACTTTTGCATTGCTGGTGAGAGTACAAACTCATACAACTGCTTTGGAAATCATTATGGCAATTCCTCAGAAAATTAGGAAACAACCTTCCTCAAGACCCAGCAATACCACTTTTTGGCTTATACCCAAAGGTATGTTCATAGCAGAATTATTTGTAATAGTTAGAACCTAGAAACAACCTAACTGCCCCTCAACTGAAGAATGGATAAAGAAAATGTGGTATATTTACACAATGGAATACTACACAGCAGAAAAAAAAATGACATCTTGAAATTTGCAGACAAATGGCTGGATCTAGAAAACATCATATTGAGTGAAGTAACCCAGACCCAGAAATACAAATATCACATGCACTCACTCGTAAGTGGCTTTTAGACATAAAGCAAAAAAAAAAAGCGTACAATTCACAACTCTAGAGAACCTAGACAACAAAGAGGACCCTATGAGAGACATACATGGATCTAATCTACATGGAAAGTAGAAAAATAAAAGATCTCCTGAGTAAATTGGGAGCATGGGGATCATGGGAGAGGGCAGAGGGGACAGGGGAAGAAGGGGGGAAGCAGAGAAAAATATATAGCTCAATAAAAACAATAATAAATAAATTTTTAAAATAGCAAAAAACACTTACATTCCTGGTTTTTACATGTTGTGTGACCTGAGATTAGCCAATCTCTGACCCCCCCCCCAAAAAAAAACAAACCACGACGGAGTAGAGGTACGTGGGGACGCTCTGTCGACGAGAATGAAAGCATCATTCTGCTCCAGAGGTTAGGATGTGGAGTTCACCGGTGAAGAACCGACATAGACCAGCCGGCCGCCCACCCGCAGGTCCTTTCCCAACCTCAGGAGCCCATTTCCAAGCAGCTTCAGAACTTCAAACTGAAGCGATTAGTCACTTGCCTGACTGTTCTTGAGTGGTTGGCTGGCGTTCAAGAAAGGGCCACGGAGTCCCGCGGGTCCAGGGAGAACCTGCTAGCGTAGGCTCCCACACCACGTGGCCCTCCCTGGCTTACATACCCCTCTAGGCATGTTAATTGACAAGCTAGTGAAACTAAGCACGCACCTTCTAGCTCCACCCTTCCTCCCTAACCTCAGCTGGGTGATGCTGAGTGAAAGTCAGTGTTCCTAACAGCAAATTCTTTTCGGATTTAATTGCCATTCAGCAGTCTTGTATATAATTAGGTAGTTTAAATTTAATAATAATAAAAAAACGGACCAGGGGAAAAAGGGTAACCCCTGGTCCTTTTTAGGGGAAAAAAATTGTGTGTGTGTGTGTGTGTGTGTGTGTGTGTGAGAGAGAGAGAGAGAGAGAGAGTGTATGTGTGTGTGTGTGTGCGCGCGCATGCGTGCCCCCATAGAAACATGTATATTCACAAGTGTGTAGAAGTACCTAGAAAGGCCAGAAGGGGTATCAGATCTGCTGACACTGGAGTTACATATAGTTGTGAGCACCGTGTTGGTGCTAGTAACTGAATTCTAGCCCTCCATAAAAACAGTGAGCACTCTTATCTTCCAGCCCATGAAATGCTTAGAGAGCAGTGATCTTATTCTGGTGTTAGTAAGCTTGCAACTAAGAGAGACCTTTGGGGATTATCATATCTGAATCAACTGAGAAATTATCAGTCAATATGTCAGTTGAATGTAATCTTCTGTTTGAATGTCCTTCTGTTTGTCCGTCTATTCATACATATACCCACCTACCTTACCATCTATCACCTGCTCATTCATCTACCACTACCCACCCATCAACTACCTGCCAATTAGTCTAACCACCTACCATCCACACCCTGCACCTACCCACCAATTTACCCAGTAACCTGCCATCCATTCTTCTATCTCCTCACCCATCCTACCCTTCCATCCACCCACCCATCCTTCCATTTCTTCACACACACACACACACACACACACACAGACACACACACACACACACACACACACACACACATCTCCTCTGAGCTTTTCTCAAGAAAGCATTAGGTGCTAGAACAACAACATCCCAATTATTTGCTTCTTAGTTACCTGGTAATTGATTCAGTAAATTTGTTCAACAGGTGCTTGTTGAGCATCATCTACTGTGTGCTCTGCCCTTCATGAGGATGCAGAGGGAATTCTGTCTGTTCCCGACTAGTTTACAGCTGAGATAGGAAGTCCTTCAGTTCTAAAGTAGGAAAATCAACACTGCACCAAGGTCCATAGGGCCAGAACTCTGACTTGGAGCTCTGTGTACTCAAGGACACCTCTGGCAGAAGGCAGGAATAAGCTACGCCTCACATCTCAGTTTCTCATCTTCAGAGAAGGGGGGCACCCAAACTTGAAGAAATAGTACGATATTAGAGTGAAGTCATAAACATAAAACATTAACATGTAATTCCCTTATGCTTTTGAAAAATTACTTCATAAACGCAAAGTAAAATATTTTTCCCTTTTTATTACCTGACAATTACATATTAAGAATTTCTTTTTATGTTTAAAAACATATGCAAGCCGGAGAAGGCAGACGCCGAAATGTAATTGCTTTCCTTCTATAAGAATCAGATGTCATTTGCTTCCAACTCAACTCTGAAAAGAGATAGGAAAAAGCAAATTGTTGTATACATTAAATTTGGAAACATCTGATAGCTTCCCTCAATTAAACTATTTAAATGGAAAAAGATTGCTGTACAACCCTATCATATCCCACTGAATAAAACCTCAGCTGAGGCAAATTGGCAGTGGCAGGTACCAAATGCATCGGCAAGAATGAGATTGGACAACCCAGTGGAGGTCATTGGTAATTGTTATTATATGCAATATCGCACTGTCAGAAACAGAAAGAAAAAACACCACCTCAGCAGCAAGCAGACCAATGCAGGGGACCTGGTGGCCTCAGCATATCGAGGGAGAGCTACCAAGCTAGGGTAACTGAGGGATATCAGGGGAGCCTAAATTCTTCATGGGGTTGGGTCAGAGGAGGTTTTTGTTGCTGAATATGCTTGGCCTGTGTGAGCTCAACCGTAGCTCATCTTATCAGTAGACATTTGCCTGTTAGCCATTGAAGCAGGGTCTCGGGGTGGCCCTGGGCCACAGAATGGGACCCTGAGAAGGAGTATAAGAAAGGGGAAGGCAAGGTTTGCATTTGCTGGGTGTTTGTTCTGAGTTCTGGTCTTGATTCAAGTGACTCAAAGTTGAACGTTTGTTTGTGCTTTGTTTCCCCACACAACTTTCTAAATGTTGAAGAGAAAGAATAGATTTGCTTGTTCTCACATTTCAAATGTCCTTGTGAAACTTTCAAACTCAAGAAAGAAGAGGCCAGAGCTGGTTGAAGCTGGCTGGGACCTAAGCAAGCCTGGCTGCCTGAGACTACTACTAAGCCTAGACACTGCATCTTGCTTTGGATTAGGAGCTGAACTAGTTGTTGCAGCATCCTGTGCAGGTGACAGATGTGGACCAGCTGCTGTGACCCAGCACTAGATACATGGAAATGAATTTGACTCTTGTCTTTGTCAGTGTTCTATTACTGTGAAGAGACACCATGGCTATGACAACTCTTAGAAAAGAAAACATTTAATTGGGGCTGGCTTACAGTTTCAGAGATTTGATCCATCGTCATCATCATGGCAGGGAGCATGGTGGTACGCAGGAAGATATTGTGTGGGAGAGGCAGCTGAGATTTCAACACTCAGATCCACAGCGAGCAAAAGAGAGTGTCACTGAGCTTGGCCTGGGCTTTGGAAGCCTCAAAGCCTACTGCAGTGACACACTTCCTCCAACAAGGCCATATCTACTCCCATAAGACCACACCTCCTAATCCTTTTCAAGGATGACTAAGCATTCAAATATATGAACTTGTGGCACCATTTTTATTCAAACCACCATAGCCATCATGTCATCATTTCCCTGCAGCCCAAAGCCGATGTGCAGCCGCAGTCAGTGCAGCAGCACCAATGCCGGATGCTGTCCTCTGGGGTCAATCAGGAATTATTACCTTGAAACAGTGTGAATGTGACAATTTTCATGGACCAAGAGCCCCAAAATGACTGGGTCGCTACCTGAAAGTCCTTCTGTCTTCCTAAGGTTTCTAGCATATGAAAAAACTGTAATTCTTCTTAAAGAAGGGGATGGGTGAGGAGACATGTGTGGCTGGCCCAGGCCTCTGCAGTCATGAAGCTCACAGGCCAGACAGCGGATCAAACTGTCTGGAGTCAACACTACACGCCTCTGCCTCCTGCAGGCAAAGATATCTTGGAAAGTGCTTCTGGGTGCTAAGAATGTCTGGTCAGTTCATGTTACTGTAACAAAACACCACAGATGGAAGGGATCCGAGGGTGAGGCTGAACCAAGGCACGTTTACCCTCACAATCCTAAAGACGAAAGAATCCAGGATTAGGGTACCAACACATTCTTGGTCTTCCTGGTGCCCAAGGGTGGGCTCTTTGTTGTGTTCCACTCTAGGTGGATGAAGCCAGTGTCCTGGACTATGCTATCCCATGGATAGAGACATTTGTGGTTTTCCAGTCGCCCTCCTACGTCATTTGAAAAAAATTACCAGGATAAAGTTCAGAGTCTGTGCTGGATAGTTTTGTACCAAGTTCATACAAGCTAGAGTCATCTGAAGGGACAGAACCTCAGCTGAGACAATGCCTCCATTAGATCCAGCTGTAGGGCAATTTCTTAATTAGCCATCGATGGGGAGGGCCCAGCCCATGGTAGGTGGGGCCGTCACTGGGCTGGTGGTCCTGGGTTCTATAAGAAAGAAGCCTGAGCATGGTGAACAAGCAAGTGCGTAGCCCCCTCCATGGTCTCTGCATCAGCTCCTGCCTCCAGGGCCCTGCCCTTCGACTTCCTCTGATGATGAGCAGTGAAGTGGAAGCATAAGCCAATTAAACCCTTTCCGCCCCGAGTCGCTCTGGTCATGGTGTTTCTTCACAGTGTAGTTACACTAAGACATGCGCCACACACGCACACCCCCTCCGCTTTTCAAAGCCAACTTTCTGGGGGATTTGTGGGCAGGTCTTCTACAGACAGGATCTCTATATGGGATATACTGCAACCCTGCCAGGTTTTGCTGGAGAAGTATTCAGATCAGGACACTCAGACCGTACAAGGCTCCCTTCAAGTCATGCCTCAGAGCCTGCCTGCTTCTTTAGTTTGAACATCTGGCATGTGTCAATTCCACCACAAATTTAGCTCATATCTGCCTTATCGGAAACAATGTGTTTCATCATTAAAGCTGCCTGTACCTTCTCCATATGACCACCCAGCAGCACCCCCTCCACAGGATAAGTAAACGAATAAATAAAAATAGCGTGCCCTTCCAATAAATAAAAATAGCGTGCCCTTCCAATGAACAGATGGCCTGTGGAGAAGACCCGGGTGTACTCAAGTTCACACTGAATGCCTGCCCTTGTTTTTCTCAACTTAAAAACCTTTAGTTTGTTTCTCTCTTCACGCCAACTCTTGTGCAGCCAACACTGGCCTTGAACTACTGATTCCCCTGTCCCTACCTCTCATGCGCTAGGATTACAAGTGTGCATCCCCCAGCATGGGATGAAAAGATACTATTTGTTAATTATTTTATTTATTTATTTTATCTTTACTTTTGTGAAAGAGCCTTTTACCTATGTATATGTCTGTGCACTATGTGAATGCCTGGAGGCCTGACGAAGATATTCGGTCTGCTGAAACTGGAGTGTTGGGTACTTGGGTTGTGAGACATCACGTGGGTACTGGAACCCTAACTTCTGTCCTTTGCAAAAGCAGCACCATGTGCTTAAGGCTCCAGCCTCTCCTATTTCATTCATTTATTCCCATTTATTCACCTGTCCCCTGCACTGAGAATTAGCAATACACAAAAGACTCAGGGCCTGGATTCTGCCACACACACTAATCAAGTCCGTGTCCTCCCACCCAGGGTAAAGAGCCAAGGCGGTAGAGCTGCTCGGGGTGGCTCCTGGAAAAGGTGGTGTTTGAGGCGGGTATGAGCCGAAGCAAAGAATTCTAGACACAGAGGTGAAGCAGGGCTATCCATGGAGAGACATCCACAGGAAGTGCAGGTAGTGTGTTAGGCATCCAGATGGCAAAGAGGAATCTCCAGGCACTCCTGGTAGAAAAACAACTCCTTCTTCTGTCCTTAACACCAAGTCCTGGGTATTATGGTTACGAGCAACACCAGGTTGGTCTTTTACCATAATTTTGAGCAGGATCCTATGCAGCCCCAACAGGCTCTGGACTCCTGATCCTCCCCAGGTTTACCACTGGTTAGGGCTATTTAAGTCTAAAGAGATCTTTTTAATAATAGGCCTTTCTGGTCCTGCTTGATATTCATTCACCATCAAGCTGCTGGATCCTCTGGGTTGGGCCTGAACTTTGGGGCAAGCAATAAAGCCTGGCCTGGTAGCAGTTCCAGCCTCAGCTCAGAAGTCACATGGCCACTGCTGTGTTATGGGCAACAGACAGGTTTAGGTTGTTGCCTGCAACGACTCTAATGGGCTGAAGGAGAAAGGAATTTTCTGAAAGATAACAGGAAGCTCACAAGTCTGAAGAGGTTAAAAAAATGGACGGTGAAGGAAGGGAAGCATAGAACAGATGCCGTGCAGCCTGTATGAGTCCCCATACTGTCTTCACCACCTGCCAGTGAACACTGAATACTTGGCTCTGCCACAGCATTGAGAACCGCTGTGGCGATCTTGACACCCTTGGGTCCCTCCTTCTCGAGCTCACACCCTGCAGGAGGAACCACTGGATCAGTGAGATCTAGGTTACTCCTACACCAGAGCTACCAGAGGAGCAGGTAGCCATGGCAGGGTAGCAGGGGTCACTAACTCTAATCAGGTGACAGCTCCAGTGGACACCCAGGATCAAGGGTCAAGGTGAGAATGAATGATGGAGGAGGGAATGTTCAATAGTGTCCAGCAAAGGGAAAGAGTGTGTCTGCCAACGCTCAGCAAGGACTTTCAGCTTAGGCTCCGGAGAAGGCCCTGCTGGGAACCCTTGGGGAAATGCTCATCACCACCAGGACCAACTCATTGATTTATTCTTGGAGAAGGAAAAGATCCAGATGTTTCACAGAAGATGATATTGCTATTTAAGACCACCTTTGCCTCCAGAGGAGAGTAGATCCTGTTTAGGGACAGTCCCTTGGTATTGCTAAGCACTTTGCTGCATTTGAATGTGCAAATTAGGTTTGGGACTGGGGCTTGGAGAAGCTGGATGCTAGAGAAGGAGTTCAGAGGCACCTGGAGGGAGAAGGGAGGAGCAGGTGAGCTGGAAGAGCTGGGAAGTGGGGGACAGCAAGAGTGAAGCTTCAAGAAGCCCATGGAAGGTCCTTGGTGGAGAGTAGAAGACAATGGGGAGTTGGATAGAAAATAAGGCAACCTGCTATTTGGGCATATGTCTCATGTAGTCACCTTCAAATTGAGAAAGAGGCTATGTCCCATCTGGCTCTCTGTAGTATTTCCTAGGGAGTGCTTCCTGGGAGGAAGAGATGATCAGGACACTGGATACTTCTGGAGGTTGAGAACACTGGGTCCTAGAATTAACAAGTTCTTCCCTATGATATGGATGGGGTTTGGCTAACACGGGACCTCTACCCCTGAGAGAGCCCACTGCCTCTGTGTTACAGACATAACTGCTGATGGAGAGTCAAGCACTGAGGAGCAAGGACACTGGCAAGTTTGGTGACATTACAAAGGTGGACCTGCGTGGTTGTGACAAGCTCCCCTGCCTGGAAGTGGAGATGGACAAGGATAGACTCTGAGCTCAGAACCTGAAAGGCTCAGATAAGCCAGCTCCACACTGCTCAGGGTACTGAAAGATAAACACTGGCACATCAAAGTGTTAGAGTTTGTTGACAGCAATTCAAGAATTGGGCAGCACCAAACAGGGAGTGGAGGAAGGGTCATTATAGGTTGAACATCGAAAAACCAACTACTGACAGGCTATGTTTTCAAAAGAAAAGTGTCTTGTTTGGCCCGTCCTGGCGGGAGGTTCAAAACACCTATTTAGTAACCAGTTGGCCACCTATGACTGGCTGGCTTTCCTTTAAATTGATCGTTTATAGGCACTGAGTCCAAGTTAGGGTTTTGGTTCACTTATGTAAGAGTCCAAGGTGTTAGGATCATATCAGTCTAACCCTCATACCCTGTTTAATTATTTTAGCACAGGCAACTGGCGTCTTGGTCCTCATTCTACTGCTACTCCTAGTTTGAGCTGGATAAAAACCCAGTCAGACAGTATTCCCAAAACCCAATCTATGTAATAGGCACCATTTAGGACACTTCACATGCATTCACTCATTTGATGCTCATAATGTCTCTTTGACAAGAATTCTCTTATTGCCTCCACCTTGCATATAGGGAAACTGAGGCACGGTGAGGCTCATTCTGATCCCCCCCCCGGACATGTGTAGACATGTGTTAATTTGCTACGTTCCAGCAAGCAGTGTGCTCCGGTGTGTTGGAGTGTGCTCTGAGCACTGGATGGCGGGATGTTCAGAGACCTCATACATAGCACTCCCTGTTCATGCTTCCTCTGTCATCCTCAAGACAACATTGCTATTTCATCCCTGCGTCCCCAAAGCACCTGCAGTGCCTGCCGTGTAGAGCATGTCAAGTCAGTCTTTGTAGAAAGGTGAGCCACAGATTTCTAGGCAGAGGAGCGGTGTGGGAAACAGTGTTTGGGGAGGTTTTGCTGACTGGAAGAATTTCATGGGGAGATCCAGGAAATGGGACCCTGTGGTTCTCAGCTGTGCCCATGGCGGGCGCAGAATCTGTTGAGAGAATCTGACCCAACCTTGCCTCTCTGCCTTCTAGGGCTGCCTTCTGAGTATTTGTTTGGGCCCCTATCTTTTCTTGTTTCCCAGCCGAGTAGAAGCCTTGCTTTGATTCAGGAACTGACGAGGATCCTAGGCTCTTAGCGCTTCTAAGGCTGTGGAAACTCTTTGTCTCCTCAAACCTTTGACTTTTTGTAACTGAGACCCATGGCCCTGATGGGTCTCAACACATCTCAACTATCAATGGCATTTGAAATAATGCACAAACACAATTAACCCTGGCCCCAAAGAGAAGGAGCAGGCAGGCACAGTGATAGTTAACAAAGCATGCAGCGAAGTCAGTGGTGCAGACGAAGCCAGGGCTCTCCTGCTCTGGTCTGAGCTCTTCATGTGACCATAACTGGTTTAAACCAGTGCTGTTCCAGGGGCTGGCCGCTTTGGAATCTCATGGAAGCAGGAGTTGAAAACAGTTAATATCATAGAAATTTCATTTGGGGAATAGCTATTGAGCTTTATTTTTTTGAAAATATGTATTACAGGAATTAAAGCTTGAGAAACTCTTCTTAAATAGTTGGAAATTGCTGGATAGAAACTTTTCAGTTAGGTTAGCAAGTTGTCCTCTTCACCTTTGGGAGCTTTACTGAAAGTTCTAGAATATGAACCAGTTAAAGTGTCAAAGGAGGGCATGGGCAGAGAAAAGTCTAGAAATACTGCTATACTGTTCTCGAAAATCATGGGAGCACTTTCCCTGAGAAACCATTTTAAAATAGATGTTTTCATTTAACCTCTGCTCCCTGCTTCCTTCCTGCTTCTGTATTTATAGCCCAGCTCATTCTCAAACAGCAGAGAGATGGGTAAACCCTTTGGAATAGTTGCTGAGAGGAAACCACGCAGGAGGCATTTGGATATGACAACACCTTGGATAACAGACTTGCTCTTGGCCTCATGCCAGGCGTGAATCAGGATTCCAAGAGGAAAGGAGGACTCTGACAAAGTAACTATCCTCAGGGAGCAGCCACAGGAAGAGAGACCCCTCATAACGAACCAGTTCAACTGGGCAGCATGCATATTATCAGTCAGGGCTGTAAGCAACAGAGAACTCAGCTTCAAAACGGGTGACTTAGAAGCTCCCACGGCAGGCGGTCCTGAGGCCAGAAGACTGTATGCCAGGGCTGTCTTCTCAGATTGGAGGCAGAGTAGCTACTTCAGCTGCAAACATCAATGCCTGATGATGTCCAGGAAAGATGCAGGATACCGCTGCTTCCTAGATGCCTTTATACTTCTGGGAGGGGACCTGTCCCAGAAGTCCCTGAGCTTAGTTGATTAGGTCAGTGGAAACACTGGTCATCCACGCCCATCCCCAGTCTAGCTCCTATCTAGAGGGGAATGGAATCATTAGAACCGACATAGGCCAGTCTTTGGGAGAGAGTGGCTTTCTGAGCAAAATACTGGTGTGCTCAGAGAGGGTTCGGGATAGACCAGAACACAGGAGGTGAACCAGCAACAAACTCCTGAGTCTCTAACGCAGGGAGGGTGTGGAATTCTCCCCAGAACACAGAAGAGGGGAGGTAGTCTGTGCTGGCCTGTTCAGGGTGGCCTGTGTGACTTCTTTCTTTAGGTAGGGAATTATAAAGAGTTCTAAAGAGATAGCCAGCATGAGCAACCCCGTGCCAAGAAGCAGATGTCAGACCCAGGCAGCCTTCATTCTCAAACAGAACAAGGTATAAGTGGGACAAATGCTGTTCATGGAACATAGTGCTGTGCACTTACCTGGTCCAGATCCGATCTGCTAATGCCACCGCTAAGAATCCATGTTTGGGTGCTACAGAGGGGAGATAGCCAACCTCGGAATGAGTGATTGAATCTAACAGAGGTTTTGAAGTTGGCCTCTGCAGGCGATACTTCAGAGTTGTTAAAAAACACAGCCTATGGCACCTGGCTCCTGAGAACCTGTCTTAGCTGTCTGCTATCACCTGTGCTCAGTTCACTCTTCTGTGAAATGGAGTTGGACTACAATACTCAGGGATCTAGAAAATGGTGAGCCCCTTCACCACTGTTCGCACTGGAGTAGAAAATGCAGTATGGATGAAGTGTTGGGAGTCTAATGCGGGAGCAAGTGGCAGGTGTCAGTGTGTGCAGTTTCTATTTGGTTTGGTTTGTTGTAAAAGTATTTAAAGACTAGCACAATGGCTGTATCTCTGACCTGCATCAGATTTAATGAAAAGAACTTCTTTCTTTCTTTCTTCCTCTCACCTCTCTCTCTCTCTCTCTCTCTCTCTCTCTCTCTCTCTCTCTCTCTCTCTCTCTCCTTTCCCTAATTCACTTAAAATCAAGCTCCAGCAGCTGAAGAGATGACTCAGCGGCTAATAGCCTTGACTTCTGTTTCAGAGGACACCAGTTAAATTCCCATCATCTACATGACAACCAACTCATGACTCCAGTTCCAGGGCATCTGATGCCCTCCTCTGACTTCCACAGGCTCTGCACACATGGTACATGAACCTTTATGCAGGCAAAAACATCTATGCCCATTTTTTAAAAAAAGCAAGCTTGAAAACAAACATTTATAAACAATCATTTTGGGAAGATGGGTGTAGTTTTCTCCAAACTGCTTCCTACTGTGTTCATGCGTATGTGAGTGTGTATGTGTACATGCATTTGTGTGTATGTACTTCTGTGTGAGTGTGTATGTGCCGGGGTGTGTGCATATGTGTGTGTGTATTCTGAGGAGGGAGATACTAAGGAATCATCTCTGACCTAAATGAACCAGGATGTGCTAGCAAGTGCATGTTCCAATTCCCCCTTCCCTCCCAATACATTAGAAGAAATATGAGTTAAACTCCAGAAACTGTTGAGTGGAACCAATCTCGGCTAAGGAGGCTGAAGATCCTAATGGTTTTGTTCCCTTGATGGGTTGGTTCAGGTGTCCCTCTCCCCCATCATCTCCTTTCAGGGAGCCCACACAAAAGTCTTTTCTTTGCTTTAGAGGGTCAGCGTTACCTTCTATTCTCCTCTCCAGGCCTGCAGCTGATGCACAAAGAACGATGTGATTACAGTGTGGCATGCTGCTGATCGAGGGGCCCGGGAATTCAGAGCCACTCACTCTGTTCAGAATACATTTCAATTTGGGGCTGTGAATTTGACATTGAAATGAGTTTTTTCTTTAAAACCCTAGAGAAAACAGCCCACGCACAGGCGCATTCACAAATGGTTTTGCAAATCTAGGCTAAAGTGAACATTCAATTTGAGGAGGTCAAATCAAGCTGGAATCCTAAAGCCCAGAGCAAGAGCCCAGCAAAGCAGAGTTGGTTCTGGGAGGGCATAGCCTCAGATTTGGTCCTTTGCTAGCTGCTGCTGCTCTTCCTAGATAGCTCATGAGTTGATGGTTCCCATTTACAGATCCCCAAATATCTTGGTCCATGGTTCTAGGGTTCAGGGCTGGAAGCTGTTGAGGCAATCATTTGATAGGGAAGGGTCCCTCCAGCAAGCCCAGTATGGCATGTGGGGGGCAGATATTTGATTCTAACCTTGACCCTTTACCTTCTGGAGGAGAACTCTGAACCTGGATAAGGCTCAATGGCTTGTAGGAAGTTCCCTATCTGGTGGTTATGTTGATTCCCACAGCAAAAAGCATCCATCAGGTGAGCATAGGACAGTCAGCCGTCTGTTCCCACTTGAGAGGTATGGAAACTGAGGCACAGGGAGCCCAGTAGCCAGGTTATGCAGTCGGAATTTGCATTTGAATGTGCCCTTTCCAGATACTTCATTGTCTACCTACATTTCTGCACCATCCTTGCCACACCTGCCCGGCCCTTACTGTTCTCTTGAGTCGTCCATGGCTCCTCCTCTGTCTTAGCATGCCTGCATACAGACTGTGCAGCCATGAGTCTGTGACTTGGGCTAAAGGAAGCTTCCAGAAGGAGGCCTGATGTGAACCTCTGATAAGATGGGCCGTCTCCCGACCTAGCACGCTTTGGTCCTGTTTGAGGTGGGGAGACCTGGATCAAGAAAATTCATGTTGCACTTGTCAGGTCTCTGTTGTTTTTTCGGGATTCCAGGCCCAGGCCATCAGCTAAAGCTCTGAAGAACTGCATCCAGCCAGCAGGCTGCGGGTTCTGATACCATCCCTTCACCCCACTCATGCTGGCAGGAGAAAATATTCAGGCCCAGGAGCTCAAAATAACTGCACAAGACCAGATGGCCAAAGCCCTGGCTGGTCTCTTAGTCACTTGCCAGGCAGTCAAACTCAACCACAGCTCTGGCTCCTGGAGCACCTGGCAGACAGAGAGGACCATACACATCTCCAGCATGCTGGAACTAGCTCCCCTAAAACAGTGAAGGTCGGGCCCAAACAAGCATGGGAAACTACAGTGAACCTAGCCCCCCAAGGCCCTTGCCACTGAGCTGGGGCAGCTTAGGGACCCAGATTAAAATGATACGCTTTCAATTTGGCCTTAAATGAATTCACCAAATCGGCATCTTTGATGTCAAGTGGAAGTGAATTCCACAAATCTCAATTTATTTTATGGGGCAGCGTTATTGATTTTTTTTTATCGTCTGCTTCTCTTTCTTCTCCCCTCCCTCTCCTGCCAACCCTCTTCCACCTGGATTGAATTGTTTGATTTAAGAGTGGCAATTCCAAAAGAGAAAAGGATACTTCTGCCTTCATTCCACACCACCCTCAGCCCCAGTGCCCAGGACACGTGTTCTTTAAGCTGTCGAAAGGAGTATCAGGAAAGAACCGGTCTTGTTAGGCCTTCCGTAGACAGACTAGAATAGTCGGCATGTCCTTTTCCTCTTCCAGACCCGCATCATGTAGTCACGGGACTGCCCTCAGCCAGTATGGTCCCTGTGTGGTCACTGCAGCAGCCACATATATCCCCAATGTGCCCTCACACTGACTTTCCTAAGGTCACACAGTGGCTGCCCTGGGCCTTGCAAGCAGGCCCCCACCCAGTGGCCCACAATACCAGGCTTAGTGGATTACAGCAACCTGCCCGACCACCTGCTTCTCCATCCATCTTCCCATCCCCTCCAGAGCATCAATGATGGAGGTCTGTGTAGCTCCAGCTCCCGGTGACTCTTTGGAGCTCAGTGCCTGTTTATTGACTCAGGAGGCTCAGCTAGGATTCTGAGTACCTGATTTTTGATCATATTCCTTTGGTATCCTGAGTCCCAGTTTGGGCCTTTCCTAACTATGATAAACTTAATATAATCTCAAACAGAATTGGCGCTTCCTACCCCTGCCCAATGCAACTCTCCCAGATCTTGCTCCTAAGTGAGGACTCCATCTCTTTTTGGTGGCCCACAGAAGATACGGCAGCTGTCTCGATTACTTTCCTGTCTACTCAAATCTAGTTCATCAACCTGTCTTAGTTGTAGGCAAAGTCCTGGTCGCTAAAGATCTAGCCATCTTAATCCTTGGAAACCTGTGTGCATGCTATATGACAAGACGCAAATCCCTCAGCAGCTGTGATTAAGGCTTAGAATTTGCAATGGCAAGATTGTCCTGGATTGCCCGTATGAACCCAGTACAACCACACAAGTTCTTACTGCCAAGCATCTTTCTGGGCTGTGGTCACAGACAGTGATGCAGGCAGGAAAAGGCCGGTGCTAGATAGTTTTATGTCAACTTGACACAAGCTAGAGTTATCTGAAAGGAGGGAACCTTGATTGAGAAAATACCTCCATTACATTACATACTAATTAAGAGTGACTGATGGAGGAGGGTCCCTGCCCATTGTAGGTGGTGCCATCCCTGGGCTGGTGGTCCTGGGTTCTATAAGAAAGCAGGCTGGGCAAGCCATGGGGAGAAAGCCAGTAAGCAACATTCCTCTATGGCCTTTGCATCAGCTCCTGTCTCCAGGTTCCTGCCTTGTTTGAGTTCCTGTCCTGACTTCCTTTCAAGGACGAATAGTGATGTGGATGTGTAAGCCAAATAAACCATTCCCTCCCCAAGTTGCTTTGGTCATGGTGTTCATCACAGCAGCAGTAACCCTGACTAAGATAAGGACTTATCTTCTCCATTGCTGTCCTGTCACATCCAGAGTATGGGCAAAGCCTGGAGAAACTTCTGGAGGCTGAAAGGACGAGGACACAGATTTTACCAGCAAGTGTCTAGGAAGAAGCAAGACTCCATAGAGAATGAACTTTGGTCCCAGTATCTAGACCATGGCAGTGCACTCCACCTGCAGTCAACTGTCCACTAGGACCCTGTGTGTGTGTGTGCACGTGCGAGCGAATGCACGTATGTGTACGTGAATGTGCATGCATGCATGTGCGTGTGTGTATGCACATGTGTGCATGCATGTGTGTGCGTTGTGTGTGTGTGTGTGCATGTGTGTGCATGTGTGTGTGTGGTATATACATATGTCTATAGAGGAAGGTATATGCATACATGGTCACGCATGCAGAATCCAAAAGAAAACATCTGGTGTCTCTTTTATCATTTTTCCACCTTATATTTTCAATTTCAGGTTGCTTATCAGTGTTTAATAGAGGATAAAGTATATGTAATGTTAGTGATGGACACTGACAGTTTCTCAGACGCAAAGTGCCAGACTTTGCTGGCAAACACTTTTTCCAGACAAAATAACCAAGTAAAACACAATTTCAGAAGATGGTATCATCAAACCCCACCCAAATTACAAAGCTGGCTATTGTTAAAACCATAAACACTATCCACCTGGAGAGCTGCTTCTGCACCCCCACATTCACCAGGTAAAACTCCCCAGGAACTGCAGGACACCAAACTATAAAATTCACTTTGGAGAAGCAGTCATTTTTCTAACATTGGCTTTAAGATTGTTTTGAATTGCTTAAAAAAGTCTGCTGCATCCAGTGATAGGGGTGGGAAAAGGGGGCCTGGAGTTTACAGGTCCAATACATCTGAAGGTCCCTCAACTATGGGAAGGGGAAAATGCCAAGAGCAAGGATGTGTTAGAAATAAGAGCCTTTCCACAAGATGGGCAGTGCGCCTGTCGGAGAGATACCTTCTTGCAAATGGTTGATGATAACAACTTTTGGAAAACAGAGTTGGTGACCTCCAATGAGCCTTCTTTTACTAACACAGTATTGTAAGAGTCCATGTATTTTCTAAAAGCTCATCCACTGTGTCATTCAGATACCCAGTCTTCAGGATGCGTTTGATGTTGGCTATATCACCGACTATTCTTAAGTGTTCTTGGGAGTCTCCTGGAAGAATGATGTTGCTGTGTCTCCCAGTTGGCTGAACTAGTCTGTATTCTTCAAGCCACCATCACATTTGACAAAGACACAAATTAGCTCTCCTTCCACTGCTTCATTTCCATCAGAATCCAGGACATTTGAGTGGCAAGCTCCAGTTTGATGGATGACTTCTTCCGGCACATCACTGATAGCAGCCGAGAGTATGACCGCGGGGATGCTGGGCTACCCAAAAACCTCTCATATTCTCCGCTGAGCATAACTTCAGAGTCTGCCACAGTCTCTTTATGTTTGGCTTTTGGCGTGGCTTGTTTAACAGGCAAATGGCGTGATTTAGTACATCACTCTACTATGTAATGGAACTTTTCTTCCATAGTGAAAACAGGATCAACTTCAGTGGCATAATACTGCTCCACACAGTAACTTTCCTCAGCATTCATCTGTAACGAACTTATAACTGTCAGGAATACTATGACATGTGGGACATTTTTCCCACTGTAGGAAAACCTACTTGATGTCGCATCAAAGTCTGTTACTACCTGAAGTTTTACTACCTCCTCCTATAATGAGACCCCAGATAATTTCCTCTACTCTTGTAGGGTTCCTGATACGAACTGAACTTCTCTGGAATTCCAGCATTATCTTGATGATCTTGGTCTTTCTTTTCAAGGTGGTTATGCACAGGCCCCCACCACCACTACCACTACTCACACACTGGCACGAGCCACTGCACTCACAAGCACCATGGCCCAAGTGCACTGGACCGGAAAGCCTGAGCCCCCTTGGGTGTAAGCCCAAGGGCAAAGCAGTGCTCTGCACACCTGTGTCTTATTTTTTTAAGGCAAAGTTTCTCACTGAACCTGAAGTTCACCATTTTGGTGAGGCTGCCTGGCCGGCGAGCTCTAATCATCCAGCTGTTCCATTCTCTAGTGCTGGGATTACAGACACACATGGCATTCCCTGGCTGCTATTGCCGCCGCCTCCTCCTCCTCCTCCTCCTCCTCCTCCTCCTTCCTTCCTTCTTCTTCTTCCTCTTTCTTCTCCTCCTTTTTCTTCTTCCGTAGATTCTAGGGATTCAAACCCCAGCCCCGCTACTTAGACAGCAAAGCTTTCTTGCCCACTAAGTCAGTTCCCTAGGCCCAACCCCATTTTTTCCACTTTTTCTTTTTAAATAATTTTAGGCATGTGGCAAAGTTGTAGGGAGAACACAAGGAACTTTCATAGTGCCTTCCCAGAATTCAGCCACAACCAGCACTGAGGTCTGTGAACTTACTTGGTCACGTTCTCTCTAGGATCATCCCCATACTATTTACACCTACAGAGATTCCCACGGCCTTGAACTCCTTTTGTGGTTCACAAACCCACCTTGCCCTTACTCACCATGCTCCAGCACACACTCCCAGGCTGTCTGCCTGGCCCACACTTCCCCTTCTCCTTGTCCAGGCATTAACTGCACGTGACCACCCCTAGGCTCTTCCGACCTCAGCCCTCTCACCACAGTGAAGATGCTTCCTTGTTCTTCCATGCTGCTGTCTTCCCAGCCTTTCTTGGATGCCAAAACCAGCTCATTCACTTGTGATCTACTTATCTATATATATACTCGACCATTTCCTCATGTGGCACTTTAGACAGGACCACACCCTCCCTTCAGATTTCTGCAATAGTGCCTGGCATTATAGGTGCTTATCAAATACCCACTGGCTGATTAACTTTCTGTGACACATCACAAAGTCCTTTATAAATATCTGATTGTTTTGGGCATGTGAATCTTTTCTTAAAGGCAGGTAACCTTCTTCCATTTATTGCTTAGAACTGGGCACACCATAGACCAAGTCCTGATGCTGGGAATTTTCTTCCTAAGGATGGGGTCCTTCGTGTGGAGGACTGAGCCTCCCCTGCCAACTCCTCTGCAGTGAGTAAGCACCCTGATAGAGGCTGGAGCTCTTAGTAAGTGCTAATTTACCCCCTACCATGCTCCTTCCAGATCCTCCTAAATGCTGTTTGTTTGCTTGTTCATGTCGTAGGGTGATACACAGAGAACACTTTTCCAGCTGATGGATGATGAAGCTGGAGGGAAGACAGGTCAAGTGGCTTGCCCAAGGCCACACAGGTATTAAGTGGCAGGACAACCCTCTGATCTCTAACCCAGAGCCTTTTCCTGGAGACCACAGAGAGCAACCCCATGCTCCACCCCTCAGGGACTGAGGAGCCCAAACCTGACATTATGGGCACAAGGCTTTTAGCAGATGTTCCAGGGCAGGAAGCCATGTGGTTAGATGTGCTCTGGGTATGTGTGGGTCTAATTGCTTCACATTTCCTTCCCTTTCATTGACAGAGTCATTCATAGAGTCACAGAGACCGACACTCATTCACAGGACATTCATTGAGTGCCTACCACATCCTTGGCTTTCTGCTTGGCCTGGCAGAAGAAGCTGGGGCAGGAGAAAGGGACCTGTTGGGAGAGGGTCCTAGTCTCACAGGTCAGAGAATCTATTAGTGTAGAGATAGTGATGAGGCCAGATGATAGTGGGCATTTGGGCAGCTAGGGCACTCTCTCCCTTGAGATTAAACTGACAAGCTCAGCACAGCCACAAATAATCAACAGATCTTTGGCAAACACTCAAACTGGAATTAACTCCTGGATACATATAGCCTGGTCCTTCCTGTTCTTGTCCTCCCTATTGAGAGACACTCCCCAGGCATGGGTAGTGACTAGGTTTAGCTGCCTTGCTAACAGACCCTATCCAAGGGGACCAGACTAACGTGTGGCATGGGTGGGACAGAGAGAACTGCCAAACTGAATCTAGGCAATCAAGGTGGATCCCCAGTATTTAATAGCTGTATATGAGACAGAAATCTCTTCCTTTGAGGAGACAGTTTGCCTTCTGAGGCAGGGGAACATAAGCTGTCACTTGTGCACAAAGGCATTGATAGCAGACTTTAACAGGCAGAGTCAGGAAATGGAGAGAGTTACGGGGTGACTCAGCCCCTACACTCAGTATCCTTGAGCGTTTATTTCTACCCACACAACCACACAGAACTCATGTTCTTGGAGAGTGGTCCATTATGACAAACCAGCTCTTATTTACGTAGCCATGAAGAACTCAGGGCGTTCATGGAGGTCTTCAATAGGAAATCTTGTTCTTTGTGCAGAGACAGGCATGAGTCACTCATTAACCTAAAGTAAATGAGTGTCTTCCAGCACTGCTCCACCTGAGAGAAGGTGTTGACAGGACCGTAGGGTTGTGTTTGTGTTATGCACAATCTGTTGATTATATTGTGTGACTCTCATAGGTATTCAGGAATTCTTACTTGGTTGATGAGATGTAAATACAGCATGATTTTATCCTCTTCTGACCCCTCTCTCCTTGGCCCCCCATTGACCTTCCTCAATGACAACTTCAGGTCATTGTAGTTCCTAATAAATTTGCACTGCCCAATTCAAAATGTAACCTCAGTTGCCTGCTGAATCCCACCGTAGTGTCTGTCCCCAGCACAGAGTGTGAGAGACCCTGACAGGCCTGAGGGTTCCATGGGGCAGTGACGGGGGGGTCACAAGAAGATCCCTTTCCTCTCAGTTCCTGCTGTTTCCCCTCACACCTCTGACAGACTAGAAGTGACCAGGAGGTAAGAAGTCCAAATATTGCTCTCTGTGGACCTTCATGAGAGCAATCTGTTACTCCCAAGTGACCAGTAATGGGAGCATTACTGCTCTCTGACATGAGAGGAGTGGTCCACTATCTCCTAATGCTCCAACTTTCTTCTCAGGGTCTGCTTCCCAGACCTCCACAGCTAGGGCTCCCTTGGTTGGAGAGTCTAAATGTACCGTCACTTGGGGCAGCCATTCTCTCTGTCTGTCTTCCCATGCCCCCTCTCTTCTTACAAAGTTGCCTTTACAAAAGTTCCCAACAAAGCTGTCCCCAAACACTTTCCTAGCCTCTTCTCTGTGACCCTCTGGCTCTATACAGCCACTCATGAAATACATGGGGCCAAGCCCTGGGGGAGCCTAATAGTTTACCGAGGAACTAAACATAATACAGACGCAGCAGTGAGAGACCCAGCCAAGGCAATACCATGCCAAGGGGATCAACGCACAGGCACGGAGACTGAGACCAAACCACACTCAGTGGCCTTTCCATGTCTTGCTGCTTTGCCAGTGAGAGCTACGTGAGCTAACTGAGCGGTTCAGTTTGCCATCTCTGCCTAGCGTCGTCTCGATAACGCAGAGAGAAGAGCACCAGTGTCTTGAGGATGATGAGAAACGATGAATGAAAAGCAGGGCAGAACTGGCACAGTCAAGACCCTGTACACAGATGATGGCGGAGAGCGGTGGAGACCAGATGCCCTTGGAGGCGTGGCCTCTTCGTTTTATGTAGCCAGAACATGTCAAGGCTGTGTTTCACAAGGTTGCTTTCAGATGGCTTGAGTAAGGTCCCTGAATGATTTTGACTGTGCCATGCTCCTCCTAGGAACACCCAGGGACTGGAAACACCTTGGCATGCAAAGGAGCCTATGTGCACCAGTGGTTCAATTGTTAAAAAAAAAAATGCCAAAGGATACAAGCAGCATCTTGTATCATCTGGTAGTGATGGATCAGTGGCCAGAAGTGTACATGACAGTGAACTGTTTGTCCTGGCTCCATTCCCAGACCTGAAAGAGGGGGGGTACTTTTTGTCAGAACTCTGAGTAGTGGCTCCAAGGGTCAGGCTAAGAGTGCAGCAGGCAGTGGCTAAGGCATTCATGGGCTGTGTGGAAGCCTGAACTTAGGTAGCAAAAGGAGTCAAGGCCCACCACAGCCATTGTCTAGTATGAACCTGGGTCCAGAAAAGACATCACCTCACCCAGAGTGCATGAAGCAGGTGAGGCAGAGACAGCCAAAGCTGCAATGGTATAAGTGTGTGGTATCTAGACCTCTTTTACCCCCACCCCTGAAGAAGAAGCTGTCTTGGATTTAAAAAAAAAAAATCAAAAAAGAAACGGAAGTTGGGGGCAGCACTGCAAGCCAGGCCGACCAACTGTGCAAGCATTCGGTGCTGATGCGGTGCTGATGCTCCTTGGAGCCGCAGCTCCACACCTGTGTGTTCTTGGAGGCCCTGGTGTTCCCAAGGCGCAGCCCGTGGAAAGCCCGCCGCAAAGCTCCCGCAGCATCTGCCGAGAATACAGCCGACATAATAATTTCTTTGACCTCCACCACATGGGTTTCTGAAAAGAACAAAACAGCATCATTCCCTGGCATTTACAGTTTAAACCTTTCCTATTCAAGTTTCTAACAAAAAAAGCCACCAACCCATTCTGGCCGTGATTAAAATTCATAGGCTTGCTGCAGACAACAGATGCAGAAGCAATTTTAGGCCAGTCATATCCCAGGTCTGCAAAATTAATTTGACAGGTTTGCATTAAAGCACTGATCAATATCCACTTTAGAGCGGCAGAGGCTAACTGAGAAAAAATAAGTGACCGGAGTGTTACCAGACGAGAAAAAATGAATCTTGGAGACTTTTTTCCCTCTAAGCTTGCACCTACATCAGAAGTCCTGACCTCAATCCATTGATCGGCTGCAGTTAACATGACAAAAGGCCTAGCAGATAGACCGGCTTGGCCTACCAGGGAACAATCACCCGGATACACTAAATGTTTGAGGAGTGACTAGATTGCAGAATTAGTCTTGGCTTCTGAGGACCGACACCAGCCCAGCCTTCCTGAGTCCTCCCCTCCCTGCCTGAGATCCGTTTGCAAAGAACCAACTTTTCCTAAACATCCTCCCGCAGATAGCATGGGGATGTGGTCCTGGGGGCGGGGGCTGGGGGAGTGAAGGGGTGGGAGGGGATGGGGAGGTCTAGCTCAGTTTAGCCACTCAGACAAGAAGGCAATTAGGTCAAGATCTTTCTGTAGACAACACTTTAGAGTGGAGGCCCCCAGGCCAGTACCAGAAAGGCTCTTCAGGGGTGAAATTATGGACCACCAGCTCTACAACACCGCCAACTTCAGATGACTGTCCACTGCCTGCACTCAAGAGAAATAAGCCCAAGCTATAGTTTTAAAAGATAATTTTCTTTATTTGTTCTTTAAAAATTTCATACACGCATGTAATGTATTTTGATCGTGTCCACTCTCCACTCTCACCCTCTGCAACTCTCCCTGAACCACCCCAACATATTCCTGTCCCAATCCTATCCTCTTTTGTTTTCTAATAACCCACTGAGTCCACTTAGTGTAGCCTGTGTGTGTATGGTCGTGGGCTCATCCACTGGCGCATGGGCAACCTACCAGTTGCCACACACCCCAAAAATACTGACTCTCTTTCTCCCAGCAGCTATCTATCAACTGCCTCAGCTGTGAGTAGGGCCTCCTGAGCCCCTTACAATCTGCACTGGAGATCTGACCATGAAATCAGCTTTCCTTTTACTTTCTTCAGGCGTGCAAGGAATACACTTGGGTGGCCAAGCATGCCCTGCATCCTGGCTGTTCTGGCTGAGTGTGTTGTTTTCTTACTCTATCCCACTCTATACTCAGTTTGCATTGTGGCAGTAAAATCTAGCGCATCTGAACTTAGAATTCACCCAAAATGCACCCACGGGATGGAGCATCTTCCTGAGAGAGTACCTACAAGGATGCTCACGGGGGAGCTCATTTCCTGGGACCCGCTGCCCTCCCTGCACAAGTTTTCCTAGGTGAGTCTGACTCTCTTCTCCATGTGCATCAGCTGGAAACCAGCGTATTTAAGGCAGAACCTCAGGTCCCACCCCTTAACACTCTACATTCTTCCTCTCCATAGGTCCAGCAAAGGCCCACCCACACGTGATTTCCTCGGAGCTTAGCTTCTGCTTCCTCAGATTTGAGACCATTTGCATATTTACATACTATGCATCAGTACACCCCTGTACAGAATTCTAGTTCATGAGCTCTGACGTCAGATCACCTATGTTCGAGTCCCACATTTGCCACTTGCTAGCTTGGTTGACCCTGGGCAAGTTAAATTAACTTCTGTTCTGCTTATGGTTGCTGTACATCAAATCACCGCCACATCCACCAGCTTAAAACAAGTAGTATATCACCCCGTGAACTCTGTGAGTCAGTCATTTAGATGGCGTGTAGTAGGAATGGCTCACTTCTATTTTACATTGAGGGCCTCACAGAGATTTGGCAATGGGAAGGAGGTGAGGAGACCTCCACCCCTGGGGCTGTACTCATCTAAGGAGTTTACTCATGTATCTGTGTGCCTTAAAGCCTAGAGTCGGGGAACCACAGATTCTTCCGTTTCTCCCCTCTGGCAGCTTCCTTGAAACAAGTAGCCTTGGCATGAGACGTAGTTTGCCAATACATGGCTTCTGGTGAACAAACTGGGTGCCTGATCTCCCGGGATCTAGCCTCAGAAGCCACGCAGCATCCCTGGAGCCATTAGTAAGTCCAGCCAGAAGCCTCTGCCCATATCCAAGGAGAAGGGGCATGAAGCCCTCCCCCCATCACCCCTGTCAGTGAGAGGCACCTCCAATAATCTTGGCGCTCTGCTTTAAAATCAGGGCAACTTCTCTCAAGCTCAGCGCTCATCTAAACAGACATAATAATGCCCATCTTCCAAGACTGTGGTGAAGCCTAAATCAGATAATGTATTTAACGTGCTTCGAGCAGAGTCTGGGCCACTCAGGAAGTGTCAGCTTGTATTATTAGGAGTGACATTAGCTAAGTGAATAGTCACCATGACTTTTTCTGCAGCCTTTGCACTGTAGGTGTATGTGCCCAGCCTCATGATGGGTCCTAGGAGTGGCGTCTGGAACCTATTCTTGCTATCAGGTTGGGGAGAGATGCAAGCAAGACAGATAGCAACAGAAGTCAAATCCATCTTGCCACCATTGTCCCTTCTTCCTACACACAGACACATGGCAGTTAGCTGGCAGGGGGATGGTCTCAAAATGTCAGTTAGTTTCAGTTGACATTTTCAATAGGAAACCTGTGCTCTTATGAAATACTGCTCTATCTACTGCGATCCACAGCTTCTCCTTGAAGGTCTACGGACCTGGGATTGTGGTCCCATGGGGGCATCTCAAACTAGGCACAAGTGAGGCCATGAGCCTCTGGGAACAAACCTCTGGCTTCATTTACTTTCCTGGAGTTCACAGAGTCCACCTGTGGGCCACAGTCAGGAAGAATCTGCTCCTTTGCTGGAAACCTGGCGCAGCGGGCCCCATGTCCAGCATGCTTGTTTGAAGGCAGGAAGCTCCCCAGTGGGTTGTCTCCCTGGGAAGGCACCAAATATGAACCCTAGCTTTGAAAGGACACAGATGGCTGCCAGGAGGATATACATTATTACCAGTGTTGTTTAGTATTCTGATGTAGCCACCACATTCAATTATTGGTTGTATTTTTCTAACTGTAGTCACACGTCCTCAGCAGAGATATTAATCTCATGGGGCTTAAAGAGATTCAGAATGAGTTTGAGGTCAGTAAAGGGGTCAGACTGGGGGGGTGTCTACCTATTAACCTTCCATTTTGGTAACCAAACAGCCATATCCAGCACATAAACTAGGACCAGGAACCTGCCACTATTAATAATGTCACCCGTACAAGGTGACTGAGGTTCATCTGAGCTATTTCAATAACAATATCACTACTGCTCAAGCTGAAGAGGCAGGCAGATAAGGCATGGGAAATAGGGAGCTATGAGGGTTCAGCAGTGGACAGGAGAGGTGAGAAGGGTTGGGTCGCTATGGGAGGTGGCAAGAGTTGTGGGGGAAGGGGCTCTTAGCAAAGCCTCTTGCATTTACATCATTCATTCATTCATTCATTCATTCAGGCACGCACAGACCATTCATTCAGCATCATGTATTTGGCTCTTAGGATGTTTCATCCCATTTCCAGGGATTATGTGGAGATAGAAAAGAAATAGCATAGCAACAAGGCTAGTCAGTCAACACCACACATGGCCAGGACATAGCAGAAACCAGCCAGGTGTCTGCCACGGCATTGAAAACAAGCCAGGGAGTTGTGAACAGAAAAGCAAATGGGGGAACTTCAGGAGGGTGCTGATGAAGAAATGTCTGTGCATACACAGGGACTCTGATGATCAGATATTAAAATTTCCTTCCACATCTAAGCACTTGTCTACAAGCTCTTCCTTGGCTGAAGTAAACCTTGCCTTTTTGATTCCTCTGAAAATATGGAGTGGGGAGAGATAAAGAACAGGAGAAGGGGAGGGGGAGAAAGGGAGAGAAAGGAAGGGGCAGATGGGGCAAGGGAAGAAACAAAGGAGGAAGGGAGAAAGAAAGATGAGGAGGGAGTGCCTGGATTGATGGTGGAGGGCCAAAAATATTCTAGAGGTTGAAACTATGGTGACCAAAAGCTAAACTAGGAAACCTGGAGAGTAGCTACTCTAGACGAAGCAGCCCTATTTGATGCAGCCCCAAATCTACTAGAAGAACTCTGTGAGTGGCTTAGGTACACACTTCTAAGAAGACTTCCCTTCCTTTTCCGCAGCGAGGATTTAACAAGCAGGACTCATTGTAATAATCAGAAACAACCTTTCCTTGACTCCCAGTTTGGCCCAGGTATCTGTTCTCCATCATCACCTCTAATCTTTGCTTTTCATATGCTGAGATGAAAGCTCAGAAGCATTGAGTAGCTTCCTAAAGGGCTGGCAATTAAAGTTCTGTCAGATGCAAAGATCTACCACAGTGCCTAGCACAGAGACCATGGATGAAGATATGGCACCCAGGCGTGCTTATCAACAACACATGTACTTTCAAAGTGGTACCTGAATTCCTTCTGAGCAGTGTTCAATATCTGCACAAATGTTCACAGAGCCCCTTACAGAGCAGGTCACTCATACTAGGTCCCCTATGTCTCCAAGGCTAGGGTCACCAAGAACCCCCAGGGAACTATTTTACCTGTTCGTTGGTGCGGGAGAATTGTCTGTATTCTGTCAATCATGTTTTAAATAAACGCTGATTGGCCAGGCAGGAAGTATAGGCGGGTCAACCAGACAGGAAGTACAGGTGGGGCGAGAACAGGAGAATTCTGGGAAGAAGGAAGCTCTTCCCGAGACTCCTGCCCAGACCACCGAAGAAGCAGGATGTGACCTGCACCGCTGAAAAAGGTACTGAACCATGTGGCTAACATAGATAAGGATAATGGGTTAATATAAGCTACAAGAGCTAATAAGAAGCCTGAGCTAATGGGTCAATCAGTTTATAACCTAACATAGACTCTCTGTGTGATTTTCTTTGGGACCTAATGACTGTGGGACCTATTGGGAAGACAGAAACCAACCAGGCCGTCATGTTACAGTTCGCAGTTCTGGTCTACCAGCCTCACCAAGCATTCCTTGTTTATCTCTTCCTGATGATACCTTTGGCCCCCATTTCCCCTACATAATAAAGTGAAGATGGAGACAGGAAAAATTCTTGCCCAAATAAGGAGTCAACTTGGCTGCTTAGGCTAAGGTTATTTGAAGGACAATGTTTGGAAAGAAGGTCCTTGCTCAGGGAAGTAAGAGTGCTAAAATGGGACCTCAGCCCCTGACCTGCAGTGAGGGAACTCTCCCTCCACCTTACAGATGAGCCACCCGAGGCAAAAGAGAAGCCAAAGCTGTCCCAACTCCATGTAATTGGGAAAACGGGCAGCATTGAGGATTACTGCAGCAAGATCACCAGAGAGCCACCCAGAATGCACCCCTTTATTGCCTGTGTTTGTGTTCCAGCAGGATTTGGAAGCACACACACTGTAAAAAAATGATGATTCGGATACATTATTCTCACCCTCTCTGTAAATAAAAAATACATGCCGGGCCAGTTGTTTGATGGCTTCCGTCCTGGTACTTAATTCTGTTTCATGACATGAAATAGAGGAGGAAGGTAGGGAAGGGATGTCAACTTTTTCTTGTCCAAGTACAGTCTCATTGGTTAACACCTGAGGGGAAAATGACTGGAAAGAACTTAATTCAAAAAATCCTTTAGGCACACAGGAGCTTCTAACCAGTAAGAACCAGACAGCTGTGTGTGTGACAGAGAGAGAGAAAGAGACATCAATAAATAATCAGCCGACTTAGACTTTTAAACGGGAATCCAAGCTGCACCATCCAAAAGTAAATTGCATCCTTCCTACTAGCCTCCAAGCAGGGTTTCATGCTTGCACAGGCTGGGATACTCTGCTGATTGCTAATATAGCCTGATCTCTTCCTATCTCTCCCTCCTTCTCCCCCTCCTCTCTCTCTGTCTCTCTGTCTCCCTCCCTCCCTGTCTCCCTCCCTCCCTCTTTCTTTCCTTCCTTCCCTCTCTCTGTACTCACATGCATCTCGTACAAGTCCGATTTCATATTGTATATATGGACCATCTTTATACTATGGAATGCCAAGAAACATCTCTGTTCCTGGCTTAACACACACGGTCCTTGAACTAACATCATTCTACAACTGGAGCAATGTGGGCTCTGAAGCAGAGAGAAGGTGCTCCTATGGTCCTGTACTCTGCACCAGGAACATGCCTGTCCTTCTCCAGGAGCGATGTCATTTCTCTGACAGTGCCCAAAATAACCTAGGAGACTTGATTTCACTGCCAGGGGTATGGATTTGTCTTTGTGACAAGGGAGCAAGTGCCTTCCAGGGTGGGATTTAAGTCCTGCCTCTGTTCCCAGGATAGGGCTCCACACTGCCCTGGCTTGCCATGGGCCAGGAGACCCCAGGGCATCTATCACCAAGTGTTTTATGGGGTTTATGGAGCTGGTCTCTTTACACACCTTGAGCACTGTGTCTTATTGCTTGTCATTTTCTCCCAGACTGTTGACACTTTGTCCCTTTGAAATCAAGCTGACTTATATGTTTTCTTTGGTTGGCTGGCCAAAGGATTCTTAAGATTCCTAAGCAAAAGGTTCTTTCTCAGAGCAAAGGCCGCCATGTTGGGCCTCTTTCCTAGGACTCCTGGTGGTGAGGTGAGTAACCTGTCCCTCGAATGCCAGTTCCAACCCCAGACCCCAGAGCAGGAAGATGCCAAATAGGTGAGATGATATTCTGAGGTCAGAATGCAATGCCTATGCAGTAGGGAAGCCCAGGGAAAAAGAGCTTTGCCAGACTCAGCTCAGTGGCTAGTCGGTTGAGCTGGGTGGTAGATTTATGTATATCCTATTACCAAGTCAGTGTCCCCCAAAAGATAAAGTATCGATGTCTATTAATATTAATTATATGCTGAAATAATAACAAATTAAATTTGTTAGGTTAAACAAAACATAGGGTGTAAGTAAATGCCAACCTGTTTCACTTTATCTTTTAAAACACATCTAATAGAAATGTTAAAATGATTTACATGGTCTGATTAGATTTCTGTTGTATGCCTCAGTATTATACCCGTACCTTCATTCATGAGGGAGGGCATACTTTACCAAGCCAATAACAATACTCCTTCCTTGTCATGTCAAAGTAGCATTTGCAATGTAATATAAACATACAAAGCATATGTGTACCATATAGCAGAGTTTAGAAACTGGGGAAATGGTTATTGTCTACCAACCAGTTTAACAATAAAATTGCCCAACACGCCAGAAAAAGCTATGTTTCCCCATCTTACCATATGACCTGACTCTGACCAGAGACCATGTGGACTTCCACTGCCTCTATAGAACTTTTCTATTTTTGAGAGATTATGAAAAGCACAGAAAACACTGGCAACCACCCCACAGACACTGCTCACTCACTGGTATGTCTTGCTGTTATCAAATCTGTTTACTTCTCCTAAGGAGAATGAGAAAACCTTACTGATGAAGCTGGAGCTGCCTTTTCGTGGTGAGCAAGCAAGCCCTGGCCCCAGTGTCTGGCTATAGTTCTGCTTCAAGGCAATAATAGCATAATCTCAAGACATAGCAGTGACAATAACCACTTAGCTGGCTCCAGGCCTGGATGGGTGCTACAGAAGTAGTCAAAGGGAGCACACATGCAGGGAAGAATTGACAGATTACAAAAGAAGCTGTGGTCTAACCTGACCTAATTGTTGAATAAAATCCGACTGCTATTCATGGAAAGGCTGTGGGAAGTCAGTCACAATGGAGGCCAGAGAGGCTGACAGATCCAAATGAGCTTACCACCCCAGCAGTGTCAGAGTCTGGATGGGCACCTGGGTCTCCCATTCAGGGCTGAATCCAAGACAGGCTTGCCTGTGCCCTGAAGAGTCATCTGAGCTATTACCCTGTCTGCACTACTCAACACAGGATGGGCAGTAGAGCCATGGGATGGGCAGCAAGCTAGGCAAGCACTCAGCACTGAGCTACGGCCCAGCCTACTTCTTACTTTTTCAGAAGTGTCTCGACAAGTTGTCCAGGCTGGCCTTGAACTCACTCTGTAGCTGAGACAGTTCTTCAACTTGCAGCCCCTCTCCTCATCCTCCTAAAGAGCTGGAGCTACAGCCCAGAACCTCCAGACCCAGTTGGGAAACAGTCCTGCACCCACATGCCCAGGCTGAAGCCCACACTCTTTCTTCCGTATCACACATCTTTCTTGGCTTTCGGTTGTTTCCTGAGAGAAAAGCATGCTCAGTGTTGGTGTCCGTACTCAGCAGGTGGTGAGGGAGACAAGATCCAGGCTAGATCTGAGCCAAACTTGGTCTTTCAAAAACCCTACGAAGAATTAATCTTTATTCTTTGGAAGATGCTGACTCAGTACTTAATAACAGGGTTTCTCATGTGTTTCTGACCTCACCTGGAATGACAGCCCTTCCTCCACCACTGGGCATCTTGTTGAGTTTCAGCTAAAAACGGGCCCACTCTGATCACCCTCCTCACTGGCCAGCTCAGAGGTGCAGGGAGAGGACCTGGGAAGAGAGGATATGGAAAGATAGAGGAAACCCTTCCATCACATTCCTTTTCAAAAGCAAATTCTTGAGAAATGTGATCCAAATATGGGTTGAACTCGCCGAGAACTCAAGATGGGGCATCCTATTTGGTTAAGAGGCTGGCAGCCAGTTCCCTGCCCTGCCCTGCCCATACCCATGGTCCTCACACATTGAAGCCATAATGCAGACTGTTGCTGACTCCACCTTCTTGCTAAGTCCATAAATTCCTTGATAAGGCTGGGGCTCTTCATAGTTTACCTGCCTCATTCAGCATTCTGCAGAGGAAGGGTTTGAAATTTTTCTGTGGGATAAATAGTAATGACAACGGCACAATGAAGACATACTTTCCTGGCTAGGAAAAAGTCTCCACGCCAAGCAGAGCAGGTGGGTCGGGGTAAAGATCTTCCCTGCCCCCAACCCACTGACTACTGCAAAGTTAAAAGGACAGAAATCAACAGTGGAGGGGGGGGCTGCAGGCACAGCGCATGGGCAGTGGGGGGGGGCAAGGCTGCGGGAACAAGCACATGCTTTCTGCACAAACCTCTAAACAATCAACTGCACAAATGCCTCTTCTTATAAACACACAGCGAGGCAGATGTTTGCCCAGGACAATCTGGTGCTGTGCGAAAGTGGCAGAGAGTCACATTGCACAAACAAGGGATTTCCTGGGGGAAGGAGTGGCAGGTAATGGGTTCTGCGAATTTCTCCTCCCAATAACTACAACATAGACCAAGTCCAAAGAGACTCTGCCTTCCCATTGAAGCCTTATTTAAATACTGCTGCTGGTTTCGGGCGGCTGTAGCAGCCGCGCTGCCTGGCTTCATTTGTTCTCTCAATCCCTTATGAAATACTCGGGGAAGAACAGACAGCCCACATCTCTATGGGAGCCGGGGACACCTCACAGGGACTTTTTCTTCCCCCCTTCCCCCCCCGAAGTGCCTTTCTCAGTTCTGATTAGTGGCCTGCAACTGAGCCAAGGCAGTAGAGAAAACAAGAGCCCTCCCCTTCTTTAAAACAGCAAAAATACCATTAGAACCCTGCAGATGCTCTCCTTCTCCACAACCCACCAGATTCTCCCAGGAACAGTCACCTAATGGAAGGACAGTCATGGGGGCTGCCTCTGGGATGGCAGTCAGACTGCATCCGTCTTTATTACTAGGCTCTCTCCCAGAATTATTTTCGGGTACCCAGGTTCGGCCCATAGTTGACCACCATCTCAAGCACACAGGCGGTCATTTACTTCCCCCCCCCCCCCGCCCCGCCCTGGTCTGTCCACCTCTCTGCACTTCTTGAGCTGGCTGTTATTTACCGAGCGCTGTGCTCAGTGCTGGAAACAGAAACAGAGCATCGGGGCTGGTCTGAGGCTCCATCGAGCTCACAGCCTCAGGGGGAAACAACACCGCAAACCCGGGAACCACCCTGTACACGGCTATGCGACGTGATGCAGTCCTGTGGGTTGAAACCAAGAAAATCATGAAGAATTAAGAGTCTTTGTCTCCTCCCTTCTCTTTCTGAAAGAGGGCTGATACGGAGAGAAAAGGCTTCAGCTCAGTGAAAAGCAGAGTCCAGGCCTCCCCTTGGAGTTTGCCCTACTGCCTCTGCTCTGTGGGGGATCTTTCCTCTTCACTTAATGCCTGGAAAATGCAGACACCCCTCTCTTAAGGTAGTACAGGCCTTTTGGATAGTTCTGGTATTTTCTATGGAGTTTGTGTCCAAGTATGGCTGGGGTGGGGGACTAGAGGCAGAGAGGCAACTCCTGGACATATGAGCAGCATTTGGTCAAGGTTGGGAGAGGATCTGGGAGGCTGTGTGAGGCTGGCCCTGGGTGGGGCTGGTCTTGGTTAGGGTTAGTGGCTTAGGAAGGGAACAGAGCTCGGTCCATTCATGCAGCCCAGCCTTTGCTTAGCCTTGGTCGGTCCTCTGGATCTGGGGTCATTTTTATGAGCAACTGTCTCTTTTTTTCCCCCCTTGAAAATATTGTTGGATGAAAATGAAATTTCAGCTGTGTGTGCCTTGGCATTGATTTTTCTATTTGTGATAACACACCCAGGCATACCTCCTTTGATATCAAGAGGATAAAATGTCCCTATCACGAAGCTCTCCATTCTGGGTAATGGATAAAGCCTGTTTATGAGATGTCATTTATTCCACAATAGACAGTAAATAAAAGCTGTTTCAAGCTTGGGTTAAATCAAAGCTCGTTCAGGATTTCAGCAGATTTGCAAGTCACCTCAGGGACCTTCATCAGCCGCACTTGCTCTTGCTTGCTGCTGACTCTCCTCCTCTGCCCCTCTGCCCAGCCTCCTCCTCTCCCTGGCCCCTGGCTGGTTTGAAAACAAAACTAGCCTGGTTAAGGACCCAGCTGCGCCATGAAAACTTTCTTCCGTCTGTCTGGGGAGAAAGACTTTGAAAGACAGCAAGAAATTGATGTTCTACTAACAAAAGCCAGAACAGAAAAAAAAAATCCTGGGAATATGAGCTGCAAACAGAAAATGGGGGAGCTTCTGGTGTCAGCAGCTACTCTAGATCCTTCCACCTGCCAGGGACCCTGCACCCATACGGGACCGAGAGGAGAGGGACTTGGGTCACCTTGTGCTTCCTTGGGCTAACCCAGACCCTTGCCTGATGAGTACACCTTAAATGAAAGGATTTCTAAACTCCTCCCATGCTGACCCTGTGACCTGGTCTAGCCAATGGAACATGAGCAGAAGGGGCATAGAACAGGCCAATTGCTGACCTCCTGTGGCCTTCTAAGAGACCTCTCAGTGAGAGTCCTTGTTGTTCGCCAGTTGTGGCAGCACACACCTGAAAACCCCACACTTGGGAGGCTACAGCAGGAGATCCTAGGTTAGAGCTCAGCCTGGGCACATAGTTGAAGGCCAACCTGGGCTATACAGTGAGATGCTAGCTCAAAAAGACAAAACAAACCTTAGTCAGTAGAAGAACACGAGGTAACAGAACTGGGTAAAGCTGATGGAGCAGGGTCCTTCAGAGAATCTGGGCGTGGCCTCTCCCTGGGGAGGCTTGCTGCCTAACTGGGACGAACAGTGTCTTTGTCCTGGGTCAACTAAGTGATAGAATAGCAAAGCTATAGGGGCTCAAAGGAAACGATCAGACTGAGTTGGGGGTTCTGGGAAAAGTTTTGGAGTATGTGGAGTACTCCCCAGTCAGTGGCCTGGAGACTCACTCACACTGTGAGTCCTGTGAGGAACTCAGCCTGGGGGTGGGGGCTGAGGAGTTAGAAGTGGTGCTTCCTCTCCCATGAATACATACAGGTAGTGTCGTGCCAGATGGGGCAAACTTGGGCACAAGTGATTTGCTGAGGCTGAGTTCATGACAGGCATGGTAAAGAGCTCACGAAAATCAAACCACAAGTACCTGTGGCTCCGCGTGAAGCGGGCCTGGATAGAGGAGCCTGTTCGGCAAGGCAGACAGGAAGGTCCTAAGCAGCTCAGGATGCCTTCCGGTTCCACGACTCCTTCACCTTGCTACTTGATGACCTACATTTTCCACACCCTTTCAGGAGCCTTGTATGTGAGGAATGGCTGCCGTCCTTGCTTTGAGGATCCGAGGTGGCCAGCGACAGGCCAGGACTTGAAAGGTCCCCTCTGAATCCAGGGTTTTGCCTTCACCAGTCTCTGTATGGCGCCTCCCCCGCCCCCCACCACCACCCACACCATATCATCCATCACCACCAGGGCTCCTAGGCGGAGAGCAACAGAGGAGTCTGGCTTAGGAACCACCAGGGTCCGCAGCTTAGCAACCACTAGGCTGATTCTGAGGGCAGCTACAGAGGACTGCAGTCAGGGATTCTGTAGGAATGATAAAGAAAAGGGGGAGCAGACAGAAGGAAACAAAGGGAAGAAGGGGGGCTGAAGCTGGCCCCCACGCTGCGTCGGACACCTCGAACCCTGCTCCTGCCTCTCATTTCCTGAAAGTGGCGCCTGGGAGCTTTCTGTTACAGTTAGCGTCCTGTCAGAGGTTTCATTAGGACCCAGGTTTTGATTTATAACCCTCTCTGCAAAACTGTGCTCCTGGCTGGAAACTGGCATCCGAGGTCTTGGGCCACAAGAACCATTTCCACAGAAGACGTGCAAGGCCTGGTTTGGGGGTGGGGAAGCCTGCAGTAAAAGGAGAGCCCAAAGATTTGTAGAAGCAAGCTCGCATTCGGGGAGGGGGAAGGCATGTCCAGGGGTTTGAGTTCTTCATCTGACGTCTATTTGTAAAACTTTGCAAAGCCAGTTCGGGCAGCACGCCTTCAGAGAAGCTCCATCTCGCAAGCGTCATTAGGAATAATAATGAATAGCAATGATGACGCTAATGATCATGGTGCTGACTCCCTTGTTGGGTGATGTTTCGATTACCACACGACTTCCAGGTGCCTGGGTTCCCTGACACAGCCGTCCCGAGGAGGTCAGGAAGAAATCATTATGTCGGTTTCGTAAATGACAGAACTGAGGGCCCAGTGCTGGGCCTTAGGCACCAGCCTCACCTGGAGCCCCTGCCACCTTCTGAACTGGGACTCCAATCGGCGACAAATTCAAGTCTGTCTGTGCTGCGCAGCTCAGCTTTCCCCATTTTTATTTTCGAGGAACATGCATCGCTGCAAACAGGTCCCATTTTAAGCCACATGAGGCTTGGAGATAACAAATGTGAAAATAAAAATGCTATTTAATATAGGCATCATTATTACGATTGTTATTGTGAAAAGCCTATTTGGAGCTGCCTAAAAACTTTAAAACTGATTAATATTTTTAGAGCATTAGAAGATACATTTTTTTCAAATATAAATTATTTTCTCCCGAATGATTGAATAATCATAATTATCATCATCCCTTCCATTAATTTATTGCTTTGTACATAATTTCCCATAAACTAGCATATCTGCTGCTCTGATGCCCCCATTTAACAGATGAGGAGATGGAGGTTCAATAGGCTATAGCAAACTGAACTGCTGGAGACCAGCAAGCTCCCTACCCCATCACTTCGCTGCTCTTTGTAAATGGTGACTGAGTGGGTTGTCTGGAGGCTGTACCCAGCTGTACTGGGTCAGAAATCTAAAAAGGGCACCATCAAGGAGAGAGCCATGTAGCAAAGTCACTGTCAGTACAGCTGCTCTAGGGACAGGTCCCTTAAGTCTGGCATGAGGTGCTCAGCCTTGTCTCTGATCCTCCTGCCCTGCCGCTGGAGTCTGTCCCATAGAGTCCTGCCCCAGGAGCCAGGGCGACTGGAGCTTCATTTCTCCCACTGAGCAAGCGTCCGGCTGTCACTGTGCTGTTATTTATGAGTCTCCCTTGCCCAATGAGTGGCCTCCAAGGGGCCCAGCCTGGGTCTGCTGTCTGACCACACTTGTCACACGTCATTAGATGTTTGGTTGCTGCTGACCCCTCTGCCATCTGGCTGAATGGCCTCAGGGTGAGGGGAGGCAGGCAGCCACTCCTTGTGCAGCCTGAGTCTGCCCTGTTGGAGAAATGAAAGGTTTTGGGGGCTGTTTGCTGAGCACAGAGGGAGGACGGAGAGACGGGATCTCTTAAAGGAGGGCCCTTGTCTGGGCCATCACTGCCATTTGGGGTCGGGTGACTCTGCCATGGATCTGTTCTATGCATGTCCTTAGTAACATCCTTGGCTTCCAAATTTCATATGCCAGTTTTACTCTTGTCCCAGATGTAACAACCAAAAATCATTCCAGACACCACTGAATTGTTCCCAGGGGAGAGGGACCAAATCACCGTCTCTGAGAGCTGCTGGCTGTCCCTAACTGTGATATGAATCCGGCAGTGGGTAGCATCAGATGTGAGGATGATCCACCTGCGTGTTCCTCAGCATCAGATATTTACTGAGCTGTGCAGAGAGATGCTGGGGAGTCCCTGACCTCTCTGCGATGGAGAATCCACAGTTCAGAAAGGGCTGTGATTGGCTCAAAGCAGCTCAATGGGAAAAGTGGCAGAGCTGCGATTGAAAGCGGAGTTTTTCCAAACTGTGGTGCTGGGTTTGTGCTGGGTTTGTGATGGCTCTGTGTCCCAGTTCACCTTGCCGGGACTTGGTCAGGCCAGTTGCTTAGCCTCTCTGTTTTCTGACTGCATACTTGGCTGGGAACCAAGACTACTTGAATCAGGTCTTGCTAATGTTTCCACTGCTCTACACCTGCTTCCCCACCTCCTCCCCCACCCCGGAGAGCCCCGCCCTATACCGTGGAGCAAGCCCTTTCACTACGGTACTTGACCCACAGGACCCAGGAAAGTGGGAGGAGCTCAGTGCCTCTCCTTTGGCTACCTACAAAGATCCCTGGGCAGAGAAATGCACAATGCCATTCTCTAAGATTTCTGTCACTTACCAGGTTGACAGAGGACTTTGGGGGCACAGTATTTCCCAGCTTATACAAACTAGGAGATCAAGTCTCTATAAGAAATGAAATGTTTAAATTTAAAAAAAATAGAAGCATGTCTGCTATTGCTATTTTAACAACTGTCCATGTATCTTTAACTATGAGCTACCCCAGGTCCTCTTTGGAAATGAATGGCTAATTTCTAAACATTTTTCATGTTCTATAAAACAAGCTGGTCCCAAGAGAACTTGTCTCTAGATGTGTCTGTCCTGTGGACTCTAGATGAAGCATTAAACAGCTTTATGTATCAGTCAGTAAAACAGTTCAATCACACACCAGAATTGTGTGGCGCTGACCTCTTCTAGACCCCCCCTTCCCAAAACTGCATGGCCCACTTCCTGTCTAGCATGTCATGACCTTGCTGGTCTCACTCCAGGTGCAAGTTGTAGCCAAGAGTCTAACCTGGGGTATCCAGCCATGTTGTTGGGCTTTATCCCTTCAGCATAAATAGCTTTTCTTTGACCTTCACCATCCACTAGCAATTGTTGCTTCTCTGAATGTTATCAAACATTCCAGTTTCTGCTTGTCCTTTCTTCGGGATGCACACACCTCAGCTAACAGCCCCTGTCCTGGAAAAATACATAAAGCAGCAAGAAGCACAGGCTGAGACAAAAAGGGACAAGCGCTACTGTCAGGCAACACTGGATGCCTGGGAGCTGGCAGCCTTGCTACTCTCCCTAAGCCACGCTCTTCTAAACCAGGTTTGGTTGTTTAGAAATTATTCCTCTCATGTTCAGATGTGAGGTCGGATGTGCTGTGCCACACCCAGTGGTCCCTGGACTGTGTGGGGTGGGATCTGGCACTCTAGAAGGGACAGACTTGTTGTAGGAGGAGGAGAGGGCCTGCTTTTCATCCCGGCCGGCTAGCTTACACCCGAAATAGCCACACAGATATTGTATTAATTAAATCACCGCCTGGCCCATTATCTCTAGCCTCTTATTGGCTAACTCTCACATCTTGATTTTACCCATTTCTGTTAATCCGTATATCACCACGAGGTCGTGGCCTACCGGGAAAGATTCTGCATGTCTGTCTCTGGCAGCTCCATGGTGGCTCTCCGGCTGCCCTTCTTCCCAGCATTCAGTTCTATCTACTCCGCCTACCTAAGTGCTGCCCTATCAAAAGGCCAAGGCAGTTTCTTTATTCAACCAATGAAAGCAACACATAGACAGAAGGACCTCCAACACCACAGACTTGCCTGAGCTCAGGCCAGAGGTGGCATTGGCACAGATGGAGGGGATGGGAAGAACTGCATTCTGGGAAGACACAGGTGCTAATTGGGATGAAAGCATCTCTGGATGTGTTTTGCTGTTAGGTTTCTGGGTTTTTCTTGGGGGGGGGGTGCTTGTTTGTTTTGTTTTTTTGTTTCCAGTGGTGTGTGTGTGTATGTGTGTGTGTGTGTGTGTGTGTGTGTGTGTGTGTGTGTGTGTGTGTGTGTGAACTCGTCCCACTGTGTAGCCCCAGCTAGATTATAGCTTGAGCTTCTCTTGACCTGGCCTCCTGAGTGAGGGAACTAAAAGCCTGTCCAACCACGCTAAGCTTTATCTGAAAGTAGAAGTTGTCTGAGTAGAAGTTCAATATTTGCTGTCACAGGCCTTGAAAAGGAGGCAAGGCAGGAGAGACAAAAGCAACGATTTGAAATCCAGAACATTCCTTTAGCCTCTGCCCCACCATACCTACGCTTGCCTAGTGACCCCTGAATGCTGCCGCAACCCCAAAGATTTTCAATCACCACAGGATTTAATTAAGTGGTATCTTGTGGTTGACAATGCTAATGTTAAAACACGATACCCCACGCTCTCCTGCCAACTGTATATAGCTCAGCGCACATCCAATACTGTCAGTTCCTCAGGTAGAGCCACACTGTTGTGAAGCGGGAAGAGACTCTGAGAGCAGATGGCATGTGGATAGGAGAAAATAACTGAGGCCCAGAAAGTTGACACCACCTGCCCAAGACGGCAAATCCTGTCACTCATGGAACTTGGGACCCACACAGTTATCTGTCGCAGACTGTGAAACTTTGCGAGGGTATCAGGCCCTGGCAGCTGCTACACACCTACCCCCAAGAGCCTTCAAGAAGATCCTCTGCAACACAGGCACCTCAGGACACACATGGCGCCTGGCCTGTGATGTAGGAACAGAAGGGCCACACGGGCTGAAATCCCATCAATAGGAGCCCACCCCATAAAAGTGAGCCAGGGCTGCCAATTTCCATTTTCATTGGCGTAGCTGGTGCCTAGCAATCCAGAAAGTTTATTTAAGGGCTGACCTCCGACCGAGCCTGTCACTCCAGTGGCAGCCGCCTGATAGCCACTGGAAATCAATAGCCAGCATGAAGGTCACTTCCTAGAAAAACTGGGGCTATCAATGTGTCAGTTCCAATGAAAGATTATAACCGACCAGCAGAGAAGTTTATCTGTGGCCAGGAGCTTGTCTGAGCAGGGATTGCTGTGGATTGTATACAACCCACCCCCCCGCACACACACAAAGTCATGTGTCACTAGGCAGGTGGGCACACTGTATCTGTGTGTTTATGAAACATGGCACATGGGTAGAAACTGTGTGTCTATGCTGTTGTGCATTTTGAATAGACATGTAAATACACATGCTTTTCTGCATTGCAGATGTGCAGGGATTTTCAAGTACAGATAACATGTTGGAGGAGAACATGTGCTTTTATGTCCACATGAATTTACATGGGGGTATAAGTGCACATGTGATTGATTGTTAAGCACATGTGTACAAGTAAATGCATTAATGTACATGGCTGTTTTACAAATATCAATGTGTTTGGTATATGGGAGCAAGTGTGCACTTGTGTGTGCAGAGGTATGCAAGTGTGTTAAGCTTAGATGGAGGTGTGTTGTGACAGAATTGTGTATGTGTGCTTTGTGTATAAGTTCATGTCCATGTCTACTTGTATCTGTGTGGTAATCTAGGTGTGTGTACATACAAGGCTGGGTATATGAATGTTCAGATGCACTCACATAGGAGTGAGGGTGCCTCTTACAGGCCTGGAAGGATGGCATCATCTGACTTTTTTCTTTTGCCCCTCCAGCTCACCTTCCTCGACTCCCTCTCTCTGTCCCATGCTGCGCTTCTCCAGCTCCTGAACACTCCTTTGATCTTGTAAACGTCTGTTGACACACACTGTTCCCTCCGAGTGGTTCTTTTCATATCCTGGCTCTTCTCTACCATTTGATTCTCAAGTTCAAGATGACATCCTTAGAAATGTATCCTTAGCTCCCCACAGGTATCCTTCCATGAGCTTTCTCCGTGATGAGTGTAACAGCCCACAACATTTCACCAGTGCTTTTAGCTCATCACCAGCCACGTCCAGGCCCTGATGGCCAAGCCTGCATTGTTTCCCAGATGTCTAGCAAGGATCTGCCTCATGCCAGGTGTCCACCTTGATCTCTCCTCAGACACAGAGAATTTGACCACCAAGGAGCTTCACACTGGCCTCGTGACTCCCACTTTCCTAAGAGTCAGTTTCCCTGCTTTTAAGATGGGAATACCTGCCCTACCAGAGAACCAAATGAAATCAGTGTGGCAAAGCCTTCTGGAAGCACAGCACCGGCCACTGGGTAACATTTCATTTAGAAGCCCTTGTTACACTGGATGAGATGTACAACAAAGATCAGCAGGGGATCTCAGGCAGAGACTGCAGCTCCACCTGGATATACACACAAAGGCCTTCCCAGGCTTTCCGCAGTCTGGTCTTCTCTTCTTGTTAGAACATCCATGTCTTGGAAGATATCCTGTTCTCTTTGTTTCACGAACTCATTTGAGGAAGGTGAAGAGAGTGCTTTCTGCAATAGGAAAAGCTAGGGACATAGCTCAGAGGTGAGGACGCCTGCTATGCGTGCACAGGGACCTGAGCTTGAATCTCCAGCACTTCACAAAAAGACAGGAATGATCGAATGTCTCTGGAGCGCCAAGGTAGGGAGGTGGTGACAGATCTCAGGAGCTCCATGGCCAGCCCAACCAAACCGGTCATTTTTGGGTTCAGTTACAAACCCTGTTAAAGCAAATAAGAAAAAGAGTGGCAGAGAAAAACACCATTCAGCCCTCTCTGGTTTTCAAGGCATGTGCATGGGTTTGCATTACATACATGCAAACATACGTACACACGAGCATACACATGCATACATCATACACGCATGACACACACCACACACATTTTTTAAAAGGAAGAGGTAAAGAATTATACTGTGATGAATGTGTCAGTGCTACCAAAAAAAAAAAAAAAAGGATGGTTTATTCCACACAGTTGCCATAGGAACCTGGAGCTAGGGACCAATTGTTAAACTGCCCCAGACTATGATTGAGAGTTGAATTCTTGTCTCCCCACCACGACTGAGCTAAGAAGCTTCATGGCATCTCCTCTATCCCTGGGCCCTGCTATGCTTTGAAATGGAAACGTCCTCCACAGGCTCAGATGGAGACAGCTTTGTCCCTGTCTGGTAGAACTATGGGAGGATGTTCTGGAGGCTTTGAGGAAGTGGGTCACTGGGAATGTGTCTTTGAGGACAGTTATCCCTAATTATTTCCTGTGTCTTACCCTCCGCTTTCTTGGTCCACCATGACCTGAACCCCATTGCTCCTCCATGCCCTCACAAGCCACAAGGGATGGAACCCAAGGCACTGACACCATCTTTCCTCCTTTAACTTGTCTGTGTGGGGAAATTTGGTCACGCCAACAGAAAAGCTAACACTGGCCTCAATTTTTCTCAAGCACAACACTAAGGGATTTCAAAGATGACAGAACGCCTCTGACCACTTCCTGGTTTGCATATATAAAGTTCTAAATCACAGTTCTTCTCTGGACTTCAGTTTTTCCAGCTGTTAAGTGGGTATTGTTACTTAGAAATAAGAGAAAGGAAAATGCTAATTTCATTTCTTCCCACTTTTTTATTCTTAGGACCCAACTTTCTGTGGTTCCAACAGGGCAAGTCCCAGTATTGACTTGTTTATTCAGTGAACCTACAGTGAACAACTACAGCACCCCAGTGTGAGACTGCATGAACTGAGCTAAGGGCTCAAGGTAACAAGACACAGCCCTTGCCTAAGGGCTCATGCATGAGACAGGTAGGGAGAGAGTTGATGTTTCAACAGAGGGATGGACTCTAGCCCAGCTCAGTATGGCGACAATATCTGAAGGGTCACCCTTGAATGTAGGGCTAAGAGTCGTCCTGCATGTCCCCAGCTACCACCATGACGGTATGACAGCCTTGTTAAGGATCTGTAGAACCCTGACCTTTGAGAAGAACCCAGCACTACCACTGACATCTGAAATCAGAGATTCAGCATGGGAGGGGGAGGTCCTGGCCTCTAAGAAGGGAGGAAGGCCTGCCCCAGGTTCACGGCGAGGTTTCTAGCCAGTGAGCCCCAGCTGCTCTCTGCATTACACATTGGGTTTCAAAACTGATTTCCAGGGAAATCCCCATTTCTAGTCTGACTTGAGAAGAAGCTAGCACTTCCTAGACTCCCAGTGATCTGAACTTGTCCGTCACAGTTGGGGGAAGTGAACTTTGTCCTGTCATAATGTGCTCTACCCAATGCTTCAAGCCTCTGTCCACAGCATCTTAACTCCTCACCTGGTTATTCCCCCAGCCCCAATTGTTCCTCCCATTGGTCGTCTTCCACTCCTCAAAAGCTTCTCTGGGTTCCTGGGTCCTACACATCTATGAGGGAGGAGATCCTACTGGTTAACTCACACAATGCTGTAAATGACTGCAACCGCCCCCTCCCCCATCCCTACTTGAACAGTGGATCCTAGGGAGTCAGGAAAGAAATATTTCTGACTAATTCTGTGTATGATATGAAAGACCAATAGTCGGCTCTCCAGCTGCACATGTGCTGTCAATCAAAGCATATAGAGAGACAGAATGCTTGAAAACTTCCACAACCCCTTTCTTTGACTGTTAGAGTTTTAGCTAGGTTTTTTGTGTGTGTGTGGGGGGGGGTGATTTTGTTTGTGTTGCTTTGTTTTTCTGGGTTCAGTGGCATAGGAGTCTTTGACCTTAGCAAAGTTATCTAGCCTTCCTGAGCATCAGATGGGAAATAAGGGTCACCATTTAACCTCAGAGTATCAGGTGAGATTGGCTGGCCTAACAACACAGGACTGGCTGATTCTAGATACTTCAGAAATGTCACTTTCTCTGAAAGATGAAAGGCCAAGTGTGGAGGCTCCAGAAGCTTCGAAGCGCTGTCCAGACACAGTGGTTCTCAACTGGTAGGTCGCAACCATCTGAAAACATATTACTGATGGTCTTAGGGACTGAGATACTGCTCAGTAGCAAAATTGCAGTTATGAAACAGCAACAAAAATACATTTATGGTTGGGAGCTCCTAAGACCATTGGAAATATGTGTTTTCCAATGGTGGTGACCCACAGGTTGAGAACCACTGGTCCAGAGAGTTGGGTCATGCTAGGAGCTCAGACGTTCCTGGCAGAGCTGCAAAGTCCCTGTAGATCAGCATTGCCTCAGTCAGCACCAAATGCTCCAAGCAGACAACCGGGCCCTGGGAGCAGAGGCTAGTGGGCAGGTGCTTGTGGGCTGGTGGCCATGCGGGATGTATCATAGGCCATCTCTCCCCTGAGGGGTATATCTGTAAATGGCAGCCCCCTCACTGTGACTTCATAGATCTCAGTGGCTGGAGGAAACTTTAGGTATGGGGCTCCAAAGAAGTGTGGAGTGTTTGCTAGGCAGCTTGGGCTCTCTGGAGGACTTGACCTCCAAGAGACAGGCTTTGACTTTGTGGGCCATGAACTGGACCATCCGTTGCCAACTGTCTCAGGTCATTTGCCAGGCTCTAAACCTGAGAGGAGGAATGATGTGGGGTGAGGGGCTCCCTCTAGGAAGGCTCCTGGTCTTAACCAAGACCAGGACTGCAACTCTTTGACAACAATTGGCCAGCGAGGAGTTTCTTCTCCCAGGCACGTCCGAAGGGGGCTCACCTTTGAAAGCCACCCTGTTGGAAGTGCTGCTGTAAAACAAGGAATCCTTTGCTCTGCCCAAGCTCTTCTTTGTGGTTTTGCACTGGATTTTGCAGAGAGAGGACCATTGTACATCTTGCAGAAGTCTGGGCAGAGTGTGTATAGGGGTGCAGGCCTGTAAACCCACATGTAAGAGGCAGAGACAAGAGTAACATTAGTTTTGAGTTAGCCTGAACTACATAGCAAAATCTCAATCATGAGGCGTTTCTTCTTGCAGGTGGTTATCAAGGACCAGGATATGTTATTCCCCTAAGTGTAGAGGACCAGGGATGGACAAACCAGAAGTCTTGCCCTCAGGCACACAGATGTATGCCCCAGGTATTCCTTGCTGTAGAGAAACTAATAGCAGAGGGTTGTAGGCAAAGCTCCATCTCAGACTGACCACAATTCAGGAAGATATTTCCTTCTATTAAATGACACTGTGAAGAATTCACAGTACATGATCTGGATTCAGAATTGTTTCTTTAAGCTAGAGTCCAAAAATAGTGTCAGAGGGAATAGACTGTTTAAGAATCATGATATATACTTTTTACTTGGGTATCTCCGGAAGGACTGGACACAATGCTGTGTTCTGCCTGAAAGATGAACGAAGGAGACCAGGCCTCCCCTCTGGGCTCTGAGCTGGAGTGAGAGAACCTTGACCTTAAGAACACTGAAGATGCTCCAAACTCAGTTCCCGTAACTTAGCTATGAGCTCCTCCCCCACTCCCTTTCCTTCCTCTTCTTCCTGCTGGCCCACTAAATTTCATAACTCTATAGTTTGGCAGAGGACACGGGTGGTACCAAGGAGAAATTGAGTGCTGTGGACACAATGTGTTACAGCTGTAGTATTGGAGGGGGATCCAAAAGGGCTCACACAATCCTGGGAAAGTTGGTTCGGGAAGCACCAGCTCTTCTCACTCAGCTCAATGGTCCTAGCCCTCCGCACACCTGGCACAGGACTGTTGAGAAGATTCCCTTAGAACAGTGCCTGGTGAGTGGACACGCTATTTAGGAGTGGCCCAGTATTGTTGGAACTCTCTGTCTACTGAGGGCTGCACACAGAGAGATCAGAGCCAGTGGGGAAAGAGGAAGAGCGACCAACACTGAATACACAATTACCCACATACTTCGACTACAACCGTGCTGAGTGACGAAGAAGAAAACCAGGGGTCATGAGCTAGGCCAGCGGCGGGGGAATCTGATGTTAAGTATCCCTGAGATCAGGGAGGACGTCTTGAAGGAAGCAACTTAAACTGATGTCCAAAGGAAGAGTGGACACAAACCAGACCCAAGGGAGAGCTGGAGCTTCCAAACAGGGGCCCTGCACTTTCAGGAGCCTGTCTGGGAAATCCGACAGTCAACAGAGCCTGCACCCTCCTCCGCTACAGCTTCCAGGTGGAAATATCAGCAGATCCCATCTCTCATCCTTAGGTCTCTGTTAGAAGCCATGATTCATTCAGCAGCATAGAGGCCATCGCTTTCCAGACACGGGCTGAGATTCCTATAGCTGTCTGGACTCCCCTGTACTCTAAGGCAGACGAGAATACTTGTAAGGGCAGGAGTTCCTCCTGCAATGTCCCTCTCCCAGGGTTGCTGTAGGTAGGTAAACAGTGATCACAGCTTTTACACCTCCTTACACTGCCTGGGCAGGTGACCATGTGACCAGCTTTGCTCAGGACAGTCTAAGTTTACCCACACGGCTTGAGCATGGTGCTCCACTTTCAAATGAGTCCCGATTGGGGCGAAAACGTGTATGTGTGTGGCAATTCAGGCTTGCAAAGGAATGTTCAGGCAGATGTATGGAGTGGTGCTGTTAGGCAGAGTGGTGTTTATTTCATAAGTCCTAGCTCCCTGTAATTTTTCAGACTTCCAGAAAACTACCTAAGGATCCATTCCTTTTCCAGAGTTATACTAGTCCTCCTAGTACACTCTTCTCTTATTTTCATTGTGAAACACTTCCATCCAATACAGGGACAGTATTCAGACGTACCCCTTGGCAGTAGGGTGGGTTGGAGAAGAGACCAGGATCTTGGGTACCCTAGGCAAGTAATAACCCTTGTTCTTCCAATCTGCTTCATTGAACCCAGGCAAATCCCTCGCTGCCAAGACTTGACATCCCTTTGCCCAGAGAAGCTAATAACCATGTGGCCTCTTTCCTGTGTCATAAGAGTGAGGTGCTCTGTGCACGGAGAAAGAGGTAGTCCTGAATACACGGGATAGGACCGCAGGCTACATGTAGCTGGGAGCAGCCACAGTGATGTGCATAGCCAAATAATCAGGTTACCATAAAGCATTTTCTATATACTAGGACAGTTCCTTCGAAGGCTGTTCTGTGAGCAGGAGCTCACACCTTCCTGCCGCCCGGACAGGAACACTGACCGCAGAGGCCAGAATTAAGCAAGGATGGAGGAAAAACCAGGTGTGTGATGGACCTTAGCTGGCTGAGACCATGGCAGCCGGAGTCTAGGACGCAGAAGCCTGGTTGTCTCTAACAATTTTTCTTGTTTTTTTTTTTTCTTTTGGAAGCTGGAGATCCCGTGCCAAGCTCTCCCAGCAGCCCCGACTTTCCATGCAATAAAGCAGCAGTGAGGAAGGCTTAGAGTAATTAAGTGGCTGACGCACAGAAGAAGCCGTTACAAAGAATTGACTAAATTGCCCATTCATTAGCAGCTCGGCATGGAAGGAGAATTACAAATAGACGGCGGAGCCCGCAGTAATTCAATCTAACCTTGTACTTACAGAAAACAATGAGATAATGAACAGAAAAATTACCAGGCACATATTGTATTTTGTTAAAGGGGCGGGTGGGGGCGGGGGAGGTGGGGGAGCGCAGGGACGGCCTGGCACATGCAATGCTAATGGCCTCGCTCAAGCTGAGCAAACGCTCCTCCAACACAATCATAGTTCTCAGTCTAAGGGCCTCTGGGGAGCTGAGATGAGGCAAGATCGCGAACAAAAAAATGTAATTTATAAGGCGTCTGCGGACTGGAATTTATCATCGGATCCGCTCGCCGCCGCTCAATTGATATGTAGTTGGTTTCAAACAACACCCCCCGGGCGCCCAGAGGGAACATTTTTTAGATTTTACGCTTGGATATATCTGTTTAACTCGCCATTTACCAAAACAACGGCTGATGACAGCACAAACCAGTCACTCTGGAGAAAACCGGCGCACACACACTCTCTCACACACGCGCGCACACCCGGTACCCAGGCATCAGAGAGCTGCCGCCATCACCACTGCAGCCCACAGGCCTGTTCAGGCCGGCAGGCTCTGGGAGGGAAGAATGGAGAGGCAAACACCCAGAGGGGCGAACCTATGTAACCTCACAGAGAGAACAATATGCTCCAAGCTGGGTTTTATAGCTCATGCCTAGATTATCATGCCCTCTCTGAGCGGCTTGGAATGGCCTGGTGCCATGGCCACTCTCAGTCTCTGGGACCAGACCACACCTCACTTGGCAGCTATAAGAGCATGGGCTTCACTAGGTGGGGAATAGTACAGTGAAGGAAAGGTCAACAGCAAAATTCATATTGTCCCTTCTCAGGTTGCAGGGCCTGCAGACTTGGGAGTTAGCAAAAGGTTGCTTTTGGGGGTGTGGGATGAGTAAATTCCTTGTTGGCTCAAGCACTGAGAACTCACATGGTAGGCTCGTAAGTCATTCCATTTCAAGAACATTTTCAAGACCTGTCATCAAACACATCTCTGTTTTTAAAGAAAAAATAATTCCCTGGACACTTGTAAGTGGTAAGACAGGTTTTATTCCAGATGCCTTCAGCAGCAGGAGGCTCGATCCAGGCCTGCAGGCAATGGAGTTCGATAGAAGCCTGCAGCCAGGACAAGGAGGTTATGAAGAGAGTTTGGTTAGTTGTGTGGGGAAGCAGGGGAAGGAACTTGACCGGACAGCAAAGGCGGGAATTGTAACCATAAGCTGGCTTAGCCTGATTCTTTGCTACAAATGGGCTCTGTAGGCCAAGGCCACCGGTTAGGAGAAAAGATTCAGAGCAGCTAATGAAAATGTGGTCCCAGAGAAGCCATGGGGTAAGGGCTAGGTCTACTGGGGTCATGCCTGAACCTTTGAGAAAGTCACCAACTCAGTCAGGGCTTAGTGATGAGGAAGGAACAGATGGGGCAGGTCCTGCTAAAGCAGCCAGAGACAGTGAAAACCTATTCCTAGACCTTCCACTAAGCAAATGAATGCCTCTGAAGCACTGTCCCCAGGAGATGCTTCTGACACCTAACCACTGGCCTGAGCTCCTGTCAGGACAGGAGACTAATGGCCAGGAGTGACTGGCCAGTAGGGGGCACTTTAGCCCAATGGGAAGGACAGGGAGGAAGAAGTCCAGAGAGCCTGATTACACTCATCAGCTGACTGTAGTATTTCAAGACACCATCACTTTCAGCTTCTGGGCTCCAATTTGATTATGGAACACCCATCACGCTGCCTACCCTACTCCCTTTATATAGAGATTCCATGAGAAGGAACAGCCTAGAAGGAACCGAACTACAAAAAATCCACACAAACTCTGGATGCATCAAAAAAAAAATCTGCCCACTGGTTCTCAGACGCAGCATCAGGACCAGAAAGAGCAGCGTCTAGGGACTTAGATACCCTAATTCTCAGGCACATCCTGAACCCACTGAATCCCAAACTCAGAATGGAAACCATCAAGCTGTTTTAGCAAGCACACCCAATTCTGATACCTGCAAGTGTGAGAGTATGTATCCTAGAATATACAGACTTGGTAGCACAGGGCAAGGGGCAGGCAGCTCAGAAAAATGTCTGAAATGGTCCCATGTTTTCTTGTCAACCAAAAACCTGCCTCAGCAATTAAGCGTGGCTGTTAATCAAATCCATCTGTGTTTGAGGGGTGCTGCACACTTCTCCAAGCTCTTTCCAAATACCCACTTCTGTTTGCCTCTTTAATCTCACCTTGTGATGTAGGAAGAATGAATACCATTGCTCTAAGAAGCACAATAATTCAACATTATCCACTCAGGGACAGTCTAACAGCAAGGCAAAAGCAGAGGAACTCCAGCTCTGCAATCCTACACTGCCCTGCAGTCATATATCTTAGACCTTCTATTTGCTGTATCTTCACTATAGGAACCTTGAGTATTCTTCCCCTCTCTTGCTCATACTCCCATTTGGGACCACCTTCTCATTCTCTGTGTGGTCCCTTATCCATGTGTAACACCAAAGAGCTGGGGAAGTAAGCAGCCTTTGCCCTGTACCTCAAGAAGACTCCAAACCCAGCATTGTAGCAAACACTAGTGATACTATTTTTTTTCTTTTACTCCATTTTGGAGATGAGGAAGCCAAGGACCATGTATCTGTCAGAGACATAATATGGTTACACAGCTAATTGCAGCTAGGACCAACACCAGAAGCTCCTGGAAAGCATGCTGGGGATGAACAATGTCCAAGACTAAATCATAGTCTTCGAGCATCCAGAGCCTTTGGTTATTGGCCCAGTCTCTAGATATATGTGCTCACATATCCTTGCTCTGTGTTATAAGGAGACCCAGGACCACCTCTTCAATGGGCCAATCTGCCACAGAACATCTCCTTGAGTATTCTGGAGGAGTAGACCATCTTCTTGAGGCAAATTGCAGTGCTCATCACTTGAGATGTGTGTTGAGAGAGGTTTTCTGTCCCACCAGGTCCCAAAGCCATTCAGTTCCAAACAAACACACAGAGATCTATTTTAATCATAAACTGGTTGACCTAGTAGCTCAGGCTTCTTTTTTTTAACTCTTTCTTACATCTTATATTAGCCCATTATTCTTGTCTGTGTTAGTCACAGGGCTTGGTACCTTTTTTGGTGAGGCAGTCACATCTTGCTTGCTCTGTGTCTGGCTTCCTCTGTGTCTGCAGACTGAAACTTCTCTCTCCCCAGAATTCTCATTGCCCCGCCTCTACTTCCTGCCTGGTCGCCCCACCTATCCTTTCTGCCTGGCTACTGGCCAATCAGCGTTTATTTAAAATATGAGTGACAGGGTACAGACCATTGTCCCACAGCAGATATACTGCCCCAAATGCCCTTAAATCTCCCTGAAAGGGCTGTGTGGGAATCCTATGTCATCCCCCAGCCCTCATTCCCATTCTGATGGGATTCCTTCTCCGGATGTTCAGTGGAAGTGTCAACTTAGGTCATTACTGTCAACATTTTAAGGATGCCTCAGAGAAGCCGAAGTAAGTCGTCACTGGCTGAATACCTGCTCATATTTCAAGAGGGAATTCAGGAACTTTAGGGTGGACTAAGTTAAAGGAATGTGGAAAAAGTATTGACTAAGGTGAGTGGAGCCTTCCTGTGACTCTCAGCCCAGGACTTGCCTGCCCATCTGTGGGGAGACTCATTTCCTTTTCCTAATGCTGGCAAGAAACGTGGTTTCAGGAACCTACATGATCAGTAATAGGATTCTAAGAAGTCACCTAGGAAGGCACCGGGGTCTGTCCTTAGCAAGTGCGCTATTTTTCTTAATCCTTTATTGATATTAAAGACCCTTTGCGGCTGCCATATTGAGAACACATACAGACTATACTGCGGGCTGGAATTAGTTTGGGCAATCTATGAATGCCCATACCTAGAACATCCAGTCTATGGACAGCCCCAGTCAGCCCAGGCCTGACTTGGAAGAGAGTCCACACAGAAGTAACAACAAACACTTTTAACGCAAGAATTAGTGAGTTACCCTTCGTAAGGAGGTCAAGATAACTTCTTATCAGAAGGTAAGTGTCTCTCTCTAACTTTAGACAGCTCCCTTGAACTTCTATTTCTTCAGCTGGCCACGCTAAGCTTCAGAGATCTGAAGATAGGAGGAGAAGAGCTTGGAGACCTCTCTCTCGCCTGTGTGAACTGTGTGAACCAGCCGCAGGCTCTGTTGGGATGGCCAGAGTGGTGTCACAGAAGGGCATCCTGGGAGGAAGACAAACGTCAGACAGCCTGATATAATCATCTCCAGAGTGAAGTGGCCTGGGGGTAGAATCCTGATCACAGAGAATGCCTTGTGGGCCAGCCATTCCTGGCACAGTGGCCCCCACAAATGAGTTTTCCCAAGGACTGATATTATTTAATATATTTTTAATTGAAGTAGAATTGTATCATTTTCCCCCATGCCTTTCTACTCTTCAGCCTCTACCGAATCCCCTCCTACAAATTCCTCCCAAGAGACTGATATTTCAACACTGATAATTTTAAATAATCATGGACAAAAGTCCTATGAAATTTTACATATTTTCTGGTCATGCCAATGACATTTGTCAAAACAATTTAACAATTTCTGTAATTATCATCAATGTGATCAAGCATTAATACAGTGGGTCGAGGGAGAGGAAAGGAGCAGGAATGACACACAGGTGTCTTTAAGGGTGTGCTCCCTGCCTTGGTGGTTCAGACTTCTAACAGCTCAGCATTGTTGGCTCTGAGCAGAGCAGTGCTATTGTTTTAACTTCGTCACACCTGTTGATTTTTGATGGCATCTGAGAAAGTGCAGTGACATGTAAAAGGTTGAAATCGGAACGAATGCTTTAAGTGTGAGAACTGTGGACCCAAACAACAGCATTTCTTGCCCACTGTGCTTACTCAGTAGCTAACACAGTGCCTAGGACACAGTGAGAGTTCAGTAACGAGTTGATAAATAAATGAATAAAATGACTTTGTACCTGGTGCTGTCTCTACCATTTACTATCCGTCTCACTTTGGCCAAGCTTTGGGTCATGGTTTCAAACTCTGCAAAATGGGCATAAGAACATGTTATATTGTTATTTTCAGAACTCTTACAAAGAGCTCTGATTAAGTCAGTCCAAGTAAAACGATGTTTCAGAAGTGCCTTGGCTGCTAGAGTGGTATTCAGGGCAGTGGCTTTCACTTTAAACAAGATTATGACAATTATCTGTATGTACAGTTTCTGTAAATGGCTTGTTCCTTTCCTTGTAGGTCTGGTACCTGTGACCTTGGCCTGTTAACACAATGGGATAAGGAAACCAAGGTAACAGGTCAGTAGGTCCCCTGGGTACAATGTGTGTTGTGTGAAAACCAAGGTAACAGGACAGTAGGTCTCCTGAGTACAATGTGTGTTGTGTGAAAATCAAGGTAACAGGACAGTAAGTCCCCTGGGTACAATGTATGTTATGTGAAAATCAAGCTAACAGGTCAGTAGGTCTTCTGGGTACAATGTGTGTTGTGTGAAAACCAAGGTAACAGGTCAGTAGGTCCCCTGGGTACAATGTGTGTTGTGTGAAAACCAAGGTAACAAATTTGTAGGTCCCCTAGGTACAATGTGTGTTGTGAGATCCAGCAGCTGACGCATGCCTTAGGACTTCTCCCAACCCCAAACAACATCTTCACTTGTCCTTCTCCCTGTCCTCGGCTCCTGCCCCAACTTGTTCTCCCTGGGCATGAGGAATATTGCATAAAAGTAGGTAGTCTATGCCTAGAATTCCGTATTGGGATGACTAAGCCAGAAGAGTTCTTCTTTCTAACGAGAGGGGACGTGGGCTCGTGTGAAGGACAGAATGTCTGTGGGAGGCTTCATAGTGTCATCAGTCCTCGTAGAGAATCTTCAGACTGGGAAGTTTGTGTTTCAGAGGAAATGCCTAGCCACACAATTAAATGGAGACTAACAGTAGAACTTCCAGGAAGAATCAACTGACAGATGACATCGAGGTCATAGGTCGGGTCAGGCTCAGGAAGAAGGGGTCTCTCTATCTTCTCCAAGCCCCTGTTTGTGGGGAGCCTTTAACAGCACACACAGGGCCACATCCTAAGGACTCAGCCTGACTCATCCTCCTAGGTTCTGAGGCAAGCTCAGATTCCCTTTCCCAGTTCACGCAGCTTCCGCACTCACCCGTGAGAAGCCAGGTGCAAGGTCCAATGCTGACAGCTGGGGAGACTGAAAAACAGATACCGTCTGGTTGGTGCTGATTGGTGCCTTCTCCAAGCGGATTTACATAATTGCTGAAATCTGGATCAATATCCACACCAGAATCAAAACCATTACCCCTACTGCCAACCTCACCATAGCTATCGCCACCATTATCACCATAATTAACATCACTACCATAATTACTACCACCATCACTGCAACCACCACCACCATCATCCTCACCATAACTGCCGTCACCACCATCATAATCACCATAACCATCACCCCTATAACTACCACCACCATCATCCTCACCATAATGATAACTGCTACCACAATAATCACCACCACCATAGCTATCACTACCATCACAATAACTACCATAACTGTGATCATAACTACAGAAAACACTACCAAACTATTACCACCACTACCATAACTATCATCCCCACCAGCATCATGAAACTACACCACTACCACTACAACTACTAGCATCAATACAGCTACACCATCAAAATAATTACCACCACTACAACTTTTACCACACAATCACCTCCATCCAAACTACCATTACTATTGCCTTCACTAGAGCCACCAAAAACAGAATCATCATTACCAACACAATACTACCACTAATATTACCACTACTACCATCATCACAAATATTATAATAACAAACACCATAAACAGCCAAAAACAGCCACCACCACCATCACCCCATCATCACCACCATATCTGTCACCACAACCACCACCTTCACAAAGACCCACCACTACCACCACTGCCAATACCAACACCCATACTATCACTAAATCACCACTACCAAATTGCCATCACACCATCCATCAACAATGCGGTCACTACCACCAGATCAGGCTGGGCTGGAGCTGGGACTACTTGTTTGTCAGCTCTGTGATCTGGGTTGTTTTAATGTCTCAGAATCAGGGTCATAATAGCAACGACTTGTGTCGTGAGGATCAGAAGCCATGAAACCAACATTTGGTAGCATAAGACAATCACAATAAACATGTAGCTACTAAATTAAGCACCAATAGTCAGGTGTTTCTAGGTATGGAGGGACAGTCTGACTTCAGAATTCTCGGGCACCTTGGCCTCTGGAGAGAAGACTGCCAGCTTGGTGACCTTGCAGGGACCCTCCCCTTCTAGTCTGCGTGGACCCTTCTTTCTTCTCCAAGTTCTGTTGCCTCCACTCCGGCAACAGAGTGCTATTAGGGAAGTGGGCGATTTGCTGGAGGGCCTCTATTCTTCTTGCCTCACTTGTTGGAGCAAACACACACAACGTGACAGCTAGATCTTCGCTGCCAGATTCCCAGAGCCCAGGGCAAGCTGAAGAAAGAGAAGCCAAGTTACAGCCTCATCCAGCCCCTCCAACTCGTGCTCTGTCTTGGAAATGTGTTGCTTGACATTGTCCTGGAATGACCAGGGCCAGCCTAGTGCTCTCACTGGAGACATCCGGCCCCTACCCTCCAGGCTCGCTCACATTCCCCACCATACATACGTACAGGCACTGCTGTGCCCACTGTGTCCCTGGTGTCCTCCCTATCTCCATGCCCCCTCTCACTCTGAGGCACGCCTAATGGTACCTCTGTCCTTTTGCCCACTCTTTGTCCTTTGGGAGGGCACAGTCCTTGGCAGACAGTCGATTGTGACCCGCCAGAGGCGTCACTCTGCAGGCGTGCCAAACACATCTCCTCTCCCTCCCGGCATGCTAGGCTCCTTTGACGAGGAAGGGTAAAGACCCTCCAGGGTGCTCAGGGACACCAATATGTTGTGTATTTAATGTGCTGGCTCTGTTACAGCAAATTAAAGTGAGGGAGCTTGGTGAAAGGAACGCAGCCCGCTGCTCCTGTCCCTGGGTGCACGGGAGGCTGTGGAAACGGCCCTCCAGTGCGGAGGACAACTGCGCATTACCCCCCCTGCAGGAGCAGAGGCGGCATTAGACAAGCCCCGAGTCTTAATGGGACGCATCCGGCAAACATCTGAGCTTGGGCCTTCAATCACAAACGCTGCAGGATTTAAAAATGAATAAACTTCACATTGTCTTTCTCTTATTTATCCTTTATGCAAATTGTCCCTGGGAGGACCCATTACTCTCACTGCATGGGGACAGCAGAGGCCGGCTCCGAGGCTTGGAGGACCACTTGCAAGCAGTTCCTAGAATGCCAGGCCCATCCTGGCGCTTTGCAAAGGGGGAGGAAGAGATTGTAAATGGGAAATAAGCAGACGGAGTGCGGGCTCCTGCAGAAAGCAGAGGCATGTGTGTGCACAGGCCCCACACGCAGGAGCCACTCACACAGGCTACATTCAGAGCCATGAGGGGGCCTTGACTCCAGGACGACTGGTTTCCTCCACCGCCAATGGGGGGGGTGGAGATTTGTGAGACTGAGGGAAGATAAACGGCGATGGGGGACATTCACAAGTCGATGTTCCCAACATCAATGGTTACACACTTGTCAGCTACGAGCAGTGGCTGGGTTAGTGCTGTTCAAGCTCCTCTGGGGCTTGCTGGCTTCCCAGGAGCTCCAGGGTTCATAGAGGAATCCCAGAGAAGAGGATTTAGTAGCCAAGGTCATCAGTCTGGACGAGGGAGTCACCCCAAGGGTCAGGCCAGCACATCAGCTCAGGCCAAACACTAGAAAACCAAGCCCAGCACATAGCAAAATGTAAAGAGCTGGAAGCCCATGATGCACACCATATCCCCCCCACACACGGGAGCCCTCATCTGCTTGCTCACCTCCAGCAAAAGGACGACGAGACTAGAAAAGACAATAGCTTGTGCCTGGCCCCTGAGTGTACCCTTAGACACTGGGTTTTAGGCCTGTGCAGCATTTTCTTTGCCTTGTCTGGAGGCTGGTCAGCTAGGCAGCTGCCCGGTGAGCTCCAGGCCAGGAGGGCAACCCTGGGAAACATGACACAAATCTGGGGGCTCATGGCGTGGTACCCTAAACATACATGCCCCAGCAAAGGGAAGCTGGTCCCCTACTGCCCTGAGATCACGAGAGCCCTCCCTACATCTCCTGTGGTGAGAGCCCTTCCTACATCTCCTGTGGTCTATGCCTTGCAGACTATTTGTGTTCCGACTGGATCTTCTTCCCTGCAGATCCTGCAGTGGGCATTTTTCTTTTTACTGAGCATAGAGCACGAATGGCAGAAATCCTCTGCTCCTCCTCGATTTCAAGCCTGCACCCACCCCCAACTGCTGCTGCCCTCTCCCTGCTGGGCAGGGGAGCCTCCACATTTTCAGGCTCAGAAATGGAAATGGCACCATCCTCCATTTCTCCTGCTTCCAAGATTCCTCCCTAAGCTGATACCATCTTGGAACAGGCCTGGGTCTGGCATCCATCACTGTCAGCCTCACCTGGGCTGCACCTCCTAGCAGGTGGGGTCTGGATTTAGAACCCCCTTCAGGCAGAGGTACCCAATCCAGATGTGGCTTTGATCACCTTTATTCATTTCAGAGCCAGCCAGACTCCCTGATTACTCCCATCCGGACCCCGCCCCTGCCTGATCCTTGAGGGTCTCTGTAGTCCCCTCTCACAGCTGACTTACTCTGGACCTAAAAGTAACCACTCATTTAGTAAATTATGAAATCCTTTCTTGCCGCCCAAAACACTCACTGAGCCAAGGGTCAGCCCTCTACCTGTCTGCAGGGGAGCTCAGATGGAGGGGTTACAGGATGGCCTCATGGGCGGCAGCATTGAAGTGGCCTCTGCTGCAAAGTCATTCATTAAGACCCCATGTGAGCCGGGTGTGATGGCTCACATTGTAATCCCAGTACTCAGGAAGATGAGGATTGTCATGAGTACAAGGTGATCCTGTACATATGGAATATTCCAGGCCAGGCTGGGCTATAGTGTGAGAGAATTGACCTCAAAGTTCAAACAAACCAACACAAAGACATTTCTGTGATCTTCAATTTCACAAGATAGAGATAGACATGTCTCCCAAGCAAATATGTCTTCAGATGGTATCTTTTATGATACTAATGTACATTTATTTCATAAGAAGAATAAGGGTAGGGTTGTCTTTGACGGAAGTCAACACACTGAGACAAAAATAAGCACAGACAAGTCAGAGAAAGGTAACAGGATTTAAAGTCATCGATCTATCCGGTGACAGGCTCCTCTGAAAACTACCTCCATGATCTCACTTGAATAGTACGGAATCCCAGGAAGCCAATGCTGAAATGCCCTTCAGTAATGCCGAGGGATCACTATAGACAGGCAGCGTTGTAATCAACACCACTCTGCTCTGCTGGCCCTGTGATTTCTGGGAACGGATTTAACATCTCTGTCCATGAAAACAGCAACCACACCAATCTTCCAGAAATGTGTTGAGGTTTAAGTGTTAGATGTTAAACCGTGGGGACCCAGGGCCACCGGGTGCTGGCTGTTGTCGCTGCTGCAAATGCTTTAGATGTGTGAGTTAATTTAATGTCACAGCGACCTTTCAAGGTACACACCCCAGATGCCCATTCCACAGAGGCAGGTAAAGGAGAGGGATCATTATTTGATCTTGGTTTCCTAGGCCACCCTAGTCAGTGTATTATGTAGCTGTCTACTGATGCTCCAAGGCAGGCACCATAATCTAAGAAGCCTGGTTGACTATTTGCTTTCTTTTAAAATTTGTATCATTTAAAGTGTTTTTCATGCAATAGATCTTAATCACGTTTTCACTGTTTTCTCAACTCCCAGATCCTAGCAACTATTTACCTACCAAACCTCATGTTCTCTCTTTCTCCCTCCCTCCCTCCCTCCCTCCCTTTCTCTCTCCTTCCCTCCCTCCCTCCTTCCCACTCAAAAAATGGTTTAAGAAGCTATTTGCAACTGATACCTGCTGGCAAAAAAAAATCTTTTTCTCCAATGGGATATGCGTGTGTCTGTGTGTGTCTATGTGTGTCCGTGTGTGTGTGCATGCGATGATTGGCTTTGTTAATTAAGAAAAAATATTTATTGAAACAATTTAAAAATGTTTTTAGAAAGGGTATGGGAGGCTGCGGTCTGAGCCAACCCTGCATTTAGGGCTGAGGAAACAGGCTGTGCAATGGGAAGTGGCCCACCCAGGACCCCCCACTTAGAGCAGGACTGCACTCTAGGCCTCCCTACTGCCACTCTGGATTTTTCTCTGCACCGTCTTAGACCCGACCAAGCATCCTCAGACAGAAGAAACCTCCCCACATGGACAGGGTGACTGGATGGGCATCATAATGTGTGCAGCAGATTAGGAACCAGGTCTGCTGGGATCCAAGAAGAGAAGGAAAGGGGGGTTTGGTGAGAGCCCACTCTCCACTCTTCACCAGCTCTACCTATGCAAACGCTGAGGGCAATTTGCATAGGGTTAATGTAATTACCCAAATTGGAGCAGGGCCAGGACCTCATTGACAAGACTGGGGAAATGTTGAAAGATTCTTTAGTCCCAGCCCTCCTAGTCAGTACCCAGTAGCCAAGGAAATGAGACTTTTTCCATGGAGACCCCAATCTCCCTCCCTAAAGCTTCAGAGCTGGAAGGGCAGGGCCCTGGAGGTGAGTAAGTGTGATTTCTATGTCTTCACCCCTTGCCTGTGATGTTAGTGACGGTATTAAAACCTTTGCATTGACACATTGTGTTTAGCTTTATAAGTTTTTGTTAATTCGGATGGCCGCTTGTCCTGATCTCACTGGTGTTTGGCTAAAAGACCATACCAATCCCACACCACAACAAACACCAGTCCTGGAAGGCAGGTAAACAACCCTCTGTGAAGAGGGGGGAGAGGAGTCACATGCAGCCTTAGAAGAATTCCTTAGCATTGGTGTCATGATTAAGGAAGTTGAAGATCAGATCCAGAAGCCTCAGATCACTCCAGCTTCCCAGTTCTCCATGACCTCAAAGGGTCCCCCATGGGACCCACAGATCTCCCCATGGTATATAAGAAAAACAGCTGCATGAAGGCCCCATCAGCAGGTAAACAGGACGTTCGGAGAAGACTAGAGTATCCAGTCCTTCAGCAGCAACAAGAGGGAGGTATTCATCCAGCCTTCCTTCCATCTCTCTGTCTGGTCCATCTACTCATCGCACAGGGAAGAACAGAACAAGCAGGGATTTCGCTGGCAGAATTGGCCAGCTGCAAACCCAAAGGTAGTAAAGGTCCACCTGGCCTCTTGATGCTCCCCATGAATGGGGTCAAGGTGGCTTCCAACAGTTGCCATTAGAGCGACATTCCTGCAGGTGCTGTCCTGGGGTAACCCAGCCCTTAGTTACTCCTTTGCTGGAAAAGGATGCTTTGTTTAAGAGCTCCAGTTCGATTTGCAAAGCCAGCACAGGCTCTTATGGGAAACAGTGGGGGACGGCTCCACGCATGGAGAAGTAAGTGCCTTTGCTCAGGGCAAAATCTGCTGTTTGGTGAACTGCTCCGGCTTCCCTTTGTGTCAGTATGATTTGAGGGAACCATTAAGCTTTAACAATGCAGAAAATAAATCCCCATTAAAATATATGCACCTGAAAGAGCCCAGTTCTCAATCAGACTGCAGAGGAGCCCAGGCACCCTCCCCTTCTCTGCCTGTCACTGCCCCACTGTCCTTCAAGGCCAAGTTAGGACACCTCTTACTCCAGGAAGCCTGTCCTGATTCTTCCAACGTGCTGAACAAATGCACACATGCATGCACTTGCAGACTCCAATATCCCATCACTCCTCTGTCACAGCAATATTGAAATCCTCTGTACTCAAGATCGTAGTAGAACTCTTCCTTGGGCCGCCAGCTCACAAAAAAATGACACGGAGACCTATTATCAATCACAATAGCTAGGCCTTAGCGTAGGCCCGTTTCCAACTTACTCGTATAACTCAAATCAACCTGCCTCCATTCATCCATGTGCTGCCAAGTGGCTCGTGGCCTTCACCTCTCCTCCCGAGTGTCGAGTGTCGCAGTGTGGCACTCCCTCTGAGTCTGACTGGCCACTCCTCCTTTCTTCCTCCCAGAACTCTCTGTCCCCAGAAGTCTGGCCTAACCTTCTCCTACCTAGCCAATAGCCTTTCAGTTCTCCGTTAAACCAATCACAGCGACACATCTTCACACAGTGGAAAGGAATAGTCCACAGCACAAGATCCCTAGCAATGGCCTCTTCTCAGGGAGTTCCCTAAGAAAACAGAGTAGGTGAATGGCTCTATTTAGCAGGAGACCCTCTGTGGACTCTGATTAGGATTTTCACTAGGCTCCCATCTCTAATGTCATGTGTCTCTTCTGGTGTCATACATTGTCATCAGGTCTCTCTAGAAGGTAAATAGAGTCAGGATTGCTAAGTCAGCATGGGTATGGATGAAGAAGATGGGGGACAACATGGAGGGGGAATAAGCGCTAGGATTTGGAGTAGAAGAAAGAGCAAGGACATTTGGCTCAAACTTGCCCTGTCTACCCAGCTTCTGGCACTCATAGGTCAGCGGTCCCTAGATACCTGCCACTCAAACCGTGTGGATCCCCAGGCTAACAGACCTGAGCTGCTCTCAACCTTAGCCAGAGAAGCTTTCTCTTTGCAGAGGGCCGCAGTCACAGTCAGTGGAGAGGTAAGTAACTGGTCAAAATGCTGAGAATTGTAGAGTGAGTGCTCGGCCCCAGGCAGGACATCTTTATTGACCTCACCAAAGCCAAGGCTCAGGGAACATGAGAGGAAGGGTGGGAAGGATGTAGGAGCAACAGGCTGGAAGGGGTGCTGTGAAACGTTGTCTTCTCAGCATGACATGGCTAGCGCACCCATGAACTCACTGCAGCTGTGGTTACCTGCATAAGACCCACCCGAGATCAACCAGGCAAAATTCCAGCATGGGTGGAGAGATGACCTCCAGGCCCCACTTATTACTGAGGAGGTAGTGAAGATTGATGGTTGCTGGAAGGCGGGATCATTCTATTTTGAGGCCACTGTCAAGTTTCCCATGGTCCAGAGGATGTATGGGCGATGCTAACTGGACTCAGTAGGTTATATAAAAACAAAGACATAAAATTGGCAAAGGGATATGGGTATAATATAGGGGGAACTGAAAGTAGGAAATAAAGGGTTGGCATGATCATATCTCATGGTATACATATGTGACAGTCTCAAAAATAAAGAAAATTTTGAGAAAAGAAAGGGGAGGGAAAAACAATGGTGGGAAGAGTTCTCTAATTTAATCATATATATTATATAATTTAATCATATGTATGTGTGTGTATATATGTATATATTTGTTTTTTTAAGACAGGGTTTCTTTGTATAGCCTTGGCTGTCCTGAAACTAGCTCCGTAGACCAGGCTGTCCTCAAATTTGTTGAGATCTTCCTGCCTCTGCCCTCCAAGTGCTGGGATTAAAGGTGTGCTCCGCCATTGCCTGGCATAAATCAGATCTTATTTCTACAAAACTTGAAACAATTCAGCAGAATACAGAAAGGACATTTGAAGTTTTAAAAGGGGAAAGGCCTTATCAAGACATAAACATTCAATAAAACAAAAGAATTATAAATATGAATGTATAAAATCAAAATGTTTTGCTTAGAAAACATGCCATAAGAAAATGCAGAAGATGAAGAGTCAACCAAGAAAAAAATATTTGCAATAAAAGCTACAAGGCTCTAAACAGCCTAAATATACAAATGGTATCTACAAATCAATAAAAGAAAAACCTGACTACCCAATACAAAAACTGTTGAGGAAACATAAACAGAAAATGAAATATGTCTGAGTTTCCTTAATCAGAAAAAGAACTCTGACTCGATAAGAAAAATGCCTGTTTTTCTACTATTAAACGTCATCAGATTGGCTATTTTAAAAACTTTGGCAATATACTGGAATTAATAATTTGGGGAAAAGAGTCAGTCTCAAATTTATTGGTGGATATGTGCTACCATTTTGGAAACTGCAAAATATATATCAATTTTTAATATATCAAATATAATTCTTGAGAAATATATTTAAAGACCATGTTTTTTGAAATTATGGTTCTAAAAATTATATTCTATATACAGATATAGTTACATATGTGAACAAGAATGCAATAGTATGCAAAGATAGTCACTTAAAATATCTTAAATGTCTTATAGAAATTCTTTTTCAGTCACAGGGTATTCATGCTACAAAATGCTCTATAGCTTTGAAAAAGGATGAAGACAATGTGACAAAACTATATACCTAAGATGAAACAATTTCAAGGATCAATAACTGAAGCGAAATCTTTACACGGCACCTATTATCTGTCAGCTAAAGAGTCTAGAAACTTTCTGTGACATGAAGGGCATCACTACTCTTCTTGTTATCCTTCAGATGAGGAAAGCAAGCCCCTCAGAGATCAGTCATTTCTCCATTATCAATATGTGTTTCTTTCAATGACATTTTTCTCCATGCTTCAAAGTGGATATTTACATGTAATATATTTTACGGTTCTATATTTTGTCTTCATTATGTATGATTCACTGAGTTCTTAATATTGGTTCATGTATTTATGTAGTTTTGGAATTTGCAGTTGAATCTTCATTCTCTACCAAGATGATCAATCTTTTTAATTTCTTTGAAGCATCCACTATGGTTTAAGGTCCAACTCCAATAACCACACTCCCAGAATCAGTTCCTAATGTTTGTTGTTTATTGTGGGCTTTTGTCTGCCCTTTCTTGTCATCTGGTATGCCTGGTTATTTTTTGTGAGTACTAGACTTCATGAAAACTGAATTGGTCCTAGATGATGTTGTCTTCTTCCAGCAAGGATTTGCTTTTGATTTGGCCTGACTGTCAGAGAAGAGCCACTAGCAATTCCAACCATCTTAGTTCAACTAACCAAGAAGTGTAATAGCTGTTTTCAGAATTGTTGGAACCAGAGCCTGGGTCTTGCCACTGGTCCTCAATCAGCCAAAATTAAAGAAAAAACAGAGAAAAGGGAGTCATTCAATGTGGTGACTTTGGGAAAATGAACAAACAGGCCGGGCCATAATACACATACATACTCCATGTCTATCTCTGGGTCCTGACATGAGGTTTAAACAGAAAGCAAGAAGAATGGATAACTAAGCTGGTCCTGTGGAGTCTGGTCCTGTCAGTCATTGGGCCATCAATGCCTCACTCTAGGTAACAAGTTGTCAGAACTGTGTTGGTTGAAAGCATCCTAGTGTCTATCCATCAGATATTGTTTTGTATATGTGTAAACATGTTTCTCTGTGTGTGTGTGTGTGTTTATGCATAAATATATGAAGGTATGTGTACATGCATGCGTGTGGAGGTCTCAGATGTTATCAGTTTGTTTTTTAATTATTTTATTTTATATGTATGGGTGCTTTGTCTGCATGTATGCCCATGCATCACTTGTGTGTTATGGAAGCTAGAAGAGAGAGCTAAATTCTCTTAAACTGGAGTTAGATGATTGCAACTTGCCATGTGTGTGCTGGGCATCAAACCAGGGTCCTCTGGAAGAGCAGCCAGTGCTCCTCTTAACTGTTGCTCATCTTTCCAGATCTCTTGCTTTAGAGACAGGGTCTCTTGATGGCCTGGAGCTCACTGAGTAGATAAGGCTAGCTAACTGATGAGCCCAGGGGTCCACTTATCTCTACCCCTGCAGCACTGAGATGACGAGCTCAGATCACCATACCCAGCCTTTTTTCTGTGGGCTCTGGGGGTGAAAGTCAGGTCTTTGCATTTGTAGGGCAAATACTTTACCAACTGAACTATCTTGTTAGTCTCACCAGATATTGTTTTAAGTATGTGTATTGGGGGAAGTAAGGAAGGAAAGAATCCAGCCTCTAAAACTTCCCAAGCAAGATGATTTAACAGAGCAACTGAATGTAAGACCTTGTATGGCGTGTGTGAAGAAGCTAAAAGAACAAGTAGGAAGCGGGGAAGGGAACAAGACATCAAGAATATCAATATAGAGGGGTAAAGGAGACAAAATGATCAGCATGCAGGAGTCAGAGACCGATTTCATCGGTGGCTACGGGAGCTTGGCCAAAGAGGAAGGAATCTGAGACCAAGTACACCGGTGAGTGGCAACAGCAGGCATCTTTAGAAAGACACCCAGAAACCTGTCTCCATGGTTGCTTGTGCAGTAACAGGAGGAGAGGGAACTAGGGTGTGCACATGTCCCATATTAGCCATCCACACACAGCAGTGACTTTCAATGACCTTCTGCAGCCACAACCCATTGTCCTGAAGGCACTGACTACCTCATGAGTAAGTAGTCTACCATGGTCCCCAGAAACCACCCTGTAACAACTGTCTCCAGTGATTCAGGCATGGCTGGTTTAGGTAGAAAGCACTTGGGAAATGGTGGGACAGACGCAAGCCACTTCAGAACGACCACACGTCCTCTCCTGCCGTGTGAGACCATTTCCTCCTGGAAACCCTCCCTATCATGAAGGGCAAAGGTTAGACAGACCTGACAGCTCCCCTACCTCTAGCCTTTCTGCACAGTACCCTCCGAATGTCCTAACAATTTCTCCTAATACTGCAACTGCTTTCCTCAGTTGCATCTGAGAACTGAGGACTCCTCTCATTTCTGTTAAATCCATGGACTGTCTTGCCTGGCACATGGCGGTAGGAGGGGCCCAGTGAAAGTTGGCAAAATTGACTGTCCTGCGGTTCCCAGAGAAAGAGAGAATCTAGCTGAGATGACCAAGAAGGGCTTCCCAGAGGGGAAATCACCCTAGACAGGTTGAGAAAATGCATTTCAGGCTGGGGAAAGGGGATCCACCAAGGTACTAAAGGCAGGCGGGCTCATTTCTGTCAGGGAACAAGCATGGCAATGAATATAAAGTGCTTTGGTGTCTTTTTTTCCCCTGTAAGACATATTCCCTAAACCCACACTGGGTAGGTCGTGTATACCCCCTGTGCGGGGCCATCTCTTCCCCGGATGTTAATGAGTGCTTCTAGCACTGATCACGGGGAGAGACCCCCACAGCTTTTATAAAACATGCAGATGACTGGTTTTTAACGAATGCAAAATGTCAAACAAAAGCAGCCTCACAGGCCAGCTACTCATGCATAGTAAAGTTCTCAGGGAAAAAAAAAAAAGGATCAAATAAGTAGGGGGAGAAAAGACCTTGGCTGGAACCATTCCTAATAGGCAATGGACAATTGGGAACAGCAGGAGTTTGCAGGGACGCCGGAGCAAATAGCAAATACATTTGGAAGATATCAGAGACAGCAAGATCATGGCAGCCCCAAATGACCCCCTGGCTTTAGTTTCTATTAGGGTAGAGGTTTGGGGTCCAGCCATTCCCCATAGAGGGGGCATCTCGAAGCTTTCAATTGTGTGTTTGTTTGTTTGTTGGGTGGGTGGGCTGTGCCAGATGATACACGAAGAATCAGATACAAGTTCAGGAAAAAGAACATGGTTTTAGAAGTGATCATGATTAAACAGGACTTCTATATGACCCATTTCAAACTGGACACTGCAGACTCATACCTTGTCCTCAAATGCAGACAAGATTTAATTTGCCTATGCCTGTATCTCATGCAAACTCAAATTTAGGGTTTTTATAATACTTCCTAGTGCAATAGTGATATACGAAGTTGCTGTCTTTGTTCATGCAGGTGTGTGTGCCGAAGAGAATAGTCTGTTCAGTGTGAACAGCTCTGGTAGCCGTGTTTTTGACGTGCCGTCTTTTTTAACGTGCAGAGTCTTAAATCCTGAGTGCCACCCTGGCCTCATCCGCTGGACCCGCTTTCCACTCGGATGGTGCCAGTGGCATGATCTCCAAAGCACCGGGAGGGCCTCTACCCTCCATCCACAGCCAGCGCACACTGGCTTAATGATGCTTGGCATCCCTTTGTCAGGGAGCACTGTTGTTCTTTCCATACTGAGAAATGAGCCTTGAGTTGCACACTCTCTGGAGAGGGGCACGGTCCAGCCTCACAGTGACTTGGAGGTGCCGTGGCTATCTGAGTTCCAGGAGCCTCCTTCCTGAGAGCCTCTCCCACTTCACCAAGATGTGAACAGCAGGGAAGGCCATTTGGCTGATCTGCTGGGTTCTGCAAGGGCTGCCACTGTGGGCAAAGTCTGCCAAGTGTGGCAAGCTGTCTTTCAGGGTCCTGCCAACATGCAGCTCTTTCTCATCTCTCTCTCTCTCTCTCTCTCTCTCTCTCTCTCTCTCTCTCTCTCTCTCTCTCACACACACACACACACACACACACACACGCACGCACACTTTTTTTTTCTTTACACGAAATGATATTTAAAATGCTTTTTACAAAATAGGCATGTCTACAGTCTTTCTGTCAGGAATTCCAGATGCAGACAGCTAACCACTGTGTCTCTTGCTGGGCATGGGCCTAGGTCACAGAGAACTGCCATGGCTGAGGTTATGCCCCCTCATGGGGGGCTGCAGTGAGTGGCTGGCTAATATGAAAATGTAAAAACCACACTTAAGGTAACTGAATGGAACATCTCTGTCGGATAAGCTGAGACCTTACTTTTTTGCTTTCCCATCTTGCAAACCACTGCTTCCTCTGTACCCCCTGACTCCTCCACTGCTGTCAGGAGCACCTCCAGTAAGCCCTTGCATGCCACCCTCTACTCCAAGTATTGATTTGCCACCCACACGGCTACGGGCCCCAGAATTAGATCATCATATGGGGCTGTGGAGACCTGAGTGTAGAGCAAAGTTTCTGTCCTGCCTGGTCCCACAGTCGTCCAGTCCCAAAGAAACACACAGAGGCTTATAGTAATTATAAACTGCTTGGCCTATTAGCTTAGGCTTATCATTAACCAGCTCTTACAACTTAAATTAACCCATAATTCTTGATTATATTAAACCATCTTGCTTCCTCTGCATCTGGCTGGTGACTGTGTCTCTGCCTTTCCTCTTCCCAGAATTCTCTTAGTCTGGTCACCCTGCCTTTACCTCCTGCCTGGCTACTAGTCACTCAGTGTTTTATTAAACTAATATAAATGACAGTCTTTAGAGTTTACAAGAGCATTGTCCCACAACATTTCCCCTTTTTTTCTTTTCAAAACAAGACCCTGAATCTAATCTTTGTTTAGCTTTTTTCCTGTCCATTATCCAGAACAACTTGTAACCAACATGCTAAACAAAGACAAACATCCATAATCCATTTTTTGGGAATGTGGGTGTAGTTTTCTAGGCTACTTCCTGCTGATTGGGGGTGATGATAATCTTATGAAGACCCAAAGAAAATTTAGGATTGTGGTCAAGTACTGGCTGGAGTATTCTGTGAGCCTGTATCATCTCAGCCAACAGTCTCAAGGCTGTTCTGGATATAGAACTCAGAGGAAACTGCAACTGAGGTCCTCTGAAATGTTGGATAATCTGGACCGTCTGTTCCCATTGGAGACTTTTCAGGGAGTCTTCCTTAATCAAACCTTATTTTTCTTAACCCAGAATGAATCTACAGTCTCTAATTTCTTGTGGAATCAAATGCAAAACCTCTTCTCCAAAGTAACATATCTTTGACTTAAATTTTGAAGTCAAAATATATAGGTTGGACTAATCTAGTGGCATTTATAATCAAATGTCTTTCAGAAGCTACTTCTCCTTCCTCAGCAGTCAAACAATTCAAAGACAACAAAATAACATACAGTATCCAGATTCTCTGTGTATTTTCCATCTTTATATGGCCTTTTAAAACTCTGTTTCTTTTATTTTTATTTTTTGGTTTTTTGAGACAGGGTTTCTCTGTGTATCTTTGGCTGTCCTGGAACTCACTCTGTAGACCAGGCTGGCCTCAAACTCACAGAAATTTGCCTACCTCTGCTAGAATTAAAGGTATGTTCCAGCACACCCAACTACTCTATTTCTCTTTTTTTAAGGACTTTATCTTTTTTCTTTTCCCTCGTAAGCCTACATATTTTTTTCTAACATATTTAGAGGTTTTTTTTCATCTGAATCTGTCTTTACTGTATATCTCTCTTTTTCTGGCCACATGAGTCTTTACTCTGTTAAGCGAAATGGCTAGAATTAAAACTACAGTTTTGGCAGCTGACTCCACCCTATTCCTTAGCTTTTTGAGAGTCTAGCTTTATGGTGGAGGTACTGGCAGGAACCATGTTTATTGCCACAACTCTGTGGAGTTTCAAGGTCCATGCCACCACCAAGAAGCATTCTGCCAGCTGCTCATAAACACCATTTAAGTGTTTGGTGACAGCCTCTTAAAAGAGCTGCAAGGTTTTTGCCATTAACACTGAATCAGAAAGCCTCCCTTAAAGTAATCTTGCCTCTGCTTGCCACCAGCAGTCTACCAGAGTAAAGATGGTTACCAAAAAGCTGAACTTGACTCTATTCTTGTCTAGACTGGTGTTTTTTTAAAGCTTTCTCAGGCTTTCTGTAAAATTTCTTGCCAAATGTTCGGGTGCCATTTGTAGATGGAAGTTTCTGTCCTGCCTGGTCCTGTAGCCAGTCAGTCCCAACAAAACACACAGAGGCTTATAGTAATTATAAACTGCTTGGCCTATTACCTCAGGCTTATTATTAACCAGCTCTTACAACTTAAATTAACCCATAATTCTTGTCTATGTTTAGCAACGTGGCTTGGTACCTTTTCTCAGTAAGGCATTCTCATCTTGCTTCCTCTACATCTGAATGTTGACTATGTCTCTGCCTTTCCTCTTCCCAGAATTCTCAGAGTCTGGTCACCCTACATATACATCCTGCCTGGCTACTGGCCAGGCAGCATTTTATTAAATCAATACAAGTGACAAATCTTTACAGTACAAGAGCATTATTCCACAGCATCTGGGGACATCACTGTTTGACTGGCTGGCAACGGGAACACCACAGCAGCCAGTTAGTGGTGCATGGTTAGCCCTGCTCTTCTGTACCAGTGTAGTACCTGGGATGCTGATGGAAGGCTACAGGTAGACCGAAGTAAGTAACATGATACTGAGGGGTACAAGTATGAGTGACTTAAATCTACAACAATGGGAGGTTGTTGCCTAGTACCATTGAACTATTAAGGAAAGATACAAAAAAAAAAAAAAAGCCAGGCGGTGGTGGCGCACGCCTTTAATCCCAGCACTTGGGAGGCAGAAGCGGATCTTTGTGAGTTCGAGACTAGCCTGGTCTACAAGAGCTAGTTCCAGGACAGGCTCCAAAGCCACAGAGAAACCCTGTCTCAAAAAACCAAAAAAAAAAAAAAAAAAAAAAAAAAAAAAAAAAAAAAAAAAAAAAAAAAAAAAAGGAAAGATAATGTCAGGCTTAGGGTGATTGTGAAACTAGAAAGCTTCCTCAGGGTGTGAGGAAATTGTGAATGTCTGCAACTGCACACATGTGCAAATTCAGTCTCATATTTGGATGCCCAGATAAGATCAAGCTACAAGGGTTCATGAGCCCCACCCCAAACTTGGGAGTTATGACAGGTGATGGCTTCTTGGGAAGGGAGCATCAGTTTCCTTAAAGGATGTGACTACTGGGAGGTTGACCATACTCCATGGATGCCCACAAACTCAGGAGTATAAGGATAGCACAAATTGGAATAGATGGGGGCAGTAGATAAGGAGATGAGATAGATCTGGGAGAAGTTATGAGGAGGCATTGGGGGTGAATATTATCAAAATACACTGTATGAAATTCTAAAATAAAAGAAGATTTTGAAAAAAAGAAATGGCATTGAGACAGAGTCTGCTCCCCTAGACAGAAGTCTGGAAGGGCCCAGGAGTTTTGCTTTAGTCTGAGGTTGAACACAATCTGGTCTTCACAGTTATACTTCTGAGAGACAGGAAAGCTCGTCTCTGTTGCCTGTGGTCAAGGCAGGATGGTGACAGGACTGTGGCCCTGACCCTGGGCAGAGCATGTCTGGACTCAGGGTGAACCAAGAAATGGCAAAGAAGCCGGGTACAGATGCCATTAGTGTCTGCACAGTGATGAAATAAAAAAACTTTTAAAATAAATGTGGAGCTGCTAAGTAAATGAATCACTTAAAGATGTCCCTGTGGGATAGCCGAGAGAAATTAAAAGGCAGATTAAAGCACATCTGTATATTAGCACCCTCATAAAATGGAATGGTAATGGGGGAGTGTGTAATTATTATAAAGCAAGAGCAGACCTGGCCAGTTCCTGCAGCACACATCCCTACATGTGCTCAACTCTGACAAACACCCATAAAGTCCCACGGTGTAACCCGTAGCAGGAAGACTGGGTGCTAACTGGATGATCGTCACCAGGAAGGACGGGTCAGAGGACAGGACAACTAAACTGTCTCTTGCTGCCCTAAAAGACAAAATGCTCATTTCACATGACCCAAACCCTATGTATAAAAAATACATTTCTTGAAGTATTAATAGTAAAAGTGGCAGTTATGCAGTGAACTCCAGATTCAATGAAACCCTGTCTTAAAAATAAGATAGAAAGCAATAAAGGAAGACACCTGATGCCAACTTCTGCCATGACAAGTGTGCACACACACACACTCACACACACACAAAGAGAGAGAGAGAGAGCACACCAAATCATAAATCACTGAACTTTGTATCTGTAGTGTTAACCCACTCTCCCACATGGCTCGTGTCCTTATTCAAAAGGTGAGGAGTCCCAGGTCAAAGGGTCTTGTCAAGCACACATAGAAAGACAGAGGTTCTGCTGCAAAGCCAGGCCCCACCTTTACCCCACATTCTCTCTCCTTGGCCCTCACAGCACCTCCTCCCATCTCATCTTTCTCTTTCCTCCGTCTGCGTCTGTGCTGTCAGTTCAAGGCCAGCAGTCAACTAAACACCAGGAATTCCTTCCAGGGGCCTCAGCTCCTCACAGTGGGGTGGTTAGCACTTTTCTTTGAGCTGGTGTATTTGATAAGTGCTCTGGGCTTTTCTAAGTGTTCCTCTGGCCACCAGTTTAGCTCCTGGTTCCTTCCCACATAGAGGAAGTTTCCTCTGGTAACTCTTGACTGAAAGCAGAAACACCTGAGTGGCATCTCACATCTTCTTCCCTTGGGAGGCTTTAAAAATTGAACAGTGTGAAAGCTGGTATAGGAAGGGTGAAGGAAGTAGATCACTGGACACTTCTCTGAAGAACATGTCTTGCTCTGGCTCCTTCCCTCTTTCTGCTTCCTGTCCACCATGAGATGAACTTCCTCTTCTGTCACATGCTTCCTGTCCACCATGAGGTGACCTTCCTCTTCTGTCACACTTCCTGTCCACCATGAGGTGATCTTCCTCTTCTGTAAAACGCTTCCTGCCCACCATGAGGTGATCTTCCTCTTCTGTCACACACTTCCTGTCCACCATGAGGTGAGCTTCCTCTTCCATCACATGCTTCCTGTCCACATGAGGTGAACTTCCTTTTCTGTCACATGCTTCCTGTCCACATGAAATGAACTTCCTTTTCTGTCATATGCTTCCTGTCCCACCGGAGGTGAATTTCTTCTTCCATCACATGCTTCCACCACCATGATGTTCTTCTGCTCAGGTATAAACAGCTGCATGCTGGGCCCACGGAAGTGATGAGTGAAAGCAATTCCTCCCTTAAGTTATGTTTGATCACAGGCATGCAAAGGTAACTAGTTCAGAATCAGGCTCCTGGCACCTACTTAAGAACGAGACTGCCCTGTGGTTACATGGGATCTGTGTTTATAACGGGCTCCCAGGACACTCAACCACTAGGCTGGGGAAGCCTCAATCACAAACCCATTTCCACAAGAAATTCTTGCTGACTGATCGGAGAGGAAGGTGAAGCTGTTTCTGTAGCTGGATCAGACAGGAAGACAGAGTAGAACCAGGTCTCAGAGGCCCAAAACTGGGTGAGGAGCCAGGACTCATCAAGAGAGCAGAAGTAGGAAAAGCAGACTCGGGCACGTTTTTAAGAAAGACAGGTAGATAAAAAGATGTCATGGTTTTACCTGTGATCACCTACCCAGCTCCAGAACAGCTGTCAGAGGGAACATGCAAGATGCAATAGGGCAGGACAGCAATGGCAGGCAATGACATCAGGCAATAGGGCGGGGCAGCAATGGTAGGCAGGGACACCCAGGTCTAGTGAGAGGGGCGCTGGTCAGTGTTTTAGAATATGCACCAGCTGGGCGCTCTACACCCATCAGAGACTATAGTGTATCCTGTCCATCTCCAAGGCTTCCCACAGTTGCTTAGCAGCCCGGGCTGCTGTGCAGTTATTCACCTCCCTTATTCACATGTCAATGAGATGTTGTACTGGTTTTCTTAGAGCTGCCATAACAGCTATCGTACACTGACTAACTTAAAGCAATTGGAATCTATTCTTCCTCAGTTTGGAGGCCAGCAATGTGAAAATCAAGTCCCTTATGGGGGCTTGCCTCTTCTGATTGCCAAGACTCCTTGCTGAGGCGTTGCCCCGGGCTCTCTCCCTCCTCCTACACATACTTGCCTTTCTTTCTTTTCTGCAGCTCTGTCCATGTTTTGCCTTTTGTTGTGAGCACGCTAAGCCTGGTGAGTATGTGTCCACATCATCCAGTATGGTGTGTAATTTATTGTAATTTAATGAGATGCCACTGTAACAACCTTATTTGGGGGGAAAAGAATCAGATCAGATGCACAGGTAACTTCAACATGTCTTTTGGGGGGGATGGCAAACCTCAATCTCGAGCAGATGCTTATTGATATAATATGTACCAATAGAATGCTGCCAGAGAAAAGCAGCACACTACAGCAAGAGCTGAGACAGCTGGGTAAATCCAGATCTCCATGAGAAACCTTGGGAACCCCAACTACTGTGATCCCCAAAATAGCTGCTAAAAATAACACCAATAGAAATTATTAAAATGTCAAGATATGAATGAAAATAGAGCATTATAAAATACTCAAATAATTCCAAGAAAGTAGAGAGGAAAAGAAGGGAGCAAAAACCAGATGAACAGAGAACATTAGTATCCCACAATGTAAAGTCAATCATATCAGAAATAAGCTAAGTGTGAATGGCCAACTTAGTTACTAAAAAGGCAGACATCATCATATTGGATTTTTTAAAATGACACAGATAATGGTTGTCTAAAAGAAAGGAATTTAATAAGATACAGTGAAGAAAGAATGTGGCCCCATCAACACAACATGAAGACTGTGGGACAAGGACAATCTCTAGGGAGACAGAAGAGTAGCACAGAATCCAGACAGCATGAGGGAAAGAAAGCATAAGCCTGTTGTGTGCACACCAAACAGCAGAGCTTCAGACCAACCGGTCAAAATGTACAGGAATCAAAAGGAGGAAACCACCCCTGGAGTGTGCTTGTAGGTTAGTGTCCCCTACAGCGGCCTCTCAGCACAAGGGAGGAGAAACCACGGGAGATCTGGAATTGCTGAGGCACCCTACCAACCTACCTGACCTCACTGATATCAATGAAACAAAGAACAAACAAAAACCAGAACACCCATTTCTCAAGTGCATGTGAAACACTTGCCAAAACAGCTTCAATAAACGTGAAACATGGCCAGACGGTGGTGGCTCACGCCTTTAATCCCAGCACTCTGGAGGCAGGGGCAGGTGGGTCTCTGTGAGTTCAAGACCAGCCTGGCCAACTAGAGCTAGTTCTAGGACAGGCTCCAAAGCTACAGAGGAAACCCTGTCTTGAAAGACCAAAAAGAAAAAAGAAAAAAAGTGAAAGAACCAAAAGTCTGGAAATTATGCCCCCTTTTCCCCTAGAATAGAATTGTTAGAATCAGCCATGGAGAGATAACTGGAAAGTCTCCAATATTTAAAAATCTCTCACAGACATGGCCATGGTCAATCAGATTGAAGCGATTCTTCAATTCAGGTTCCCTCTTCCTGAGTGACTCTACATTGTGTCAAGTCAACAAGAAAACCTGATGAGAATATCCTCACATATATAATTATTTGTTAAGACACCATCTTCCATTCTAGTCTGTGAGTTCCATAAATGCAACAGATTTTGTATGTATACAATTCAGCATGCATCCATAGTATTCAAAGAGGGGGCAACTCTACATTTATGCATGTGTGTGTGTGCGCATGTGTACATGAGTGCATGTGTGTGTGTGTGTCAGTGTGGACACTGTACATATACATCAACTTCACGTAGGGCTTTGCCTCTTTTGTTTCCTTGGGAAGTACAAAATGTTGGGGTTTTTCACCTCTTTGTTCCCCTCCTGCTCTCAGTAGACTATTCCGTTTAGAGTGAGCATTCATTCCACATTAGATGACAATGTGTTGATTCTAAAAGAATCTACAACATGGCAGCAATGGTCCCACCTATATTGGTCTGGTTCTATGTAATTTTAAATGCCTTTGCATGAAGGATAACTAATTGTTCATTTTCAGAACATTATACATCTGAAAGCTTTTCAGCTGCACATTAGTTAATACATGAATTAAGTTGGTAGACCGTGGTCGTTTCCTGTAGAGAACTTGGAAGATGATGTTCTAATAGAGAGCAGCAGGTCTCACTAAGAGCAGATGGCTGTACTCGAAGCATTTTGTTCCAAACAGGGAGCAGAAGACAGACAGGTGACATGGGACCTCAGAGCTGTCACCCATGCCTCGCTCCCTTCACAGTGCAGACTGTCTAACTCTCTCCACCTAAAAAAATGGCATGGCATAACATCCTCACTCTTGGTTGACTATGAAAGTTGGGGAGCTAGCTGGACCTTGGCTGCCATGTAGAAAGCCTTCTGTGGCTGTATACTTCACCCCTCCCTTCTCTCTATGCCTTCCCCTCAACTCCTTCCTTGGAAGAAGTCTTTCTGGAAGAGTCAAGATTTTAAAATCTAAAGGCAGATGAGACAGTAACCTAGCAGGTACTCCCCACCCCACCTTCTACTCTTGAAAAAGTTTAAAGAAATACCAAGACCCTGGCCCCTGAGATGACTCATCAGGTTGCTGCCAAGCCTAACAACCTGAATTCAATCCTCAGAGTCCATACAATGGAAGGAGAGAATCGGCTCCCTTAAGTTGTCCTCTGCCCTCCATGTGTGTGTCACAGTGTGTCTCACAGCACGTGTGCATGCTTGAGAGCGCGCACACATGCACACGGGGGCACACACACATTCTTTCTCTCTAAGTTAATAAACAAACAGGCAAACACACCAAGACCACCTCCCTCTACCCTTCCTCCAGTGCACAGTCTTAGCTCACCTCTCCCTGCTCGTTGGCCCCATCTGTACTCTTGGAAAGGGATTACCCCCGTCTGCTGTCTTTTCCGAAACGCCTCTTTCAAAGTGCAAGGCTTTTCTTTTGTGACAGGATATATCACTATGGAGGCCAAAGTGGCTTTGAAAACAAGTCTGGGAACCACAGACACCACAATTCTAGGCCTGGGTGATGTTTGTAGTGGGGAAAATGCCACGCTTAATCGGGGGATGGGGAGGGTAAGAAGCTGCAAACTGTGCTTCTTCTTCCCGTTTTCCTCTTCCCTTCTTTCTTCAGCAGAAATTAAACAACCTTTACACACCACACGGTCTTCAGGAGAAGATGCTAATGACGTCCCCGATGCCTCTTCATCTGATCAAACTTTATTGTCTGTGTCAGACTGCCAATTAAGGTATGGCTCTCCTATTGCACAAACTTCCCGAGCCACCCCAAAGGTTAATTGAATCATGTCCATGTGATGCTCCAGTGGGCAGGGGGCCATAGAACCCCTCTCAGGCAGTGGGTCTGCTGGGAGCACAAATAAAAAGACCAGAGTGATGGTTATGCAGTTAAGGCCAAGGCCCCCTGGTCAGAAGGGAAGGCCCAGGGCCTGCTTCTCCCACCGGTGCTCAGCGCATGGCACCTCTTTTAAATTCCGAGGAACTGCCTCTATTTCTGCTCTTCCCTGATGCCATTTGCTGATGAAGACAGAAATTACCAAAAACAGGTTCAGGGACTGAATCTGACTCAGATGGCTTGCTTTGGCTTGACCCCAAAGCAAGACCGTGACAAAGACTTTCTGCTTCCATTGTGTTTCTAGTGTGTATGTGGCAGGGGGACAACACTGGGCTGTACATGGGACGGTCACTAAGAGATGTGGTTATGAGGTTCTGTGGGGGACGACACTGGGCTGTGCACGGGATGGTCACAGAGAGATGTGGTTATGAGGTTCTGTGGGGGACGACACTGGGCTGTGCACGGAACGGTCATGGAGAGATGTGGTTATGAGGTTCTGTGGGGGACGACACTGGGCTGTGCACGGGATGGTCACGGAGAGATGTGGTTATGAGGTTCTGTGGGGGACAACACTGGGCTATGCACAGGACGGTCACTAAGGGGTGTGGTTATGAGGTTCTAGGTCTTTCCCAGTTAGAACTTGTCATCCAGGCACAGAACAAACGTCTGTGTCCAGGGTGGCTGAGTAGCTGGAATCATGAAATCATGGAATGTTGGATCTGGGCAGATTCCCCCCCGAGCCCCTTACATCACGGTGGAGAAGCAGTTTAGAAAAGAAGTGTCACACATACAAAAATAAAAATAAATAAAAAATTGCGGCAGTCCCTTTAAAGAGAATACAATAGAGTTTATTCTGGAGACATTTTGAGATGTGATAGCCCAGGAACAAAGACTAGAGCATCCCAAATTCCATGTTCCAATGTGGATACCATTTCATGAAGTTTTATAGTTTCACAGAATGAAGTCATATAAATCATAAAGCAAAGCAAGTTTAAATACAGTATTGGGTGGATCGCAGAAGTGGTCACGGCAAGAAGGGGCAGCTGTCCTATAGGCCCTCACTATTGTCTGGTGATATTCTTAGCTTTGGATTGGTGGAAGCTAGTAGTCTGCGAAGTTAGGAGATTTCAAAAGATTTTTATTAGCCATGAGATGTCAGTTCTGACACAGAGATATGGAGCTAGAGCTACCCTAAGATATGGCAATTAGCCTCTAGACCTGCATCACTTTAACCTCTCCACGTCACTGCAGTTTTAATCCGCCAATCTTTCTATGTAGGCACAGCTTCTGCCCAGGGATTTTTGTCCACAGGACCATGGCTTCCCTGAGCATACAAGGACACTGCATTGAAGAAACTGTTGTAGACTCTTGATCTCCTGATGAAGGACGTAGTGTGGCTGGGACTAGAGTCATCTAAGCCTGTTTGTGCTAGGCTCTGTGCTCAGGTACCTAGATAAACCCCTGCCTCGCTGGAAGAATGTCACCTGTTCATTATGCTGAGGCTGGAGGGTCTCTTCCTGGCGGCATCTCTACACTGAAGCAATATCTTTGATAAAAATGTGCTTTCTTTCCTCTGCTCAGATTTTGTTTCCTGAGATTCGTCCGTGTGAACAAAGCCCACTAGTGAACAGACCCGACTTTTCAGTTAGATGAGCCTTACCCTGTAGCTTCCTTCAAAAATGCAGTTGACTGTACTTTTCCAGAGGGTGGCTGAGATGATTTTGACAAGGAATCACAATGCAGGAGGCTCAGAAGTACAGACTCACAGGACCTCAGGGCTGGACTGTCCTTGCCTGACTAACAACCAGCAAAGTCCCTGGTCCTTGATAAAGAAGCGGTCAATGCATGCAAACAAAACGAATGGATATGGCTACTGAGATGGCCCAACAGTTAAAGATGCTGCCACATCTGATATGAAAACCTGAGTTAAAGCCTCAGAGCCCACATGGTAGGAGGGTATTGACTCTCGAAAGCTGTCCTCTGACCTCCTATGTGCTATATGCATGCATGTACACATACATACAAAATCCATCAATCAATCAATGTTAAAAGAAAAAAAACAAAAAACAAAAAAACCTCAACCTCCACTCTCTCAGGATCCAAATGTGATCTTTATTCTTTTCTATTGTGAGATGATGACATAGTGACCTGGCCTAGACCACTTGGCACATCTCAAACCATTAGAAAGCTCCCCTTTACACTAAGACCAAAGGCTAGCAAAGTCTGGGGTCTCAGTTCTGTGTAAAGAGACAATGCAGAGTATTTTCGGTTCTTTCCCGAGAGTCTACGTTATTCATTTATAAACAGTACTGGGTATAGCCAAAGTTTCTCCAGCCAGTCATCCTGTTACACATCTTACATTCTGAGACTTGCTTAAGAGAAATCCAATGGGGTTTCTCTTAAGCACCTGGCATACAGGAGGTAGTCAGTAAAAAGTAGGTCTCATTATTTATTTTAAATAGTAGGTGTTATTATTTTATCTCAACTGCTGCAATAGCATATTGAGACTTTTGTCTCGAAATAAATACTTGACAGCTCAGTGGTTAAGAGCACTGGCTGATCTTCCAGAGGACCTGTGTTCAAATCCCGGCCCATCTGTAATTCCAGTTCCAGAGGATCCAGCACACTCTTCTGGTCTCTTCAGACAATGCATGCATATGGTGCACATGCAAGTAAAGCACTCATACACATCCAGTAAAGAAATAAATATTTTTAAAAAGACAACCGCATGAGGCTTTATTTATTAAATAAGCCAGCTGGAGCTATACGTCTCTGCTCCTTAAAGTGAGTCTTGCAGAAGCAGAGACAAGCCTTACCATCAGTCCAGATTAATAACATCCAGATGTCCCTGGAGCACTGTCTATCCCAAGGTGATGACCTTGGGTGTGGCCTTTGTGAGCACCTGGAAGAGGAGCAGAGGTTTTCTGTGACAGGAAATGTTAAGGAATTGATTGGTGGCCGTGGGGCCAGTCCATCAGTGCACCCTGTCCCACTCTGGTTAGTATGTAGTGACTCACCCTTGGACTTTCACTCCTCTGCAAATCTGGGCAAAGACCCTCAGCTCCCTCTGTAGCCACACGAGTCACATACATGTCTTGCAGTCTCCACTACAGGGGAGCTCACTAACACAGCAGATGCCTACAGGTTTTTCTCCTTTTCTGCTTAGGGGTGACTTCTTCTACTCAAAGAAATGGGAAAATCCTGCTTAATTACTTCCCAGCCCCACCTTCAGCAATCCGGACCAGGGATATCCCCACCAGAAGAAACCTCTAGAATTCCTTAGTCTGCCCCATTTCTCCCTCCTTTGCTGAAACTTCTTGTCCTGTTGGCCACTCCTTTCTGCTTCCTAAACTAACATCAGGAACCAAGGATAGTTCTGTATGTGTATTCTCCCTTCACGGAGCTGCTCAAATAATCAAGAAGCTCCTGCCTGTTAATTGACTGGCCAGTTCACAGAGTAATGTGCTGTTGTTTAGAGTGCTTCCATTTATTGTGGTTTATGTATGTGTTTGCATGTGCATGTGTGTGAGTTGTATGTGGATGTATGCCATATACATGCAGATACCTGCAGAGGCCAGAAGAAAATGCCATATCTCCCAGCCCTTGAGTTACAGGCAGTTGTGAGCCATATAACATGGATGTTAGGAGTTGAATTCTGATCCCCAGAGCCATCTATCCAGCCTTTATTGTTTAGATTTTAGTTTTTAAATGAATTGCATTAAATTTACAATGTATAAGATCCCATTGCTTCTCTTCCAAAGGAAGATATTTCTGATATTTAAAGTTACAAACTGGGACTGTCCCAGATATGCTAGACTTTGTAGTCTCCCTGAAGATGAGCCAAGCATGGTTAGGTACCCACAACAGTCTGCTTAGCCCTGACTGACCACATCCAGGTAAGAGTAAATATCATTATTCTTAATTGGCACCTGGGAAAACTCAGCCTTTGAGAGGTTAATTAACTTGCCCTTCCAGTCACACCACGGTTGGCAAGCCTCAGATCTGGGAATCTGACCTGGGTCTTCGATGCCAAGCAGCTACCTTTGCACAGTCCTCTCTACCATGGAGCCCTCAGGACATCTCCTCCTGCCCGTCCTTTGCTTCTCTGCCTCCCATTCCATTTAAAACAATGTTAATAATGGTAATTCTAAGACACACAAAAAGATACAGAGATCACAAAGACCTGCATGCTGTGTGACCCAGCTGGAGAGATCAAGCACAAGTTCATCCGGGTCTTGCTTTCCAGTGTCCCCAAGAAGGCAGGAGCCACCCTGAACGTGGTTGTACAATGTGCATGTCAGACTTTGGACTGCAGACACTTGCAAGGGAACCGCTGCCACGTGCTACAGGCTTCTAAACTTTCATAAGTGGCATTATGCTAAACCAGATGTGGCGGTGCACACCTGTAATCCCAGCAGCCTGGAGACAGGAGGATCAGGAACTGAGTCAGCCTGAGCTACAAAGTGATCTCCAAGCCCGGGTGCACTAAGGAGACCTGGTCCTCAAACAAACTTTTCTGTATTTCAGGATCATCTTGGGCCACTCCCCGTGAGCACTGAGGAACCAGTGAGGGCTGGATGTCTCCTCTGTAGTGCTGTGTAGTGCTCTACTGACCAGTCCCTCCGAGAACAAGAGTTGTCCTAGCCGCTGTAGGCAGTGTCCTCCTTGTCCACCTGCCCTCCTGCACAGTCTACAAATGCTTCGGTAAGGTGCAGACCCAGGTGGTGAGTTGCTGGGAACCTCCGTATTCGCTGTACTTTCCCAGATCCTTCTCCAGAGAGGCTTTGGCAATTTGCCCTCTCACCAGCGGTGTTTCTGAGCTAGGATTGCATAACATCTTCATCAAACTCTCACCCAACAAGACTTATTTGATATGGTATCTTGAATATTTTGAGATATTATCAGACTGTGGTTTTACTTCCAGTTCTTTGCCCCTCTCTGATCCCTATAGACATAGTTTTCTCTTCCTGTGCTAAGGGATATGTGGACCCTCTCCTTCCGGAAGTAGCCACCGTCTCCTTTCATCTCTTTGCTCCTCTGCCACTCCGGGATCATCTCATAAGAAGGTGCCTTAGCTAGAGAAAGTCATTTTTCTTAGGACCTCATAGCAGCTCCCAGGATTTCTTGGGATTTATGCTGCTAACTGCTCTAGGAAAGGTGACAGATGACATAGACAGCAGACCAAGGGATTCTACAAATGGCCCACAGTCTCGCACAGTTCAGGCTTCTCAACTTCCACTTCTTGGGATGGAGAAATGTCTCAGGAACTAGAAGTTTATACTGCTCTTGCAGAGGACCCAAGTTTGGTTCTCAGCACCCATGTCAGATGGCTCACAACCATCTATAATTCTATCTATAGTTCCTGGAGATCCAATGGATCTGACTGTTGTGGACTCCTATGCATGCACTTTCTCTCTGTCTCTGTCTCTGTCTCTGTCTCTCTCTCTCTCTCTCTCTCTCTCTCTCTCACACACACACACACACACACACACACGCAAATTAAAAATAACAAAGATTAATCTATAAAATCTTCACTTCTGTGCCCAGCCTTGGTAATTAAGCTCATAATTATAATCCTACTTCAGAGGCTGAGGCAGGAGGAACCCAAGTCTAAGGCCTAGCTTGGCAACAGAGTGGGTGCAAGGCCACCCAGGGTAACTCAGGAGGATCTTGGTCCAAAATCAAAAAGTAAAAAGAGTGTTCGACTCCCGCTCAGAGGTGGAGCGGATGGGAGCACATTTCTCTCACATGGGAGGCAGCAGGTTTAAACCAGAGTCTGGTTCCCCACTGAGGTCTTGGGATGGGCACAATCCTGGGGACATTTCTGCAGTGCTCTGATGTTCCCTAGGATGGCACTTTAAGTTTTCATTTTATGCATAATCCTAAAATTGTATTAACAGAAAAGCACTTTGCTGAGCGATCTTGCTTGCTACCATACCATCAAAGCACCTGTGTTTCTGATTTGCAAATAGTTTGCTTCTGAAAGACACCTCTAAAGGGAGCCTGCCTTAATACAGTAAGGCTCTGGCAATATAATTACCCATCTAAAAGTGGCTTTACGATGTATCATCAGCCTGCAGGTATGCAGTCCCAGGGCTGATTCTCAGAGTCCATTTTACCAGCTTATCTCTATATAAACAGCCTTGTGCCCCCATTGTCCCATGAGAACTTCCCTGTGCCCCAGGCTGTCTGCAGACAACCAAGTTAAAGTTCATAAGGCGAGTAGTAGGCTGTGGCAGTGTTCAACCAGGGTCAGGGGAAATCTTCCCAGCACATTTTTCTTTATACAGTAGTTCTCTGTCCACAGTTTTACAACCTGAGGCTTCAGTTACCAAAGCCAAAAGCATTCCAAACTACAAAAATTCCAGAAATACCTCATTCAGGAATTTTATGCTGCACACTGTCTAAGAAGCAGATGGTCCTGTGCTTTCCTGCCCAGGTTGTCAATCATTGCCTAGAGCAGTGTACTCTTGCTGTGTATGCTACCCTCCTGTTAGTCACTTTGCAGCCATCTGAGCTATCAGTTTGACTGTTGTCATATCACATTTGTGTTCAATAACCTTATACAATGTGTCAGTGATCCCCATAGTAAGGGTTCCAAAATGCAAACGCGACACCACAATTCAGATGTGATAGAGACAAACTCTAAGCAGAAAGGTAGACCTAGTAGGGAAAAGAAGAAACCATGTACTTAAGTGCGCAGGATCTTCAGTAGCAAAGCATCCCTTTGGTAAAACCGTGAAGAAGGAAAACGATGCTCCGAGCCTGCTGTGCAGCTCAAGAGGCTAATGCTGGGCCACGAACTAAGGCAGAAGCAGCACTCAGCAGCTGCAGCTTCAGGAGCCCCTTCGGGACAGGGAAATAGCCACAACCCGGGCAGAATGATCACGAGGCCACTCCCAGCTGAAGGAAAGCCACGCCTCTGTGGAAGAAGTGACTGGCGACCAGGAAGTGGGGAGAAGAATGACTTCTGGGTATGGGTTACTCTTTCTGTTTCGTATATAATCACAAAAATTGCTAATGTATTATTAGTAAGTCCCGTCCAGTAACATGAAAATAGAAACACACCATACTAAGTAAAGAGCGTATCAGAAGTATAATGCTGTCTTAGCAGTCAAGAATCAATAGATACAACTGTCATACTAGCAAAAAAAATCAAATGCTTATGTTTATATAAATAGACACAGACAATACATGACAAAATTCAACATGCAATTGTGGTTTTTCAAACAGTTCTCAGCAAACCAGAAAACCGAAGAAGGGCACCTGGGAAGCAAGTAGAGCGAGGGTCACAGTGAGGGGTAAAATATTATAGACTTTTCTCCTGATATTAGAAACAGCATAATGATCTTCCTTATCATCCTATACAACATCATATCCAGAGATCTTAGCTATTACAATAAGGCAAGGAAAAGGAATATAATGATTTCAGTTTATAAATAAACAAGAAAAATCTTATTTGTAGAGAACATGACTATGTACTAAGAAACATGCCAGAAAGACATATATGTTCATCAAAAATCCTGTACACACTACAAAAATAATTATTTTCAAAATTGCCTAAAACTGAGAAAAGCATAACAGTCCATCAACAGATAAATGGATAAGCAAATATTCAACAATAAGAAGAGACAAGCAGCCAATACTTATAAGAACACAGAGTGGAAATACAGATAGATAGATAGATAGATAGATAGATAGATAGATAGATAGATAGATAGATAGATAGATAGATGATAGATAGATAGATAGATAGATAGATATGCATATGCACAATGTACTTTAGCTTTTGTGAAATGCTAAGAGATACAAATATAACTAAGTATGAATAAAGAGATTTTTTTTCTGAGGACCAAGTAGGAAATGAATGAGTGGAGACAGGAAAAATCTTTAGGACTCATAGATAAGATTCATATCTTGTAGTTAGATGGACGTATTCATCTGGTAAAATGTGTCACACACACTGTACACTCAAATGTATGTGTTTTGGTTTTTTGCAGAATATACCACAGTAAATTTTACAACTGAGCAAAAGTCTGTCTTTGTCACTTACAGAGTGGCCTGGATTAGCTAGATTCCTTGGGAATCTCAACTTTGTGAAATGACAGTAGTTACTTGCTTTGCAGGTTTTTTTTCCGTTATGATAATCTAATTAAGTGTGGCAGTTATCTACTCAAGTCTGGTCCTTAAAACAGTGTGCAAGTGCTTGTTATAAAAAAAACTATCACTAAGTGCAATCTAAAGACCAGAGAGAAGAATGCCTAGTGTTAGTATTTCAGATGTGACAATAGATTTAGAAAACACTTAAAGGCAAGGACTCGGGGTCAGAGCTTCCTAAGGTGGCCATTTCTTCTTATCTGTGTCAGCCAGCCTTGTACTGAGAACATAGATTATATCTTATCTGATAAAGCAACTTCTTCAGATCCATGTTTGTAAGTATGTAAATCCTGAACCATAGGACTCAAGGTACAGAAAAAGGACATGGTCAGGTCACCAAGCCTAAACTACAATGACCTAGCATAATCTAATGAGCGGCTCTCAAATTTCTTAATGCTGTAACCGACCCTTTAACACAACTCCTCATGTTGTAGTGACCTCAAACCATAGAGTTGTTTTTGTTGCTATTTTATAACTGTAATTTTGCTACTATTATGACTTGGAATGTAACTATCTAGTATGCAGAATGGTCTTAGGCAAACCCAGTTGAAGGGGCTTTCAACCCCAAAAGGGGTCTCAGCCCAGAGGTTGAGAAACACTGATGTAATGTATCATCATCCTGGGCAGGCTGGAGAGGGCTGTAGAGCTGATCTAATGTATCATCCTGGGCAGGCTGGAGAGGGCTGGAGAGCAGTGCTCTTGTGAGTTTCAGACCAATCACTATGTGCAGAACTTTCCTTTAGAGCTCACAGAGAAAGTTGCCAAAAGAGCGGTGCTCTCAGCCTTGAGTGTTCTTCCTGTATCCCTAGCCTTCCTCCCGCCCCGGAAATGGTAATAGACCCAGTGTTTGCCCTTGATCTTCAAGAGGGCTTAAGAGTACAAGATGATCTCTTCTGTGCATTTGTGGTCTTTCAAGATCCTCCATCTGTCTTGCATACTCCATCCAAGACAAACAGCTAGGAATGCTGAAGGGCAGTGAAGAGGTAGATCAGCCTTCTGACCTGGGAAGATGTCTCAACTCCAGGCCGCTCAGGAGGAGCAGGAGGGATGGAGTAATTAATTTCTATGCATATCATTGCCAAGATCACTTACTGATTCAGGGTAGGAGATTAGAGATGTCACCCTGTAAATTGAGTCAGGGACTTCACCCCGGTGCGTGGCTGGCAGGTTTACACTGGGCCTGACACTGTAACAAGCCCAGGCTACAAACAAGCAGCAGCTCCCCTGGGTGATGGACAGGGGGAATTGGCCCAATAAATTGTTCCCTGTAAAAAGCCATGTTTCTCTCATTAAAAGGCAGTGAATTCTCTATTGCTTTTCATTAGCTCTGGCCTGGGTAGACATGAGGGTGTAATAGACAGTGTGGTTACAGGAGGTGGACCCTGAGGTGAAGAAGACAAAGAAGCCGAAAAGAGATTCTTATTTATTAAGGTGGAGGTGCCAGGCGTCTGCTTAATAAGTTTTGGATGTGGGGGCCAGGAAGTGGGAGACGACTTGGGTCCTCTGTAGGCTGGTCCAAGGGCATTCACTCCAGCCAGGGAAGAGAGGGTTGGCCAGAATCGGGGGCAGAGATGTCACATCCCCAGCAGGCAGAGGCGCCCTCAGGAGTGGAGGGCAGGTGGGTCATGCACACCCAGCCAGAGTCTCAGGTCCCAGGGTCTGCTCCTGGATTCCTCCCAGATTGGTTGCCAAGCAATTCTGGAAACCGTCCTAATTCTTCCTGAGTTTTGATCTCTCCATCTGGAAGAGGGGGAGGGGAGTGAAGCTCCTTTTGGGAAGGGCACTTGCAGAGCAAGTGTGAGTCCTAGGGACACATCTCTATTGTTTTTTAACATTCAAACTAAGCCTTAGTATAAAGATTCGCTTGTGACCAATGACAAAGCTCTGACTCCTGGACTCGTTCTATCTTCGCCATCTCCGTCTGGACCTAAGCATACTTATTTCCTCAGGATATATATAGGTCATTCTGATGCTCCCATTTCCCGAGAAGCAGCCGCTGGGACGTCCAGGCTGGCTGGCTCCTGTGTCTTCTAACAGGTTCTCTTGCTCTGGGAGCCTTTCCAGAACATGAAATGTTGTGGGCTAATTGAGTGCAGCTCATCCTTCCAGTCCTGGCTCCTCTAGGAACCCACCGCTGAACGTTTCGGCACTGGGCACAGACCAGTCAGTTCAGACACCTCAAGGGTCTGCCTTGGACAATGAAGAAGTGAAACTATACAGTGAGCCCTACGCCCTGGGGCAGGCAGAAAGGCTGCTGTTCCTTACAGCAGGTCTAGGGAGACGAGCATGCCACATCTGAGGATCTGGGACACACTGGGCTGGTGGGTGGCACATACAGGAGCCACTTTAAGACAAGGGGCTCTGGTTTCTCCCAGAAAGGAGAAGTGGGGACACCTGACCACTCTGGACCCTTCTGTATTCCCTAGAGAGAAGCATGGGTCAACAGAGGAAATAGAGATTTTTCCCAATCCTGCCCAAGAAGACTGTGGAAGGGTTAGGTGAGCAGAACAGGGAGCCAGGATGTGAAACCTGCTGCCTAGGGAGGGTGGAAGGGCATGAAGGGCTCCCTGGGGACCTTCAAGATTACCACCCAAGAATGCCTGCCCTCAGAGCAAGTCAGATTTGAAAGCTCCCAGACAGGTGAGAGCAAACCCTCCTGATGTTGGCCTGGAACAGCTCCTTCCACTGCCCCTTCCCTGTTCGGATGAGAAAGGCCAGAGGGAATGTGGGAGGGGAAAGGAGGGAAATGAATAAATGAGCACAACTCCACCTGCCCCTCCGATCCACACCGCCAGAGCTCCCTGGACTGGGGAAGGGCAAAGATTTGGAGTATTTTAACATGATTTTGCTCGACATTTTAATTACTATCATGAGATCATCCCCTGCCTGCGTGGAACTTGAGACCATTGTTTGTTTGTTTGTTTGAGAACCAACAGGAGAGCTATGTGCCCTCTGAGATTCCACCTAGGTGGCCATGGCTGAGCCCCCACAGAGCAGATGTGTAAGGAGCTAAAGGCAGGGTGAAGTCTAGTGGATTTGTTTCCTAGGGCTTCCATAACAAAATGCTCCGGGCTGAATAACTCAAGCAATAAAAAGTTACTATCTCACAACTCTGAGTTCTGAGAATTCCAAATCAAGGTGCTGACTGACAGGGCCATGGTGCCTCAGGAGGCTCTAGGGAAGGTGTGTGCCAGGTTTCACTCCTAGATTCTTGCCGCTTTGTGTATTCCTTGGCTGGCAAGAGGTTATCTTCTCTCTGGTCTTTTCCTTCCACCTTCCCCCCAGATTGTGTCTTCTCTGGGTTCAAATTTCTCCTCCTTATAAAGATATGACTCGCAAGTCATGGCTTGCCCTTAAGAAGTTCGTTCAAAAATTGATCACCTGCAAAGACTATGTCCAAATAAAATCATATTCACAGGGACTGGGGCTGGGGTTTCAGCATCTTTGGGGAGCACATGATTAAATCTACCTGATCAACAACCCCCCTCACCTAAGAACCTGCTCTGTGTCACATGCTGTGATGAGCACTTGAGATGCTGAAGATGTGACCCAGAGTCACCTTGGTTGTGGGGCACACAGCAGAAGAGTGCTGAATTTGACAAATTCTCCTGTACCTATGAGAGACTACTCTCTCTGGAAGAAGTGACTATTAAATTGAATCTTGAGCATCAAGTTGACGGAAACTTGGCAGAAATGGGTAGACAGGCCAGAATGAAGAAAACCTAACCATTCTTTTTTTTTTTTTACAGGACCGGGGGGAGGGGGGGTTGAGAATGTGGGAGTTTCCAGTATTCAAGCTGGGCGATGTTCAGACACACTGGGAAGAGCTGGTCACCCTAGACTAGAGGACACCCCACTTCAACACACCAAGAAATCACTATTGATCTGAATAACACGGAAAATGGGATGCAAACCCATGCTGAGTCTTTCAGAGCAACGGCAGAGGTGCTGTTGACTGGAGTGTCTTCAAGACTTGAAGTGGTCTGTAAAGCATAAACAGGGCCTGTGATGCTGGGAGGGCTGGAATGGGTGGGAGTGAGGCTTCTCTCCTCTAAGAGGAAACATCCTGCCCAGAAGACCATGCCCAGTGGGGGCAGGGTGGCGGCCTTCAGTTGAACAAGGAAGTGCAGTTTCTGGAGCAGAAAGAAGACAGAACCATGCCCATGAGGGGCTGTGCCAGGAAGGCAGGTAGTAAACATACACTAGGCAAGAGGGTCTGTGAATCCAGGCTTATACATGGGAGCCCGCTGGAAATAGTGGGCCACTGGGCTTAAAAAAATACACTGCAGATTCCTGGAAAATGTTCCTCTCCACTCCTATAGAAATCAGGACTGAAGTTGTGAGCCCCTGAGAAAGGACCTTTTCTTGCCTCTTGCTGACGTTTTTCGGCTTTCTTTCCAAGCATCTAGCAGTTAAAACATCTGCATTACATTCCAGGCCATGTGCTGAGGGCCAGGAGCATGGACCATTTGTGAAAAAGAGCTGCAGTTTAAAGGGACAATACAAAATGAATTAAGCAAGCACGATATCAGACAGGATGAGTGCCGTGCAGATGAGGGCCAAGGGTCCCATGCAGTCTAACAACATAATACGACTTGGCCTGGAAAGCTGGAAAGCAGGGTCTGCCCAGCATGGCTCCAGCAGAAAAAAAGATCAGAAAAAACCCGAGAACTGATGAGCAGGTTGGAGCGGGCAGAAGGGAAAAAGACAAGTCTCACCTGTTCAGGTAAAGGATTTACCACAGCCCAAGGGCTCTTGAGGCTGGATACCCCACAATTCATTGGACCTTTTTCCTCAACAATTAATTGGTCTTCTTCCCACTTGGCTGTCCAGATAATTGGACCATCCGTAGAAATTGGATCGAAAACCATTTCCCCATAATAAAGAGCTCGGTTCTGCTTACCAGCATGCTGGTTTTCTTAATTTCCCCCACCCCTCCTCTGCGAGCCTTCACCAAGAGGCTCAGGGAGACCGGTCCAGCTGCCTGGCACGCCATGCCTTGTTGTCCTCAGAAGAAATATGGGCAAAAAGGGAGCCTTAAAATTAAATAGCATGGAGTGTCCAATAATTAATTTGATTTTTATACCCATTGTTTATTTAATACAACTTTAAGACTACATTAAGAAGGCGCAACTGAGCAGCGTGGCATGAAAACGAGCTGGAAGCCTTCCAGATGGAGGCCAGGAGCAAGCAAATTGGTCAGACTGTGGGGCGGCTCTGACTAAGATGCAATCAAGAAGCCACATCCCCACCCGGCTCAGCAGCAAGAGATATTCCCTAATTATTTGAGCTCCTAATCCCCAGCCTATATAATAGCCCAAGGCTGCTCAACCAGCCTGTGCTAGGACAGTGTTGGGAGTGAGGGCAGTATCGGCCATAGGCCTCTAGGAGGCTGGGCTAGGGTGTCCAGTAGCGAGCTACTACAGCAGGGTGGCAGAACCAATGCAGTCTCCCCACCCAAATGCTACTTGCCACAGAATACTTGCCACCATCTGGAAGGACCTTCAGAAACCACTCTGGGCGACCTCTGCCTCTTCCGAGGTTAGCTGGATCTTCTAGACAGCATCAGCTCCCTCAGTGAAAAAGCAGGGTTTGTGCCAGGCCCATTTGCCTATTGATCGCTCTCCATCTTCTTTGGGTCTGATCATCCTGTGACATTCCTGACTCTTCCACCTGCAACCTAACCTGCCTCTTGCTTGTGCCTCTCTTGTCCCCAGAACTTCCTGGGAAACAGCCCACAGACCTCAACGGTACAACACCTGTTTGTTGACAGACGTTTCTGTCCCGCCCAGTTCCGCAGCCTTTCAGTCCCAAAGAAAGACACAGAGGTCTACATTAATCATAAACTGGTTGACCTATTAGCTCAGGGTTCTTATTAACTAATCATACATCTTAAATTAGCCCATTATTCTTGTCTATGTTAGCCACATGGCTTGGTACCTTTTATCAGCCAGGCATTCTCACCTAGCTTCCTCTGTGTCGACTGCAGACTGAGTCTTTCCTCTTCCCAGAATTCCCCTATTCTGGTTGCCACACCTCTACTTCCTGTCTGGTTGCCCCTCCTATATGTCCTGCCTGGCTACTGGTCAATCAGGGTATAAGACCATTGTCCCACAGCACCTGTTGCCCTCTGATATCCAGACATTACCTACATCCTGAGCCTTGATGTCCAATCTCCCTCCTTGTACCTTGGCTTCATGACCTGTTCTGCATGTTGGCAACCAGGTAGGCTGAGTCCAATTCATTGTGTGTTCCTCTGATTCACAGGCCTCAGCTCTACCCCATGCCTAGCTCCATCTCACTCTCATCCTGGCCTCCCACATCTCACCCTCAATGAGCCTTTCTCCCTCTTTTTTCTTCCTGGCTCATTTCTTGATATGGTTGGTGCCTTCCCAGAGCAGCATGGTGTTCAAGAGCCTCTGTCTGAGTCACCGGGACACAGCTTGAGCTTTCTGTCCTTTTGCTGAGTTTCCAGTGGCTCAACTGCCATGTGAGCCACATCCAACATCCCAGCCTCCCTTGGCTGTTCTGGTGTGAGCAACACAATGCTCCTCAACACCTATTCCTAATACTGCCGCCTTCTGGCAAATGTGGCTGGAATGAGGCCCCTCCCAGGGCCTTCCACTGAGGGAGGCAGAGGCTTCAAGGCCCAGGCTCTGCCAGTTAAAACCAACAGGACAATAATATTTAATCAAAACAGTCTTTTGTAATGGCCAATTTCCATGTCATTGATCAATAAGAATATAGTATTGAACTGAACTGATGGAAAAATGTTGCAGAAAACAACTGGCCCATTGATTTTTCCCCCCTGTGTTATGATTAGAGAACAATGGGAGGCTGCATTTTCTCAGGGACTAGATTCTGTGGTAAAGACTCTCTGGCAGGAGATGAGTGAGTGTGGGCAGAAGAAGAAACTCCTGGGGGCTTTATTTTACCAACGAGAGACATATTCAGTCTCTATTTGTCCGGCTGTAATTTTGTTTTGGTTTGGTTTGGTTTGGTTTTTTCTCATACCTAAAATGGGACTAATATTATTGACTCCTACAAGGATGTGAAATTAAAAAAAGTTTTATACAAATTTACATATTAACTCATCAATCATTTAAATATATATTGAACATCTTCTATATCCCAGGCAAGGCACTGGGCACAGAGGTTATGAAGATGAATAGGACACAGTAGCTAAAAATTTGCAATACACAGAAGATGGACACTAAATGGATGGTTTGTGCTCAGTGTGATGACAGAGACACCCAAAGGGCATTGTGGGAGCACAGGAGGCTGTGAGAAGCAGATATGATGCAAGGTCTTTCAGAGATGAGACGCATGAGCAGGTGGGAGAGGAACAGCAGAGAGAGAGAGGAGAAAGAAGAGAGAGGGAGATCAGAGTTCTTAATGTAGTGTAACGCCTGCAATACGAGATGGTTTGCAAGTTGGGCAAGGGGCTGGAGACTGAAACACACAGAGAGCCATGGGTCACTCTTGAAACAAGAATACCGATTGTATTATGTTCAAGGGCAGATTATATAGGATTCTCCTTAACTAATGGCCACACCCCAGCTCCTGGGATTTTCAGCTGTAAACTCACCAGAAACCATTCCCCTGCTATCAGGATCTCATGAGGATCTCATGCTCAGAACAGCTGTAAGCACAGAAAACAAGCCGTTCACTCTGGCAGGCAAAGGGTCATAGAAAATTCAGGGTCTGAGGGTCTGCAGTCCCCAACATCTCCCCCTTTTTCTATATAACTAGCACTAAGGTTCTTAACTGGCCCAGGCATGGCGCAAATATGATGGAAGGAAGGAGAGCAAGTAACCATAGCAAATCCCATACATTAAATGCTGGTGCTGGTTACAAGATAGCCACAGCAGCCGTCTGGCTGATGGCAATCCCAGCTGCCATGGAGGCTGCAGAAGTGACAATAGCAGCCACTACTGCCACGGTGATCCCAAAGTCTCAGCGGGGACAGCTCAGCACCAGCTGATTTACTGGGATAGGTACCACACCTGGAACCCGGACCACAGCAGCCATCATCTCGTTCACCCATCAGCTGCTAAACTTGAGAGCAGTTAAGGGCTGAATCATTCAAGGTACAGAAAGCTGCATGAGAAATCTTATTTGAGCTCCAGTTTAACTGCAAGGTATTTTCTGAAAACACAGACTGCCAGATAGGTTAAACATACAAGTAACATTATTGCATTCCCAATTAATGGGAATGGCTGGCTGTCCTGTAGCCCAATCAGTGGAAAGGAAGTACAGCCATATGGGACTATCCAGGCACACTGGCATTAGCACCAGTGGATTCCTGACCAGGGCCCATCGTACCTGTTGGCTGTAGCTGATAGTACAAACCCAGTGACCTTCCCAAGCTGCTCCCTGACCCCACAACCTTCAGTAAACAATTATTTAGGGAATTGGGCGTAGTTCTCTCCAAACTGCTTCTTGCTTTTTATTGAGCAAAGTAATTTCTGGGGGTGTTCACAGAGACCTTTGGGGGGAGTCTTGGTCCATAACATATCCTTAGTCTCAAACCTTAAAGTCAAAATACCCTTATGCTTGTTTATCTTAGCAGCCCATACAATAAAATGTCTCTCTGTGTTGCAATTCCTTTACCAGAACAGACTTGTAAGAATCCACCCCCATCCTTCTTTACCCTCTTGACTTTTCTTTATCACTGTCCTGCTGTTTAGTCCTCTGGAGGACATCCCTCAGAGGTGTTCCTAGTTCCTGATCCCAGCAGTGTCTTCACCTGTGGCTTCTGCACCACCTGGAACCACTCTTGAGCAAGGGTCTGGGGAGTAAAAAACACACAGGGACATCCATCTTCAACTACCCTCACCATTTCCGAGGGTGATCTCTCAGGGGTCCCCACTTTTCAGTCTCGCTGGGAACTCCACCTGTAGTGTAACGCCTGCACTACGGGATGGTTCATGAGTCAGGCAAGGGGCTGGAGACTGAAACACATAGAGAGACATGGGTGACTCTTAAAACAAGAATGACAATTTTATTGTGTTCGAGGGTAACTTATATAGGGTTTTCTTAACTCATGGCCACACCCCAGCTCCTGAGATTTTCAGCTGTAAACTCACCAGAAACCATTCCCCTGCTATCAGGAACTCATGAGGATCTCATGCTCAGAGCAGCTGCAAGCACAGGAAAACAAGCCATTTGCTCTGGCAGGCAAAGGGTCATAGAAAATTCAGGGTCTGGGGGTCTGCAGTCCCCAACATCTTAGAACACGAGGTTAAAGGCAAATAGAAAGGAAAAGGTCTAATCGTGTGTAGAGTCTCCTATGGCTTAAGGCAATCAGGCTCAGTTAGCAAAGTGCTTGCTTCAAAAGCATGAGGACACATGTCTGACCCCCCAGAGCGCACATGAAAGCCAGCCTCGTAAGCCCACTGCTTGGGAGGCAGAGACAAGAGGGTCCCTAAGGCTTGCTGGCCAGCCAGCCTAGCCATTGCAGAGCTCCAGACTAATAAGACCCTGTCTCGAAGCAGATGGACAGCATTTCTGAGGATGGTATCCTAAGGTGCACACACATTCATACGTGCACACATCCCCATACAAGTGCAGGCACATACACATACATGCTTTTAAAAATAATCTATAGTCAGGGCTGCAGAGATGGCTCAGAAGTTAAGATGACTTGCTGCTCTTACAGAGGATCTGAGTTCAGCTTGTAACACCCACATAGTGACTCACAGCCATTGCAATTCCAGGTCTAGGGGATCTGACACCTTCTGGCCACTGTGAGCACCAGGCATGCATATGGTACACACACATGCAGGCATAAAATAAAAATAAATGCATATCTATGTATTTAAAATATATGTATGTATATTTGAAGTGTGTTTTCTAATGTTCACATACTGCTAGAAGCTTGGTCCTGGGTGGTGTGGTAATAATGAGGTGGCGGAACCTTTAACTGGTGTGTTAAAGGGCAAGATGATCAGATAATGAGGGTGCAAATATCAAAAAGGATTGGTATCAGTCTTGCAGAACCAAATTAGTTCTGATGAGAATGGGTTGTTACAAAGTTAGTTTGGCAGCTCACCCTCCAGCTTCCTCTCTTGCCATGAGATCTTCTCTGTGCACTCTGCCATGAGGTTCTCACCAAAGCCAAATAATTCTATCATCATATTTTTTAATATCCAGAGCAATTAGCTAAATAAATCTCATTTCTTTGTAAAGTATCCAGCCTCGGGTATTTTGTGATAGCAACATCAAACAGACTAAAGCCAGCTCTAAGTCACATATGAAGAAGCTAGAAATTAACTCCACGGGACACACGACATTCTTGTGTATTCCTTGAGACAGGATCTCATTATATAATCATGATTGGTCTTGAACTCATAGAGATCCTCTTGCTTCTGCTTCCTGGAATGAAGGCATGTACCACCATGCCTGGATAAAGATAAAACTTTTTAAAAAATTTTTGAGACAGGGTCTCACTCTGTAACCTTGAGTGCTCTGGAACTCTGGCTAACCTTGAACTCATCGAGATCCTCCCACCCTGCCTCGTGGGTCCTGGGATCAAAGGCATGTGCCATCACACCTGGGAGGAAATCCATTTTTTATGCAGATGAATGACACAATCAGAGTTATAGGAAATTCATGGGGACTTGAAGAAGGAAGGGAGGAGAAGAGGAGATCAAGCCTGAGAAGATGGAGGCTGGGGCAGGCTGAGGAGGATGAGGAGCAGCCAGGGGAGGACAGCACGTGAGGAGTCAGGAGGCTGGAGCAGGCGTCTGAGGAGGACAGCACGTGAGGAGTCAGGAGGCTGGGGCAGGCTGAAGAGGATGAGGAGCAGCCAGGGGAGGACAGCACGTGAGGAGTCAGGAGGCTGGAGCAGGCGTCTGAGGAGGACAGCACGTGAGGAGTCAAGAGGCTGGAGTCAGGTAAGGGCCTGAGTTCCAGGTCAGAAGATGACTCAGAGAGACAGGAAGATGGAAAAGCAGAGAACACTGAAGCCATGTGGGACACGGTGACAAAATTAGCTCTGCTGCAGACCACCAGGGCCCAGAACATCTTTAAAAACAGCGAAAGGAAAACAGAAATATTGCCTCTAACAGGAGCGGGAAGACTTATTGCCAACTTGCTCACAGAAATAATGGACGCCTGGAGACAGGAAAAAACGCATTCAACGTCCTGGAAGTAACAGCTGCCAACACTGAATTCTTACAACGAATATATCCTTCAAAGGCAAAGGCCAAAAGGATTTGTAGCTCCTGGCTGGAATGTCACAGCAGCAGGGTGCGGACCAGCTCTCCTGCCAAGAGCTAGAAGGGTTAGGGCAATGGAGAAATGGTTCCTTCAGAGGCAGAAGGTCTGCTGCAGAAAGAACTGAAGGAAATTCCAAGAGGTGAGCTGAAGTCTGCAGCCAGCCCCATGGGGGAGGGGATGTACCAGTGGCTCTTCTGGAGACTGCAGAAAGTGGCAGGGTTAGCATGGTGATGTGGGGGCTGCTAGCTTTGTGGTCTTTTCTCTGGGGTAAACCTTACACCTAGGACAACCTGTGCTGATGTTTCTACATAACATATGGGTGACATAAAGCCTCGACTTCCTGGTCCTGGCGATGTGAGGATGGTACCCTTCAGCTCCCCAGTGAGTGTTCCAGTCCAGGGAGTGCCACAGGGCTGCATCTTGCCTTCAGTTCTGGCTACCTTTTCCTGGAGCTCAGGGGACATTAGTTCTGGAATCCCTTCAAAATGACACAGGTTTAATGGAGGTCAGAGTCAAGCTGAGGCAAAGGGGAGGGGTGAATGCAGAGATGAGCCACACCCCAGAGGCCACTAGTTAGGAAAATCTAGGAACCTGAGGGCCTGGCTTTGTTACCCCCCACCCCCACCCCCACACACACACACACAGAGCAGCCTCCTGTGTGTGCTTCTCGTTTCTTGTTTTCCATCCTTTTTCCTGCCTGCTGGATCCTTCCAAACCTAATTTGCCTCTGCCCATTGACCAGTATTTCTCCTGCAAACTTGACCACCATCAGGAGCCATCAACACAGAGCCCACCACAGAATACTGAGTCCTGGTCACAGGCTCCTTTGCAGGGTTGGCAATCACCCCTGACATGGGTAGCTCCCAACTACCCCAGCAAACTATAAGCTACTTAAGGGCAGAGGCCAGCCTCCAACAGACAGCCAATAGGAACCAATAGGTGCTTGAACGTCAGCACTGTGAAGAAAAGAACCTACACACTCAAGGGCAGAGCAGGACAAGGGTCTTGATTTTTGAAGGCAAAAACCTCTCATTTTCGAACTTCCAGCCTTCTCAATCCCCAGAGTTGAGCTCACGGAAAGTGAAAGCAGAATTAAAAAACAAAGCAATATGAGACTACAGAGATGGCCCGGCTGTTAAGAACACTGGTTGCTTTTCCAGAAGTCCTGAGTTCAATTCTCAGCAACCACATGGTAACTCACAGCCATCTAAAATGAGATCTGATGCCCTCTTCTGGCATTCAGACAGAGTGCTCATACATAAAATACATAAATAAACAATTTTTTTAAAAAATAAAGCAATATTTTTCAGGTTTCTTTATGGATAGACTGGTCAGGGTCCTCCTCCTCTCCCCCAGCCCCTATATTTTAATATCAGCTGAAGAGAGGACCCAGCCTTAACTTTGTAATGTGGATTCCTTTAAGAACCTTAACTATCTTTCTTAAAATAAGAATGAATCACTGCTTCATTCAAAAAAAAATAAGCAAAACAAACAACAAACCACTTTGCAAACAAATTTTGAAGGCCCATGGGGCATTCTCACCCTCCCAACTCAGGCAGTCTCTCTTAACACTGCGTCCAGTGGACTGGGTGGGGACTGTTGTCGAGATCAAATTCTATCAGAGATGTGACTGATCCTGGCACACTTAGGTGCCATCTGTGACATAATGCCCAGCCTTAACCCCCTCCTGGGCAAATCACTGGACCCGCTTCTATGTGTACAAAGACATAGACCCTAATCCCTGTGACCTGTGATGGGATGAAATATGGTAAAACGGACTTTGCAATTATGATTAAGGGTGATTATTTAAGGATGGTTAACTATAACTCCCACAAACTTAGTTATTGTCATACAAACACAAGTACAAGCCCTTAACGTTCTCTAGGTCACATGTTCTGCAGGACCTCACTGAACAAGGTCAAAGTGCACAAGGCCTGAGCTTCCTCTGAGAGAAGACGTGCTAAAGAATCTGTTTCTTTCCCTCCTTTCCTCCCTCCCTTCCTTCCTTCCTTCCTTCCTTCCTTCCTTCCTTCCTTCCTTCCTTCCTTCCTTCCTTCCTTCCTCTTTCCTGAATTCTTTCCACCTTCTAAAGGTCATCTGCTTTTTTGGCTAATGGCCCCATCCTTGAAACTCAAGTCCTGCTCATACCATCAATGCATGCTCAGATTGTGTTGGACAGAGTGTGGACTTGTGTGCAAAGAAACCAGCATTCTAGAAAGAATTGTGAGGATACAGCCAATGACAGAGTTTAGAGTCCAATGGGCAAAGGGCTCTGGATGCCTGCCTGTGGCTGGATAAGGATGGCACTATACAGACAAAAGGAATCTGGGTACGACTGGATGCAATGTGACTGAGTGGGTCCCTAAATGGTCTCACTTAGTTCTTTGACCTTCTCTCCTTTGGAACCCTGGGAGGAGATGTGCTCCTGGGCATCATATGGGCATCTGGGAGGTTGGTGTAGCAGATCAATCATTCCAAACAGCAGGACGTTGACAACAGAGAGGAAGTGGGAAGAGAGCTGGAAGAAAGGGCCTAGAAGAGGATGGCGTTTAACCCGTTCACAGCCTGCTCTCACCTTTTAATTCCCATTGAAGAGACCTGATTCCCGTCTTGATAGAAAACATGCCCGTCGCATGGTTCAGAAGGCTATAGAATTGAGAGCTATTAAATACTAAAAAGACAAGGTGAGAAACAATTTGCAAAATCTCCTCTTTTTATAGACTGCAGCGATTGAGAAAAATTGAGTAAATTCCCCAGCTGCCTCAACTGCAGTCTGTTTCAAGATTCCATCAATTTTTTACGGTACAATCAATATTTATGAATCCCCAAAGAAATGTCGCAAAGAGAAACCCTAGCACAACATTTTCTCAGTGGTTTGCAGAGATGTAACAGGGGGACCTAAATAACTTTTAAAATAATCTCAATGACAATCAAAGACTCTTCCATAGCCAATATGGTTTAATGCCGGTGTTTATATTAGCCTTGGTCTGTAGAGTATGGGGGCGGGGAAGGGAAAACCCTGCAGTTTAATCTGTCCAAAAGGTGACACAGGCTATAATAACTACACCGTGATATGGTACTTAAAAATTCAAAGGAAGTACTATATTAAAAAGTCCCTAGCTTTTTTATATATACATTAAAATACCCTCCATCAGTTAAGCAATAGATTTTTTCAGTCAGCTGGAAAGAAAAGATTTCTGGGGAAAAAATAGGCAAACAAATACACGTTGCTTTAATGGCTACTTTAGGTTTAATATCTAAACTTATTTAAATAACTCTGAGCCCTCCTGCTGAGAAATATTGAAACTAATGGATTCCTTTGTGCGTAATCTCCATTTAAATGTAGAGTTTAATTTCCCTTTCGGCTAAACCTGTGTGAAACTAGTCTTGAAATGCCCCTCTAAAAAACAGAAAACCCCATATAGAATATTTAGGGGGACTTCTTCATTTTATTTAAAATTGGTTTTGGGCATTAAAACTAAATAGCCAGCCACAAGTGAGCCCAAAGACCCCATAAGCTTATACCTGGAATCTGTGGTGGGTACTGGGTGCCCGCTGTGCCCACATGCACAGACACCCACGTGCACAGCCAATTCCCACATGCACAGACACCCACGTGCACAACTTCCTGCAAACACAACTCAGGAAAGCCAGCCTCAACAGATCCCATGCAGGGTGCTTCAACCCAAGGGCACTTGGCATATCTCTTAGCTCCCAACACTGTCCCCCTCTTTTTCATAATGATACCTTGGAGTTTCCACCCCTGAATTCTTCTTTGTGGCTGAGGGCTTTGATTTCTGTTCCATGCAAATTTCCCCAGGCAGAGTCCTACTTCCCTGTGGCTGAGGCCATTTTGTATACATGAATATTCAAAGGAGTGCTGTGGTGTCCAAATGGGAACCAAGGCATAGAAAGCAACAAACACTGCCCTTTAACTCTGCAGGTAATGAAACTAAGCTCAAAGAGGGAGGGACGGTCTTCAGGCCAGAGTCAGAGTGGAGTGAGAACAGGAGAACTGGTTCTAAGGCCCCCACACTCCCTCTGCCCAGGATGCCTCCTCCAGCAAGAGTTCCCGTGTGTCTATATGTCACTTCATGTTCTGCCATGCTTGCTGTATGAATATAAAGCACATGTGTAACCATGCTGATAGAGTGGGCTTCTTGTATGCACATGAGAATACTGGGATGCACAGAGAAGCCTTCCAACAGTTCTTTCTCTTTGGGTTAACAAAACACAAGCTATAAAGCTATAAAGAAGAAATGCATGCAACCTCCTGCAACACCCCACTGCATAAAACAAGCCACAGTGGATGTGCTTGCCCAGGAACAGCTTTGGTGCTGGCCAGGAAAACCCCTGGTCCCGACAAAGGCAAAGTTTCACAAAGGAAAGAGAAATGACTGTCTCTCAGATGGTCTCCATGGCAGAAAGCAGAGGCCTGGGCTCCTTCTTTTGCCTTTACTAGGAGCTGGGCGAGTCCTGCAGGCCCCCTGAGCATCACTTGTCCTTCTTTAAACACAGAGGTGGTGACCACAGCTTAGTAGACCAAAGGCTGCACCTGAGACAGGTGGTTTAGGGGCTCCTTGGGCTATAGGATTTGATTATATTCCATTATAAACATGTGAGAGTAAGCTAAGGAGAAAGGGAGAGCATGGTGGGGTCCGGCTCTAGCGTGGGTGCACACCTGTTCACACACGTACAGCAACTCTGAAGTCAAGCTCAGCATCATGGGTTTGCATATTACAGGTGACTTAGAAAACATGAGAATAAAAACAGGAGCCTGAGGGTTCTGCTGGTGGAAACTCGACGGCCTCTCCAAGACCATCGGTAGAATACCCTAGAATTCTGAAGGAAGTGTGATTTGAGGGTCACCATGAACTACACGGTCTAAAAGTTTTCTCCCCACCAGCCTGCGTCTTAACAATGGCAGTCATTCCTGTGGATAAGAACACTGAAATGTGTAATTCAGGAGAGATATTGTTATTAACCATTAACAGTTGGCTCAGCTAGAGCCAATGAAGTTGTCACCTAACAGGGCCTTGGGAATGCAAAAAGTTCACCAGAGGAAGGAAGAAGCACAAGACAGACCACAGGCAACATCTAGGGAAGGAACAAGCTAGTCTGGAGTGACAGCAGAGTCACTGGAAATATAGACAATGGTAGGCTATCTATAACGCATCCTAAGGGGAATCTGTAAGCAACTTATATTCTTCATTCAGAGCGTTCTCAGGGCTGGCCTGGCACCAGCATTCCTGTGTTGGGCAGTTATAGACAGCTGCCATGCTGTTACTCAGGGTCTGGGGGCATCTGAGAAGCAGAAGAGATGACCCAGGCTTTCTTCTAGGACTCTGAACATAAGTGATGTCAGCTCCAGCAAGGACCATGTGGCATCGCAGACACACCACACAGAGGTCTGAGATGCAGAGGAGAAAGCAGACTGATTGGCGGGTGAGAAGTGCTTCATGGCAAGGAGACTGGCTGCCGAAAGGCTGGGCTGGTCCAACAGATGAGTGTGGAGGGAAAGTGAGAGCAGCAATGGGAGGACCCCGGGCTCACAGCACAGCACAGGGATCACAACTTCCGTCTGGGCTGAAGCGCTCTGCAGATCATGGGCCAGGCTCAGACTACCCACTGAAGCTGGCACCTGCAAGCAGGTGATGGTAAACCTGCTGTCTCCTAAGTCCAGAGGCAGCTGAATTCTCTTAGCTGTGGGTCTCAGCCCATTCACAGCTCCTGTGGCGAGCTGGGGCCAGGAGCCCTTGAAGCCTCTCCTCTATAGGTCTTACTTTTGAGTTTACAACTCCTTTAAGGATCTGGTGACAGCCATTGACCAACCTTCTGTTGGGAGATAGGACTGAAGATAGGAAATTGGGGAATAGGTATTTTTAAGTGAGTGTATAACACAAGTCACTTGGAAGCAAAGATGACCAATTCATTTTCCTGTTAATCGGACCCCAAGTTGGAATTCCTACTTTCCAATGCGTGGGGCCTGTGTTGATGAGGCTGAATTGCTTCTTAATTAAGAATCCTTTTTTTCTATCTTATGCATAAATCAATCAAGGTAATTATTGTATCATTATTATTATTACATTGTACTTGTAGGGCACGTACCTCCGAGGTATGAGTAGTATAGATTTTTTAATCTGATGAACTCTGGTAGCCTCTAGACAAGATGGAGAGCAGAGAAAGGATTATCAGAGTCACACTGTACGTGGAGAAAATGGGTGAGGCCAGGAGTGAAGGTAGGGGCAGGGCGCTGTGAAACAACCTGAGCCCGCTCGTTGAGATTCGCCTTCTTCCTCCGTGAAGATACAAAGTGCAGAGGAGAAGGCAGCCTCCGGAGTGTGCTGCTGGACTCCAGAGCCCATGGAATTCCCATTCAGATGGCACACTTGGAACCAGAGTGGAACAAAGCCTGGATACATGGGGTAGTCCTCTTCATCTTCTTTACCTCCTCCCTGCCCTGAAAGCTGACCAAGCTTATGCCGGCGCTCTTCTGTGGAGCCGGGAGCAAAGACACAAGAACCGAGCGAGTAGAACCCTCTACACTTGACACCCTAACACCATGGTTCTACCATACCTGCCTCCCCCCACATCCCCTACTTATGAGGCCCTGCTCTCAGAAGGGGTTCAGAAGGCTCAGCTGTTACCCTTTGATACTTCTTCCAAGAGGGTTGTCATCAAAGCCAGAGTGTGGCCCCACTCAGCTCTCCTTTCTTTCCAAAGACATGATGGGTCCATCTTTCGTAGGCTCCCACCCCTGCATCTGCCATGACATGACAGGGAAGCCGGCAGGGCCCACCTTAGAGTTGAGCCAGTGCAGGTTCTGTGGCCTCCAAAGTTGTGAGCTTGAGAGACCGTTTTTCTTCATAAAGGTAGCCACCTCAGGGATCTCACTGGAGTGATGGAAGCTGACTAACTCAGAGCTAGGAGGAGGAGTGATTGGGCTCAGTGATTCTGAGGGCTCAAATAAGTGAGGACTGGAACTGGCAGGCCTAGAAGGATGGGGACTTGGCATCAGGTGTTAATAGAAGAGAAGGGCCAAGCCCTTTGAGGCTTGCTCAGTTGCGGGGAGAAGCAGAGGGGGAAGAGCAAGGATCTAGCCTTTAAAAAAAAAACACAGTTAAGAAAGGGGAAAGCGAAGGGGCCCAAAGCCTGGGAGCACCCTAAACCCTCTTAGCTGGCTCTGTGTCCCTCCTCTGGGTTCATATCTTAACCCTGTGTGTCAATATCCTCAAACACACTATGAGATCTCAAGGACAGAAGAACCTGTCTGGGTCCTCTCTGCATCCTAGGAATATGTCCAGCACACAATAGCATTCAGAAAATATTTGCTGAACTTAACCGAATACAGACTTGCACAGACAAATTAATTCACAAAAGTAAAAAATTGATTTTAAAATATTCAATAATACATCAACTCATATGTCTGGAATAAATTCCACATAAGAAAAAAAAAAGAGATATTCAACAAGTTGTCTACATGGACTCTAACTCAGGTCCTGGCTTTGGAATTGAGAGGCTTTAATAACAATACTGGAAAATAATGGCTCTCTCTGATCTGTTCCTTTCCATTTAACCCTCTTCTCTCTGCCATGGCCAAGTGAGAGTCACACAACCTGTCCAGCTAGTACCACAGGTGGGCACACACCATACGGTAGCAGAGCTAAACTCTGAAGTCGGTAACAACTCTATCAAGACAAGAGTTATCAGCCAAATTCGAGTCAAGGTTTTGAACTTGAATTCAAGTATCTAACAGGATTGCTGGTTCTGCTTAATTTCTTGGTTTCCCATCATTTGCATGGTAATTTGTAGACAATAGATACCCAGATAAAAATCAATTTCATTTCCTTTTCGATCTTACAGCAAGAAGCAGAAAGAAAGTACCATCCCTAGAAGCCTGAGTGCAATAATGCGCAATGTCCCCTGGGCTAAGTGACAATTTGACAGCTGACATTGAACTCTTCACCAAGCACTCTATTAAAGCCTTTACGTGTGTTAACTCATTTAGTCCTCCCATACCTTTACAAAATAGATCTTATTATTAGCAGAGGAGAAATTAAAATAAAAGTTGTTAACGTGTCTATCTATGGGTATGAAGCCTGAGGGGATGGCTCCAGTGTCCAGGGGTATGAAGCCTGGAAGGCCCTGGCTCCAGTGTCCACGCTCTGATCTGGAGCCTAATCCTTCCTTTTCTTCCTACAAAAGTTCTATGCTCTTAGAGAAAGGCAGCAAAATCCACTTCTGTCCCTATCTGGTAAGCTGGTGTTCTCTATATAAAATCCATGTAAGTGAAGAACCAGCTCTGGTTTCACCTTTGAAATTCAAAGGCTGTTCTTGACCTTTCCATCCCAGACATGGAGATAAGGTGTTAATGGGATTCACCAATTATTGATGCAGCTGAAGGTGTCCTTCTAACTGGCAGCACATGATGGTGCTGGACCCACACACATGCCTGAGGACGCACTACAAGTATGCCATAGGCCCCACTCACGTTTTTATGAAATGAGCTCATTATAATCTCTTCCAAATTAGAGTTCATTTTTTTCCCTACTTGTATTTGGTTTGGTTCTTAGATGGGGCCTCCTGTAGCTCAGACTGGCCACAAACTCTGTCTACATAACCACAGGTGACCTTGAGATCTTGACCCTCTGTCAATACCTCCTGGGCACTGGGGTTAAGAATCAAAGTCGGCACCTCGTGCATGCAAGGCAGGCACTCTATCAACCAAGCTACATCTTCAGTCCCCAAATTAGAGTTCTGATAACTCTGGAGGAAATCTGGCAGTTATGGGGGATCCAGCAATGCAGGAGGAATTCTTCTAGTGAACCCAAACAGCATTCAATAGTCTAGACACTTTAAGAGAACAGCTGGCTCCCTGGCTAATAATGAGACAATACAAAGTTCCTCTAACTGGTATACCAGGAGAGTTACTATATTAACACTGGCTGTGTCCTCTCTGGCATTAAAAGTGGGCATCCTATTTGGATTTCTATATTCACAGGATACCAGTTTCTTATTCCATCAAAACTGCAGCCAAGGGCTTGACTTGGAGACTGTTGTCATTCTAGGATGTCCCCACTTGTCTCCTCAGCAGACTCTGACTGTCTCGTTCTAACCCCATGTTTCAGTCATAGAAGAGCATCTTGATTCCTTGGCCTTCCCTTTTTTAACCTGTTCCACAGATGTATATGGTCATGTCTCATTTACAGTCTGTCTGTCCAGGAAGGTATTGTTCTGCCAAGATAGACATAACACCCACTTGGTCACTCCCATGGAGATGGACATCTTTTAAGACAGGTGAAGCCATCTCGCCATGGCAAGATGAATGTGAGTTAATGTCTGAAAATTTTAGCTCATAAAACATGGGCTATCCATTGTGGGAAACCGAGGATGTCTGTGCTGCTGTAGCAAAATACTCAAGACTGTATAACGTATAAGAAATGAAGATTTATTTCCCCACAAATCTGGAGGTTGGGAAGTTTAAGAGTAAAGTATAACAGGTTCAGTGTGTGGTGAGCTTGCTTGGTCAGCAGCAGCATCTCACAGCAGCGCAGTCACAAGGCGGTAAAGAAGAGGGTGAAGGGGAACAAACACTGTGTCCTCAATGGGGAGTGGAGAAGGTAGGTTCTTCTCAGAGGTACTAGTCACAGGCAAGTCACCTCCTAAAGGCACCTTCTCTTCATAGAACCTCAATGGGAATCAAGTCTCAGCCTGAGCTTTTCAGGGAATGCACTAGAACCATAATCATGACCTTTCCATGCAGATGCTAAGTATTTGGAGAACTACAGATCTAGAAGGCCTTGGAGCCTTCAACAATGTATTGCTTCCCTATTGTTGGCATTTGTTTTTCATGTACTGCCCTTTGAAGGAAAGAGTGAGTAAGTAACTTCATGCTGAACTGGAATGCACTAGCTCCTTCCAAAGCCAGGGGCCTGTCTGGATAAGACCAATTACCACTCTAACCACCTCAGCCCACAATGCATCCTTGAGTTCACGGAAGCTTTCGGTCTGTGTCCCACATCATTCTTCAGTGTGCTTCTAGCACATTTTACAACTGCCCTGCCTGCCTCTAGCAGCAATCTTTCTTCCATTCCGCCCCCTTCATCTGTTTATTGTCCAAAACAGAAACCCAGTTGTCCTAGATTTCTCTATGTGGCTGTGATAAACACTATAACCAAAGAGCAACATGGGGAGAAATGGTTTTATTCAGCTCACAGGTTACATTCTCGTGAAGGGAAGTCAGAGCAGCAACTCAAAGCAGGAATCTGGAGGCAAGAACTAAAGCAGAGGCCCTGGAGGATGCTCCTCACTGGCTTGTTTCCACTATGCATTCTCACCCAGCCCAGGATCACCTCCCCAGGGCAGCATTGCCCAGAGTGGGCTGAGCCCACTCACATCAATCATCAATAAAGACTGTACCCCACAGACATGCCCAGAGGCCAGGAGACAGTTCTTCAGTGAGCTTCCCTCTAACTAGGTGTATTGACAGAGGTTTCTGTCTTGCCCAGCCCCACAGCCATTCAGTCCCAAAGAAACACACAGAGGTCTACATTAATTATAAACTGGTTGGCCTATTAGTTCAGGCTTCTTATTAACTAACTCTTACATCTTAAATTAACCCATAATTCTTGTCTGTGATAGCCATGTGGCTTGGTACCTTTGGTCAGTGAGGCATTCTTGCCTTGCTTCCTCTGCATCTGGGTGACAACTGCAGACTGAGCCTTTCCTCTTCCCAGAATTCTCCATTCTGGTCACCCTGCCTATACCTCCTGCCTGGCTACTGGTCAATCAGTGTTTTATTAAACCAATACAAGTAACAAAGCTTTACAGGGTACAACAAAGCCATTGTCCCACAGTACGGGTGTGTCAAGTTGCCCACCAAAACTAGCCATGGCATCAGATAACCTGTCCTCCTTCCTTGGTGCAAGAAGAGATAGCCAAACACTGGCATGAGGCCTGAGTCCTGTAAGATGACAAAGGGCTTGGATTTTGTACATTGGTAGCTAAAACTCACTTCATCTAGGGTCACCATGTACTCGTTCCTTAATTCTGGGCACATTTGGGGTTACTGGCTATCTAAATCTCTTAAAGTGAGACAGATCCTGATGGCCACAAAACCCAGCTCTCCTTGCCTTGCTCAGTAGGATATACATGGATATTTAGCTGTCCTTGGTCCTATTGTCAGCTTTGAAATCCAATTGCAGAGAAGAAGAAAAAGAACGTTTTTCACTCTAAAATTTTATAATTTTATTAAAGATTCCATTTTTAAGGATTCTCTTTTAATGCTAATTGCTTTCAAGGTATAAATTGAACCTGCTTTTGGAACCTTGCTCATCAGGCAAAAACTGGGGCTTAATTAACATCTCTGAGTGTTGATGTTTCCAATCAAGATTCTCTTGCCTCATCTGGACCCAAGATGTAGTCTCTAAAAAGGAATTGCTAGGGTCCAAGGCTCAAGTGTTTTCTTCCCAGGGCTTTGCATTGTAAACATGTGACAGTAAGTTTGGGGCCAGTCTTAAGTCTCGGCAGAGGCCCATGTCACCACTTAGAGTCAGTCATCTTCTGCTCCTGTGCCTGCTGCCTCACGGTGACTTCAATAGAGTTACACCTGATTTCTAAATATATAAATGTGCAAAGACAGTTAACTAGGACTTATTTGTGCTTTGGGAATTAAAAAAAAGTAATTAACTGGTATTTTTAACGCATCTGCTCTTTGCAGGATGATCTAGTTAAATGGTTCAGTTATAAGATCAGGGAATTTGGTACTTTTTGAAATAGTCCATCTTAAATGGTTCCAAAGTTATCCTAACAGACTGATCACTCGAGCTTTGCTTCCTGGAGAAGCTAAGAGGAGACAGAGGGACTCTGAGATACGTGTAGCAAAGGCTCAAGGACATGGGCCGCAGAGGATCACCCGGGCTCAAGAAAGTATTTAAAAGATTATTTCAGACTAAGGAATATTTTCTTCCTGTCATGAAAGCAATTATAACATCTAATTTGCAAAGTTTAAGAGATAGAATGGCCCTAATTTCCTTAAATATCAGTTTATCATTCTGTGTTTGAGTCAGTTGGTCAACTCACACTGTTAGCTTGGGGGTCAGAAGATCCACAAGTAAGGCATGCTGCTCACCAGTCTGTAGTGTGTACGAGGTGTGTACCGTGCCAGACATGGGGTAGCACATAGCCACAATCCTAGCACTCTGAAGGCTGAGACAGGAAGAGCTCCAGATTGAGGTTTATCTGGACTACATAGCATGGTGCTGTCTCAATAAAATAAACCCCATAACAGCCTGGGGTGGGGGATAAAAGTGACAAGTACCCACCCTCCAAGATGGCTGCCAGTGGTCCGACCTCCTGCGTTTGCACCGGCTGTGGCCACACTATGAGGAGGACAGAATGTGACAGAAGGATAGGATGGCATTTTGAGAGCAGACTGTAATGCCCATTACATCCTCTCTTCTCTCCTCTCCCCCTTCCCCCGGCTCATCTGCTCTAGAGGAAATCAGCTGGCAAGAGAGGCCCACTCAAGGAGGGTCTGACACCTGGTGCCTACAGTCACAGAAGAGAACTTCGACTAGAACTATGGCCTGGGTCAGCACACCAGTCAGAGCCTCAGCAGAGATCTTAACCCAGATACCCCTGGATTGGGTTCCTGACCCTAAGACATTGTTTACTATGACAAAGGCTCATTGTTGTCAGCCACTGAGAGTGGAAGTGTTGTGTAACACAAGGCGTGCAAGTAATTTACAGCATGAAAGAAGATCTGGAGCACAGATGCATAGCGCATAATTAGACATAACTGCTGGCCACTGTGTGGCCCTTCTGCCTTCTTATAACCCAGGAGGTGATACCCTCTGATGTCTGCTTTTCCCTTTTCCTAAAAACTGTGCTCAGACCACAGGCTTCCACACAGCTGTTGAAAATGAGCCTTCTTAGAACCCACTCACTAGCTTTGGTTTGTGGGCTCATCCCATTAGGGTTTGTGGGGCGCAAGCCCATTTGGCAGCTTTGGGCCCAACTCCTTAGAACATAGGTCTTTTGTTTGTTTGTTTGTTTGTTTGTTTGGTTGGTTGGTTGGTTGGTTGGTTGGTTGGTTGGTTGGTTGGTTGGTTGGTTTGGGGGCTTGCGTTTGTGTTTGAATTTTTCTGTGTAGCCCTGACCATCCTGGAATTCACTCTGTAGGCCAGGGTGACCTTGCCTCCCGGGCACTGGGATTAAAGGCATGCATCACCACTGTCTGGCTTAGAACATAGTTCTTTAGAGAAGAGAAATCCTGAAGCACAGCACATCTCCTATTTCTAAGTACCTTGTGGCTTCTGGGCCTCCAACTTTGCATGTGTATATATGAGGATTCTGCTGCCATGACCCGATCACCTCCCAAAGGCCCCATCTTCTAATAGAAATCACCTGGAAGTCAGGATTTCAACATATGAAAACACAAATGTTCAGATCACAGCATGGACTATGACCTGAGTCCTAACCCTAACCCTACACACAAAAAAGTGCTACGCACAGAGATCCTTGCTTCATACCCTCCTCACAAGACAGAGGCTCAGCTTTACAAATGGTGAAGCTAGGGTGGTTCCAGATAGCAAGCACCACAGCTCTGACCCCTTCCCAGGTACCCATTAATGTATGAAATTAAGCAAGTCTCCCAGTCTTCCAGGCCTTGGGTATGTTATCCCTCATGTCGTGAACTAAACTAGCTATGCTCTTGAAGCCAAAAGAACCGTGAAGACCAGTGTTTATGGTAGCAGAATAACCAGGAAAGAGGCAGAATGAGGCTGAGACCTCCACCCCCTCTCATCATACCCCTAGACTGAGGAACGGGACCCTTGGAGAGCTGGCTAAACAGGGATAGTCAATATAAGGTAGGCTACCATCAGCTTAAACATCTAAGACATGAGCTTACTTGAGACCTGAATGGCCAGAGGAAGGGATGGGGGACTTTTGCTCTGATGATGCCCTTAGGTGTTCCTCCTGGGTCTCTCCATTGGCCCCTCGCCCTCCCAGATGAACATTTTCTTACCAACCATGTTTTTGTAAGGGGAGGAGCTCCATACAAACATTGGCAGTCCCCCCTCTCCCCGAAATTTGAAGCTGGGGCTTTCAGTCAAATCTGAGGTGAGCTATTCTCTGCAAGAGCCCCCTGGGAGTCGCCGGGGGTTAGACAACAGAAGGGATTATCATTGAAATCGAATTTCGACGGAGGTGGTACCGTGCTTCATTCCACTCTGATGAAATGTGTCATTAAATATAGAAATAGATCACACACCTTCCCACTGAGGTCCTCTGGAACTGAGTATCTAGGTGAGAAGCTGAGCATCTGTGAGAGCTCACGGAGTGTGAGGGGGGAGAAAAGCTCCCTCACTAGGGATGTGCTTAACTAGACTTATAAATAGCCCCGTCATAGCTTGTTTGATTAATTTGGGGGATAAAGAGTAAAAGTGTTTTGCCAATTCATCAGATTTTGTGTTTTCAAAGCAGTTCCTAATGTAAATATTAGCATCCAAAATGAGCAAATGGTCTCTGGTAATTAAATGCCCTAATTTACAGGTTCCATTAGCAGCGAACAAAGATAATTTCCCCCTTAAATTAACTTTTCTCCCCTTGTACCTTACCCTGTCTTAACTTGCTATTAGGCATTGGTGGATGTGCTTGCTGAGGGACTGAGTGGGTGTTGCTCTCTCGTGCTGAGTACAGGAGAAGGAGTTAGTAGTCCTTGAAGATGGAGCTCAGAACAGCAGAGCCAGGATCGTGCCCAGGAGAGTTGGCCCTCCAGTGGGGTAGTGGGACAAGCGAAATGTGAACTATGATAGCTATGGGGCCAATGACCTGCTGTGGGGGTCAGGAGCTCTCCCAGGGTCTGTGTGAGATCCCTATCTTGTCCCCATCCTGAAACCAGGAAACATCCCTGAGAAATCTGCTCAAGCAGAGGTGCCTAATGTCCTGGGCCCAGAGGTTGGTGTTTGCCAGCCTCTCCCTTACACTACCTCTTATCCTGCAGAATTCCTCTAAAGTGCCATGAGTTATGTCCTATTGTGCAAACTCAGATGAGACTAGCCTCCATGACATACTGGCTGGCGGCTACTGAGGACAAGCCCTGACATATCCACATTCCCATGGGGACCTATAGAATCCTAAAGCCAACACCAGACAAACACATCAGAGTTAGGTGAGCACCCATCCCCTGCCATGTGCTGGGACAGGTATTCTGACAGATAGGCCAAGACTCACCCATTGGTTCACACCTGATTTATTCTGCTTTATTTATTCAAATGGCAGCCCTGCACCTCCTGCTGTCTCTTCACAGCACTGAGACCAGGAGAGGGGAGGGGGCACCAGTGTGTAGCTAGAGGGAGTGTCTAAATAACCCCAACAGTAAGCTCTTGTTCAAACCTGCACTTTGGGCATCTGCTGGCCTCCCCCTAGTTCTGGTCCTGCCTACCAAGGTGGTGACGAAAAGCTCAACCTCTGAAGACAATCATTCCTCTACCAGGAATACCCTAGATAGACTCTGGCTTTTCAGGTTGGGAAAGCCCTGAAGAGCTCCCCTAGGCCAGTCCTGTGCCTTGTGGGGGCAACATAGACAAGAGCGAGGGCAGGCCTGGCTGGGGTACCAGGAGGAACATTGATGGGACTTAAGAATGCGCTTGGTGACTGAGCTTCTCCAGCCCTGAGATGTGCATAGAGGAAAGACTCCCCACTATCTTCCCAGCACACGGATAGAGGGGGAAAAAAACCACAGATGGTAGCTTTGAGGAGAAACTGATGGGGTAGAGGCGGGTGGGAAAGAGCCATCAGAGCCCGTGGCCTGGGATCTCGGTGGCATAGTCTCAGCTGAAAGGGAAAGGAGCATCATGAACTGGGCAGGCAGTCACAGTGTAAGAAGCTACTGTGTGCCAAAGTAGTTCTAAGGATGGGGGCGTGAACAAGTGTAAGCACAGAGCACTGACATGGCGGTCCACGGAGAGACAGAAAGGGGTGAGAGTCAGCTGACCATGGTAGATCAGGAGAGGATGCTGGCAGGAGGAAACTCTTTGGGGTTAGCCAAGCAGGTGTACTAGTCAGAACAGGCTCTGCCCAGACTCTCTGTGCCGCAAGGTAGTAACAGTTTATCTCCCATTAATTTTGAGCTTGTTTGGCCTGGGCCAGCAGCTGGTGGCATCTTTGTTTGGGACTTCTTGATGGGCACAAGAAAAGAGAAAGGAGAAATGCATACCATCGAGCTTCAGGCTGGACATTGTCCTTGTCACATCTTCTCACGTCTTATTGGGTGAGTTCCACACTGAGTGTCATTTACATGACCAAAACAAGCCGCACACTCAAGGACAGAACATATTTGTGAATAACAATACCATCCCCCATAGCAGGAGAGCTTCTTGGAGGAGGACCACATGGCACAGGTCTCTGGAGACAAAGGCAATCGAAAGAATGTGCTCATCCAGCTAGACTGCGCGTTCTGAAGATGAAAAGCGTCAGCTTCAGAGGCGACGCTAGATGAAGCTGATTCCACCTCAGTTTTCTCCTCTGTTAGTTGGGTTTACTAATAAAATATAGTTGGTAGACTTGCTGTGAAGCTAAAGATAGCAATACACATAGCTGCTTTGGAATGGTAAATAGAACATGGTAAAAAAAATATCAATAAAAACATGCCATATAAATTCTAGCTTTTGTTGTTATTTTAGATGTCATGTAAACCCAAAGCAATAAATATCCCAGGTTTATCTGGAGAAAATGCTGTAGAGGGTATTCTGACGGATGAGATGAAAAGATCAGAAATCAAATAAAGCAGAGGCAATTAAAGATGAGACGAGAAGATCAGAAATCAAATAAAGCAGAGTCAGTTAAAGAGACTACAGGGCCCTTGCAGGGGCTTTAGGTCGACTGACCCACAGAAATATAAAGATCTTCCCTCTCAGTGGTCACCTTCCAGTCACGTGGCATTTCTCTTGAAGATCAGACCAACCTTCCCACTGGAAATAGCAGCTCTGTCACAGCGGCATGGCCCAATCGCTATGCTCAGCTCTTCCTCAGAGGGTGATCCCGGGCAAATCTCTTTACCTTTCTGAGTCCTGGGCCTCCCCTTAGAGAAAGGAGAGGTGGGTTTGAGAGTGTGCCCTTGTCAATGGCACCCAAACTTTCTTCCATCCTTTCTCCAGTCCACAGTGACCCTGCAGTTCTGAGAGCTTCCCTTACATCTCATCCTATAACCTTTTACCCACCCACAACCCCAGCTCTGATCTTTTCCAGGCCCCTCTTCAGCCCCAACATCACAAGCTTCTTATTTCCCATGAAACCTGGTTTTCATCAACAGCTCCAGAGGACAAACAGTCTGAGTGAGCCTCAGCCCTGACTCTTCTCACTGGAGCCAGAGGAGCTAGACAGTATCTGATTAGTTTGCAATAATATTACATAGCTTATAAATCTTTTAATCTATTTAATAAGGAGAAGTTAAAATGTACACACAACTAACCAGATAACAATGGCCCCAATTTGTGTTTTGTCTTACTGGGGACTAACATTCATGTCTACATGAGGATGGCATGTAATTAACATGTCATAATCAAAATGACTAAGTTTGACACATTATAATCACTGCATGGAGATTATAGCATAGCCAGGGGCAATCCACAGAGCCTATCTTAATATCATTTGCATAATGAAAGCATGGTGGCAGTAATAGCTTTTTTCTCTTGTTATCATAATTTCACCCAGGGCTGCAAGGGGCTCCCGCACTGTCAGATGTTGCCTGTTAAAAGTCATTGTGACTTGGAGAAGGCAGCAGAGTGACCCAGAGCCCTCCCCTTGGAACAATAGCTCTATGGCAGACCCCTAACGAACAGAGTGGGGCGGCGGAAGGACCAGCCTGCAGAAGAATCTCCTGTAGGCACATACCCAGCAGGCACCATGACATTCTGCCTGCTCTAGGCCTCTGACTTGCAATAGACAAGAGTTTGCCTTCTGATAATAGTTGCAACTCCTTTTAGAACCCCCACCATGTGACCAGATAGGAATACACACCTAAAGATACCCCTGACAATTAAATGGGCTTCTTGTCTATCTACGGCCATGATGCTGACCATGATGTCAAACCTAGCAAACCAGTCACTCTGCCAGCTTTTCATGGCCACTGACCCATCCCCAGCTTCAGGGAGTGCCTCCTTAAGGCAGAGACAGTGTCAGAGAACACCCATCACACAGAGCCCCCTTTCCTCCTAATTCATTCCACATCTATTGAAAACTGTCTTCCCTGCAGCTCATTATCGGCCTGCTCCTCCATCCCAGCCAGGCCCCACTTTACCATCCTATTCTTACCCCTCCTTCCTCTGTTCTAGCTCATTCTCTGGGCTCTCAGAACCTCAGCTAGAGATACACCTACATATAACCAACCTGTTATAAAAGGTTGGTTATATGTAGGTTATGGTTATACATATAGCCCCAAAGCACTGTGTATAATTATGTCAATTAATACTTAAGTAGGTACGCGGGGAGGTGGTTACTAGAACCTGGTACTAGGAGTGATAGACCAACATACTTAAAGAATAAAAATATGCACACTCCTGACCAATGAAAATGAGAAAAAAGAACTCCATAGTGGAGAAACAGGTCAGACATCACCTGAGCCAAGTGACCAAGGCCTATGCCACCAGTGACAAACCCTGTCAATACCACACATCCCTGGCAGGGTTAAAATGATGCAGGAGCTAATGTGGACAGAAAAGCCATTTGTGGGAAAACTAAGGAATCCAAATAAAGTTCTTTATATGGCTAACATTGTTGTACAAATGTTAACTTCTCAGTTCAGATAAAAGCGGCTAAGTCTGCTGGGTGTTAACACAGATAAACCTGGATGAAAGCTAACACGGGTAAGATGGAGTAAAGAATGGGTCTCTACTCTCTTTGCCGTGTGTTTTTTATTATTAAATATGGAATTTAAAATCTGAATTCATGAAATTTCATACACATATATACTCACATCTTAAAATTGAATAAGATCTCAAAGGCTTTAAGCAAATGGTCAAGGAATCCAATGTGAGTAGACGTCTTTGTTCCCAGTGACAGTCCCCATGGTTCAACTAATTTTGCTAGCCCAGCAATGACCCTTTTACTTCAAGCCGCAACTACATTTCGGGTTGCACAGAAGAGAGTAGGAAGGAGAATGTGTATCCAGGAACCTAAAGACATACCTCATTCCATGGGAACCTATCAACCTTGTTTTCCGTCTCAAATGTGATATCATACAGAAACAAATGAAAGTAAATTAGTAGTGATTAAAATGCATAAGAAGAAATAACATTCCACAAGACCCCACAATAGAAATAAAGGAACCTGTGGCCTCATAGATCCATTCCTCCATTTGTATATGAAGAAATACGGGCTTAGTGAACGCAAATGATTTGTCTGGACTCTCACAGCAGGGTGGTAGAGAGATGGAACCAGGACCCAGCTCTTCAAACTTTCAGCCAGGATGCTGGAGTAAAATCATAGTTGCTCATGTCTAAAGGGTGTATCTCTCTGGCTCTAGAGATAAAATGACAATTCACACGTCAAAAAAAAAAAAAAGCCAGGAGCTCTGGCTAGTCACTCCTTCCATACTCAATGTGGCTTCTCTTGGCATTGATGGGCTCCCCAATGGGCTCTGATTTCCTAGGAATGTGCAAGCTGCTCCTCCCTGCCCAGAGATGCACTTTCTGGACACATTCTCTGGCTGTGGCTGGATGCTAGACACAGGGCCCCAAAGCTAAGAGCTTTGTTGCCACGTCAGGGCTTGTTTCACCCTGCCACATCCCCTCCCTTATATGGAGAGCTTGTCGTTCACTGTTGACTGCCAGTCATCAGGGGCCTGGGCAGGAAATGAGGCCAAGGAACTTGGGCACAGAGCCCCCTGCTTCGAGGGAACTGCTGACTCACAGCCAATGCATTTTAACACAGGGAAACTCCCAGGAAAGCCAGAGGGCTGGGCCTGAGTTCCCAGAAGCTGAGCTTTCTGCTCTTCTTCGGGCCAAGAATTAATGCCATTGTTTTCTCCTAGGCCAGGAAACCATGCGTGCTCTCTCTGTCTCTCCCTTTCCTATAAGATGGAATCCCGCACATCAGGGGCCACAGCTGACATCTCACAAGCATATCCATACTTAGGGACACTCAGAGTTAATGGCATTGTTTGGGAAGTTGTAAAAGGCTGCTTTCTCACCGGCAAGGACATCTCCTACCGTATCTCCTTTCCTCGAACCTGGATTCTTCTGTTAATTGTGAGCTCCTTTGGCTTCAGAAGAATTCTAACTTTTGTCTTTTTTGACTCTCATTGCTACTCTTGGCCACAAGGGACAGACAGAATCCATATACACTTCTCTAAGCAAAATGAGGAAGTCGATGGTTTAACTGTCATGCACAGCTAATGGCCTGAGAGCCTGGGCACAGTAGTGTAAACCCTGAATCCAAAGACCAGAGAGCTTGGCATTCTGATGTTCAAGGGCAGGAAAGGAGTGTCCCAGCTCCAGAAGAGAGATCTTTTGCTCCATCCTCACCCCAGTCCTTCCCTCCTCTCCCCCCAAATAGCAGCCACCCACACTGAGGGCAGACCTTCCCCATCCAGCCCCTTCACTGGCTAGTCTCTGACATGCCTTCACAGCACATCTGGAAATAATGCTTTCCCAGCTCTTTAGGCATCTTTTAACCCAGACAAGTCGACACCAAAAATTAACCACCACACATGTTAAAGCTCCATTTTTGGCTACATTCTTTGGGATAGGTAATGTTGATCCAAGTGCTTGGGCACAGTGGCACTAAAATATTTTCAATCTATCTAATTTATTCTCTCTATTTTCAGAGTGCAACTATCAGGAACTGTTTGCCCAGCTGAGTTCATTTGTGTTTGCTATTTTCTCTTTTTTAAATTTCAGTTCTATTTTATGTCTCTTGGTGTTTGTATGTGCACCATTTGCATGTCTGGAGATGCTAGAGGCCAGGAGAGGGCATCTGATCTGGAACTGGAGTTACAGATGGTTGTGAGCTGCGGTGAGGGGACTGGGGATTAAACCCAGACCCTTTGGAAGAGCAACCAGCGCTCTTAACCATTGAGCCATCTCTCCAACCCTTGTGTTATCTTCTGTACAACTTTCCCAAGTCCTCAGTTCCCAGGTAGCTGAGCTATTTGAATAATGGTGGAGAACTAGCTGGTCATGGTAACATATACCTTTTGTCCTGATACTCAAGAAGCAGAGACACACAGCTCTCATAACCCGGTCTACACAGAAAGTGTAGATCTTATAACCCAGTCTAAAACAAAACAAACCAAAACAAAATAATGGAGAAGTAAAATGATGGAAAAGAGGTGAAATATGGTTGTTATTATAAAATTGTTCATGATGTTTATCTTCTTCTAATGTCATTTTTTTTCTAAAATGTTTGTGTCCATATCTAGTGCTTTCTGAGTTCACACAATGTGTCACCTTGGCTAGGCTGTGGCATCCAGCTCTTCTGTCCAATGAGTCCAGATGATGCTATGACGATCATTTTCAGATGTGGTTAACGTTTTTAGCACAATAGACTCTAAGCAAACAAATTCTCCTCCATTATGTGAAGAAGTCTCATCCAATTAGCTGCAGGGTCCCAGAGAAAACACTGAGTTCCCCAGCAGGAAGAAACCATGCCCCTAGTTTACCCTTAAACATCAATCAGCTTCTACTAGAATTTCTAGTATGTTAGCCAGGTTTCATATTTCAGACCTGCTAACCTCTAAAATAATATAAGCAATTTCTCAAAATCTCCATATAAATGATGTAAGGAAAGGATGAGAACTAGGTAGATAGTAGCTACATAGGTAGGTAGAGTAAATAAGTAAATGAGTTAGGCTCTGAGTATAAAAAGTCCCCCACAGACTCTGCCCCATTAGATTTTATTATTGCAACTTGCAGAGCTCACAGCTTAGACTGATGGTTCATGATAAGACTCTGGTAGTGTGCCTAGGACCACCTAGCTCTGTGAAAGCTAGCCTGTAGGAATGAAGCTTCCAAGGTGGTAAGTTTGATTTCTCCATGACCTATCATTCAAGTGTATGATACCTTCAGCAAGAGTCTTACCATATAGAGGTCACCAAGAGCAATAGAATTAACCTGTAATGCTTGGGAGAGTCTATGGGACCCCAATGACCAACAATTTGAGAAGGGGTAACCCATACTTGACACTTAACTTCTTATATGATAAACAACACTATCTGAGGGAGACTTTGTCCCTCCCTCGTTACAGGCTAACACCATTAAATGCATGCGTGTGTGCACCTGCACACGGTACGTACACATGCATGCACACACACATGTGTGGGGAGGGGGGAGGCAGTATATTTCCATGTAGTTTCATAGGTCTTTAGTGTTTATTCTCCCTCTTCATACTCCCTCCTATACCCTGCCCTCCCACCCCTTATCCCATTCAACCCTTCCCATTCCATTATCCCTCTTCCTCCTTCTGACTACCTGCATTCTAGTCCCCATTCCCTAAAATCCACCTCAGTGGCCTCTTATTCTTCCCTGCTTTGTATGGGTACTCCAATAAAACATACAAATCTAAAGGTTCAAAGCTAGCATCCACACATAAATGGAAAGCACACATGTATGCCATTTGTCTTCCTGGGTTTAGGTTACCTCACTCAGAATGATCGTTATTTCAAAAGACCCAGGATACCCCCAACAAACCTGAACAACAAAAAACACTGTCAGAGTTGCATTACTGATTTCAAGTGATACCATAGAACTATAGAAATAAAAACAGCATGGTACTGGCATAAATACAGATGCACTGGTTGGTAGAATAGAATTGAGGACCAGATAAAAGCCATTGTTCTTATAGCCACCTGTTTTTTGTCAAAGAGGCCAAAAATACACACTGAACAAGAGATGGCATCTTCCACAAATGGTGCTGGTCCAACTGGATAGCTACATTCTGAAGAATGGTACTAGATCCTTATCTCTCACCCTGCACAAACCTCACTCCCAGTGGATCAAGGGCATCACCATTCCTGGCCACCCCTCTCAGGGAAACTGTAGCTGAGTGTATTGACACTTCTGATGATGCAGAGTATATGCAGACTGGAGAAAACAGAATGGCCGGAGTCTAGACTGCTCTACCATTCTGCTACTTTAGTGGAAGAACTTGGAGGAAAGAAGATGGCAAAATAAAAGCTTGGCTCAGGAAAAGCCTCATCCATGAGCCGAGAGTGCAGAGGGAAGGGTGCAGGGCATACACAGCACAACTGCCATGTTAGGCTGCTCCCTCACTTTCATGGATTGGAGGCAGGAAAATGAGCTGGGAATCCTGTGCCAAATACAGCCTCTAAGAGCAATTATCCTGGCTAGGCTCAGCAAGGATTCATCTAGTCTTACTTTGGGCCTTCAGCCTTGCCCTAAGCCAGCTGAGCTAGGCGGGTGATGGTCACCGTTGTGCCCTCAAAAACTCTTGACTGGTGGCTTTGATGTCAAATGAAAACCTTCCTTTAGGAATGACCCAGTCATGACCTTGTCTATGACTAAACTCAAACAGGGCCACACCATGCAGACCAAATTTTTGTTTGAATTTTGATTTTGAAGTCAGAGGCAGCTTTGGCATCTACTCTATGGGATGTAGCTAACGAATGGCCAGCTAGGCCTGATAGAAACCATCTGCACCCTGCCACTCCTTCCTACACCTGTCCTCTGCCCTGCTCCTGGCTCACAAAAGAGAGGGAGGCACTGATTGACTATCCCATGGACAATCTTCATCTTTTTGCCCACTCTGGGTGGTTCATAGGAATGCCTCTGAGGAGAATTCCAGCCTCCCAATGTCCAGGATAGTCACACTGACTTAGTCACAACCAAGAACAGTTTACTCAATGGCAAGGACCACATGTAAGGAAATCACTGCTAGCATTCACTTTACAGGCACGCAGGGCTCCAAATACTGATTGCAGGGAGAAGAGGGAGCCACCAAAACTGGCACCCAAGAAGCCCAGAGGTACAAACACTCACAGGCACAGCAACGGAGCAAGACAGCCTTCCCAGAAGCAAAGTGTAACTTTTGACACATTCAGGGTTTCCTTATGGAATTGGATTCTTTATCAATATTTTTAAAGAAGAAAACTTCACAAAAAAACCCTAGGGTTTTTTCTTTTTCCTTTTCAAAAAAAAAAAAACCAAATCAGGAAGTCAGGGTCCCTGCAATATCTGTTCTGAGGAGTGGCTGGCCCTAACCAATTACTGCCAAGCCTTCAGGCATTCTCAGGACCTTCTGGGCCTTACTGGCTTGGTCCAGTTTGTCCCTCTTCTCTATCCCTTCTATCAGAAGTTCAAAGGCATGCACAAGCCGAGAGAGGCTACTCACCCAGGCAATGTTAGAGACAAGAAGAACTGTGAAAGCTTTAATGTCTGTGGAACTGGTGGACTCTTCCTCAGAGATGCTCAAGGAGTGGCCAGGGCTGGGGGAAAAGATACAGAGAGAGGAAAATGAGGTGACAGCCATGGGGAAAACTTTAATAACATAATGTATTATTGTAAGAGGATTTTGTAGAGTTCTGCAGTCTGGTATATGACGCAACCAGTTTCCATTTTATTAAAATAAAGAGAGATACAAGAAGGGAGGGGGCAGGGAGGAAGGACTTGCCTAACACCCCGCATGGTTCTCCAGAACTCTACTCTGCGGCTGTGTGGGAGGTGTGAATGCCTGGGGCAGGACAGAAGTGCCTTTGTGTATGAGTGCCATCACAGCTAGGATTGAAATCCTAGAACTGTCCAGTTCTGCACCTCTCTCTTCACTCACATCACACCCAAACCTCATGCCCCTCCTCCTCCTGCCCCCCAAGCAGCTCCTCCCTGGTCCAGTGCCTGGCACACAGCAGGCACTCAGCAGACAAGCTGATCAACCAGCAAGCAGAGGTGAAGCAGTCTGCCTAGTGCCTCCAATCCATAAGCCCTTCTGGCCTCATGATGACCCCGAGCCTCCACTCCAAGACCCATCTTTGGGTTCCCCAGGTCAGTGGAAAGCTAGAACAGGGTGTCCCCTTCATTTGGACAGACTTCTTTATCCTCTGAATTCCCCTTGACTTCACATCTTCATCCCAAAGATGAGGATGACCACGGGAAGCCCTCTAAGGACCATGTAGTTCATCCTCCGCCCCCAACAGCCAACAGTCCTTCCCACTCCTACCAAGTAAAACTGTGAGAACTTCCTGACCTTTGGCTCAAGGGAAAAGGAAGATGTAGTGGTGGGTATTTAGGGCCAATTTCCCAGACTATATTGAAGTTTTCAGGATCCCAATCAAGCCTCTGCTTCTCTATGACCTGTAGAGCTTTGAACAGTAGAGAACTCAGGAATCAAGAAGTCTGGAATCCTCTGCTCCATTCCCAGCTTTGCCCCACAGCAAACTGCCCCCAGAGACACCACCCACCAGCAAGCGCCAGTATGGGAATCCATTTCAAACAATTCAAGTGATGGGCAAATGCTCTGTCTCTGCTGCTACCGTGCTGTGGGTGTTGACCAAGACGAGAGGACCCGTGTGTGTGTGCACACAAGCTCACGTGCACCACTGATGCTGATTAAAGGTTTATGAGAAGAAGAAAATCGGATAGGATTTGGACAGAATCCGACCAAGTTTTCCATCCCTAAGCCGTTAAGTCCTGACAAGCCCTTATTTCTGCCTTGATGTAGAAAGGAGCCTAGGTTGGCGAATGTAAATGACAGAGCCCCGAATGTTTGAGATGATTATCAGATTTATGTAAGATGTACTCTGCTCTCTAAAAAAAATCATCGCGTGCATGCACACACACATGCACGCACACACACACATGCACGCACACGCACATACACACACATGCACACACACGTGCGTGCACACACACGCATGCACACACATGTGCGTGCACATGCACACGCACGCACACACATACACACAAGCATACCATCCGAGCACATACCTCTTATCAGCAAGCTCACCCTCCAGCAAGGCTCATAGGAAAGCAGGCACTGGTAGAGATCCACAGTGGGGCAGGTGAACAGAACATTCCGAAAGTTTCCATAAGTCTCAGTGAAAGCATGAATCTACCATTTAAACCTGGAATGTCTTCCCGAAACCTGAATTCCACCCAAAGACTGATGCGGAAAAAGAGGCCATGACAGGAAGGCAGGCGAAATCATTTCCCTACGATATCCAAATGGAGTCCTCAAGTGGAAAGAATGCGATATAGCTTCCTGTGAGTTGAGGGGAAGACTTCAAACCTGGGAGCATTTTTGCTTTCTACCCCCAGATCTGCAGGACACAATCTCAGAGAATTCAAGTCTATATTACAGAAGTTTGTCTCTAACACCTGTTTTCCTTCATCTTAAGCCAGAGGGTGAGGTGAATGTGGATCGAACCCCAGCACATTTGGGCAAGATGCGGATGAAAACAGACACTTGGCCATGCTGCGGGTGTCTTCAGCTAAGCCAAATAAGTCTGGGAAGGAAATTTAACCATTTCCTTAAAACTGTATAAAGAAAGAAAAGAAAGTCTTTGGAGATTCCCAGAGGAGTGTGGCTGTTTCCCAAACAAAGTTTGATTAGAAATTATAAGAAGCTGGAGGTGGCTTTGAAACCCACGGAGGTGGTCAGATAATTCCAGGAATTTAATCAGGCTTAGCAAGGTAGTGATAGAAAAATGCAAATGGGAGGGGATGGCTGGGTCAGCAGAGGAAAACCCAGAGGCAAAATCAATTTCTTCTCTGAGATTAAAGCTGCAGCCTCCCTAGGTTGGAGGCTGATGCATAAAGTCAAAGGCTCCAGAAGTTCTTGGAAAATGACAGGTTAGTCTGTCACTACATGGTCCAGAGGCAACTTCAGAGTCCCGTTGCTACCCTCCTCTGCAGTGATTACTTGAACAATCGCTTTCCATTTGCACTACGTAAACCCAGGAAGCCAGGCTTCTCCCAGGGCAGCCAAGTTTGAAAAACCTGCAGATTCCACATCACAGTGGCACTTGGCACCATGACCCAGTGAAACCAGAGAGCGACCATGCTGAGCCCCGCCCCTGGTGTCTCTCACTCAGCCTGGAATGCACTCTAAGTCCAGTTCATGATACTGGAGCCTGGAGAGATGGGGTTGAGAAGATGGCCCAGTCAGTTGTATGTCTGCCATGCGAACATGAGGACCAGATCTCTAACACCTATGTTAAAAAAAAAAAATGCTGGGCTCATGATCCCAGGTCTGTAACCACACCACTAGCCAGCCTGCAGGGACAGGAGGATCCCTGGAGGCCATTGGCTAGCCAGCCTCGATGGCTTAATGGGCTCCAGGCTCAGTGAGAGACACTGTCTCAAAAGGATAAAGCGTGAAGAGACATTGAGGAAGACACCCAATGCTGACCACATGAGCATACATATACACACACAGAGAGAGAGAGAGAGAGAGAGAGAGAGAGAGAGAGAGAGAGAGAGAGAGAGAGAGAGCAGGCTCCTGAGTTCATTTTCTCTTCGGAGTCCCAGCTCTTACTAGCTGAGTTATCATGGGCAGCTTATTTCATACTTCTAAATCTCGGTTTTCCCATCTGTAAAATGGTCAGAAACATGGAAATCAATGAGCTTGCTGAAGGAGTTGTGGCAGACCAGAAAGTGTGTCTGGAGCACAGTAAATATTTAATAAAGAGAGGCAGTTATTACTATTGCTCTAAGTTAGAGGTGTCTGACCCAAGGCAGTCACTTTCAATCCAAGATGCTTAAGCTCTGGCCTTGTTTATATAAAGTGTGAGTCAGGAAATGTTAGGTCACACTGTCTGATCAGTACATAACCTAGATTGTTTCACTTCACCCCCTCAGCTTCAGGTTGCTAGCCATCACCCCAGATCTAGGGAAGCAGAAGTCCTTCAATCAACAAGGACTTGAAATTCAAGACCCCCAAGAGTCAGTGTGATGGTTGATCTCGGTTGATAACTTTATTAGATCTAGACTCAGAATTGACTAAGAGACATCTCTCTGGAGTGATCTGTAAGGGCATTACAGGGAAGTATTGATTGACGGGGAAAGATCCTTCCCAGACAGGGGGCACCTTCTGTCAGGCCAGAAAGAGGGCAGTCCTAGCTGGGCGTGGTAGAGCACACCTTTAATCCCAGCACCCAGGAAGCCGAGACAGGTAGATCTCTGTGAGTTTGAGGCCAGTCTGGTCTACAAAGCAAGTTTCAGGAGAGTCGGGGCTACAAAGAGAAACCCTGTCTTGAAAAAAAAAAAGAGGAAAGAAGAAAAAGAAAGAAAGGGAGGAAGGAAGGAAAAGAGGGAGGGAAGGAGGAAAGGAGGGAGGAAGGGAGGGAGGGAGGGAGGGAGGGAGGAAGGAAGGAAGGAAGGAAGGAAGGAAGGAAGGAAGGAAGGAAGGAAGAAGAAATAGGATGGTCCTAGCAAAAAGATGTTGCTTTTTGCCTGTCCGCCATCACCCCTTACTTGTGAGGGCATCTACTCTGCTGCTGCTACTGGTGCAGTCATCTTCCTCAGCTTTCTAAAATGTGTTGAGGACCAGAAGCACTCCCAGAATTCTCCAGACATTCAGACCAGCTTGGGACTGCCACGGCATCTAGCTTCATGATCCGAGCAGCTTACGGAACCTTAGCTACTCCAGAGTGCTGCCAGGCAATCTAATAAATACCTTTTGTAATATGTATCCATTCTATGAGTTGTTCCTCCAAAGTCTCTTGAGAATCAGCACACACACATGCACACACACATGCACATACACATGCACACACACATGCACATACATATGCATATACACACACATGCATACACACACACACACTGTGTATGAGCAGCATTCACACCCAGTGTTGTCTCTGACTGGCCTCTAAGGAGAGGGCCCTCTGGGTTCTAGATACTGTTATGTTTAGATATGAAGCATCCCCATAAGGGCTCTAATGTTAAAGGGTTTGTTGCTACCTGATGGACATGCCTGAACCACATGAGCTCTGGCTTCACCTGTGGAGATTTGCCTTCCAACAGAGTCCTCATTTTATTGCATTATTGGGAGGTGGTGGAAAGCTCCAGAAGTAAAGCCTAGTTGGAGGAAGTGGATCAGCTTGTCTCTGACTCCTTCCCATCTGCCTCTCCACTTCCCGGCCACCATGAGGAGATAAACTGCTCTCTGCAACAGACCCTTGCTGCCATATCCTGCCTCGCCACAGGACCCCAGCAACTGAGCGAGCCGACCAGAGACATGAATGTCTAAACTTATTCCCCTGTGCTGCCACTGAGACCCTTGTATCAATAAAAGGAAAAAGAAAGAAAATGTCAAGGGTTTCTTGCCAGCCAGGAAAGAACGCATTGTAGAGGAGGTATCTTGAGAAAAACTGATCGCCATTGACACAAAGGGTAAAATATGGCCTCTGCAGCAAATTCCCAGAGGCCAAGGCCACACTCAAAGCAGAGTCACACACAGGCCAGTGTCACTTGTACAAGGTTATTAATTTGAAGGTTGTTAGTTTTTTATTTTTGTGTGTCTTACCTGTAAATTTAAATTTCTACTTAAACAAAATAAAATAAAATTTCTTTTATATCTGTCCATATATAAATTAAAATGAAATAATGTTATGACTTGGAGCATTTGAAACTATTTCATTAGAAATAAGGTTTATCTGTTATTTAAGTTAGAACGTGACTGGCTCCGTGTTCCCATCTTTCCGTGCTCACCTCTCAACTCCTACCACGACAAGGCAAATCCACATGCCCACGTGTGGTCTGACTCCTGTGTTGAAGGCTTTGTGGCTACGACCTTGAGGAAGTCATTGAACCATAGGGCTCTAACCTAATCAGTGTCTTATTGGTGGATTCATACTTTGATAGCGCTATTGGAATGTTGTAGAAACTGCGAGGTTGGGCCTGATTAGAGAAAGGAAAACATTTGGGATGTGCTCTTGAAAAGCCCATCTTGTCCCTAGTCCTGTCATCTGCCTGTTTCTGGCTGCCACGTGGTGAACGGCTTTCCACTCCAGTCACGACACTCTGCCTCCTCACAGGCCCAGAAACACAGAGCCAAGTGACTGCAGGCTGAAGCCACTGATTGATGGTGCAAGCCACACAGAGCCAAGTGCCCGCGGGCTGAAGCCACTGATGGTACAAGCCACACAGAGCCAAGTGCCCGCGGGCCGAAGCCACTGATGGCGAAAGCCACAGGCATCTTGCCTTGTTCCAGTTGTCTGCTCTCGTCTCTTTGCTCACAGTAACAGAGAAGCTAACCGTTGCAGCTGCCCAAACACACTGGGTCTTCCACTCCGAAAGTGGAACAAGAACGGCATTCACTTAGCGAAATGCAGAGGCACCAAACAGCTAAGGGATCCAACTAAGCAATATTTAATGCAACATTTTTAAAAGCACAAATGAAAATTTAAAATCTGTGGTGAGCAGAATATTGAAGAAAGAGGAAGGTTAGAAAGATCCGCTCTTTGTGTGACACCTATCACTGCTTGTAATTTTCTCCCCAGCCGCATCACGCTAGCACACAGTCCCTGCCCCAGTCGCTTGCTTAGTGGCCTTGGAAAAGGCCTTTTGCTCCTTTGCGCCTTCTGTTCTTCATCTGAATACTGAAGTAACAGTCTCAGGTGTGGGTCTGAGAATTAAGACGATAAATGACCATATAGTGACTGATGTGGTACTTGCCACCCAATGTCCCTATTGTTGGACACTAGTGTGGCTACCCTGGCATCACCCTGTCTATGAACATCCCCACAAAATGCCATGAGAGTTTGCTTCTCAACCTGCCATTATACAGTGCACACACCTCAGCTTCAGGGGAAAAAATTACCTCCTATTTTAGAATTGTTGCTATTTTTCCCAGTGTCTATAAACAATAGAGCTCAGGTCTGCTTTTGTCTCAACTGGCTTCTGACACACAGGAGATATTGAATAAATATTTACCAAGTTAGCCAGCTAATTAAATGAGACTTAGTCCAAGAATATACTAATCTACCAAATAGTATCTATCACACACTAGGACCAATGCATATCCACTGGCAGATTTCACAGATATTTACTCAGCGCTAACCACAATCAAGCATCGTGTCTGGAGCTGAGACTAGAGCGGGAAATAAAATAAACACAGCCCTGTTCCCTGTGGCATTAGCAATCTCCCAAAGGAGATGGACAATTAAAAGCAATTACAGTAAAGTGGCAAAGGGTGCTGAGGGAGCTGGAAGGAGCTGGAAGAAGCTGGAAGGAGCTGGCTGTGATGGAGCATCAAAGGTGAAGCAGATATCCAGGAAAGCTGAGGCTGGGGGAAAATCAAAGCCAGGTGGCAAAAGACCTTGTGAGCTTGCTAAGGAGGCTGACTTGTCCCATAGGTGATGGAAGGCCACTGAGTGTGTTTTAGTGCAAATGGAAGAAATTCCAGCCCCACACAGCAAAAAGAATTACCGGTACTAGCAATGGAAAACAGGGACATGAGTTGACTTAAGGAACACACAGTATTCAGGTCTCAAACCAAGCTGCTGGAATCTGGTCTTACCATCTTGCCATCTCAGCTCAGCATTCTCTCCTCCTAGCGTCCGTTTCCTTCCTCAGTTATACACAGACACCATACCTGCTCCTGCCACATAGCTGCTCAGGTTCAAGGCCAACAACCCTGTCTCAGGTAGTTCAAGCTGAAGCCCCTGGCCTGGTTTGATTTGATGTCTTATCTAATCAAGCATCAGGAGAGTGAAAGTAGATGATTCATTTAAGCGAGGTTCCATGGAAACCCCAAACAACCCAGGCTATTGTCAAGGTTATTGGTAGCTCTCTACAAATGACAGTAAGGCCCTATTGCTGAAGACAACACTTGCACAACTCATTGGGCATGGAGAAGTTGAGTTGGTGCCTACTTAGAGCCTTCACCTCTACTGACTAGTACTCATGGTACTGGAAGGGATTTCGCACGCTACCAAAGGAGAAATGTAAACACCAACCCAGCTACAAACCCTTCACTCTACAAGAGTAACCTGCCTGCAGGATACACTGGGGCAATAGTGCCACAAAGCTTATAGGAGCACCCAACCAATATCTGAGTTAAAGCCCACTCCATGAGATGGAATACACACACAGTGCCTCTGCATGGCCAAGAACCTGAGACTAGAAAGGCCAGGGACTTAGGGGAAAACCAAATATGACCATTCTACTGAAGGAGCATAGCAATAAAATGACTCCTAATGACATCTGCTATACTCATAAATCAGCGTCTTGCTCAGCCATCACTAGAGAAGCTTCCTCCTGCAGCAGACAGAAACAAATACAGAGACCCACAGCCAGAAAGTAGGCAGAGTGAGAGACTTTGAAACACAAGGCCTAAAAGGAATATCTCCATCAAATCAGTCTGCTTGGGGCTCAGGGAATTTTGCAGAAGAGAAGGCAAAAAGAGTGTAAGAGCCAGAGGGGAAGGGAGACAGCAAGGAATCGAGGCCTTTCTAGACACAGCTGGGCTGGCACACTGCTGAACTCACAGAAACTATGGCAGCACACACAAGCCTGCACCAGTCGGAGTCCTAGAGCTGAGAGAAGCGGACTCGCACTCCCATCCCTAACCCAGAAACCATCTCCAATTGATAACCACTGCAAATGAAAAACTAGCTTTCTCCAAGGGGATCTTACTGGGGAAACAAGCCATTCTTAAGGGTTGGCCACAAAACAAGCCCAACAGCATTTTTGGAGGTTGTCTCAATGTTATTATGGCTTCCAGTTTGGGGATTTTATGGGATTTCTATGTGTGTGAATGTGTGTGTCTCTGCATCTGTCTGTGTTTCTTGGGCTTTGTCTCTCGCTTTTCTTTCCTTGTTTGGTTCTTTGTCACATTCCAACTTGTTTTTTGTTTGTCTTAGTGTATTGTATTTTATTATTAGCCCTGAGATGCCTGTTTGTTTTCTAACAAGAGACAGAAAGTGTGTGGATTCAGATAGGAAGTAGGTGGGGAGGAACTGGAAAGAGCAGAAGGAAGGGGAAACCATAATCAGAATATATTACTATATGAAAAACATCTATTTTCAATAAATGGAAACAAATGAAATTTGATAATAGTCAAAAAAAAAAAAACAAATGGTGCTGGGAACAGAATCCTGAAACCTGGATCTGGGGATACCAGTGGTCGGGTCACTTACTTAGCATGTGTGAGGGTCTCGGTTCCATTCCCAGCACCACAGATAATGATGATGATGATGATGATGATCCAACACAGATATACTTTTGCAGGAATGATTTTATGATTAGACTTGTACTTTTAGAAAAGCCATCAAACAGCCCAACACTGCCACATGATGTGGGAGCCCCCTCTGTGTGTTGCTTGTATTGGTTAATGAATAAAGAAACTGCTTTGGCCTGATAGGGCAGAACTTAGGTAAGTAGAGAAAACAGAACTGAATTCTGGGAGGAAGAAAACAGAGTTAGGGAGAGACACCATGGATCCACTGGAGACAGATGCTCAGAATTTTACCTGGTAAGCCATTGCCACGTGGCGATACACAGATTAATAGAAATGGGTTAAACTAAGATGTAAGAATTAGCCAATAAGAAACTAGAAATGGGCCAAGCAGTGATTTAATTAATACAGTTTCTGTGTGGTTATTTCGGGGCTAAGCTAGCCAGGCATCTGGGACGAACAAGCAGCCCCTCCTTGCAATAGCCACAGCACAGTGCGGGGTGATGCTGAGAGCTACTGCAAAAGAGAAGAAGAGAGAGAGCTGGGAAGAAGGGTGCTTTCTTCCAGAGGGAGAGCTGGGAAGAAGGGTGCTTTCTTCCAGAGGCCAGATCCAGAACAATAGAAGTCTGGTGTGGCAGCTGGAGGTGGCAGGCTTGAGATGAGGGCTGTGAGCTCACGAGGGTGCACATCCTCTATACAGTTGAGATGTGCCCGATCCTTTAATGCCAGAACCCTGACTCGCCTTCAACGCCATCTTCTCCCATTGTCCTGGTGGAGATTCAAAACTGAAGGTACGAAAAAATATTTTAAAATGGTATTTGTTTCCCTATTTGAGGAAACTGAGTCCAGAAGAGCTAAACCAATGGCTTGATATTTCCTAATAGGCCGTTTGTAGAACCCAGGACTTCTGGCTTCTGCCTTGAAGGTTGACCCTGTCCATTCTCCCCACTGCTTTTTATAAAAAAGGACCTCCTGCTATAGGGCTCTCACTAGATCCCCTGCCTGGCTGGGGCTCCTGCCCCGACAATCCTATTCTGGTTAAGTTCATTAGTGTCAGCCTACGCCAGGCCTTCCATGCTTTACAGGAAGGTCCATAAGCCCAAGAGGTCTGTCGTAATGATGGCACTTTCAGTGGTCTATCTTATAACCTGAGCAAGTTCTTCAAGGTAGAAACACATACTCTGAGTGAATCGAACACTCAAGCAAAGTCCCATTGGTCCCTCTTAAATCTTGGAAAGGGCCAGTGTGTGTGTACACAGTTGCACATATGTTTATATGTGTTTATATGTGTGTGTGCATGGAGGTTTTGGAGGGCTTGTGCTGTTGTTTTAGAGACAGGTCTCACTATGTAGCTCTGACTGTCCTGGAATTCATTATATAGACCAGGCTGGTCTCGAACTCACAGAGATGCACCTGCCTCTGCCTCCTGAGTGTTGGGATTAAAGGCGTGCGCCACCACACTCAGTGCATGGAGTGTTTTGTTTCCAAAGAGCCAGGGTGTGCAAAGCCACATCTCAAGGCAGAATTGTTGCAGGAGGGCCGCTTTTTAGTTCCGGCCACCCAGAACCAAAATAATCACACAGAAACTGCATTAATTAAATCACTGCTCGGCCCATTAGCTCTAGCTTCTTATTGGCTAACTCTTACATCTTAATTTAACCCATCTCCATTAATCTGTGTATCACCACGAGGTCATGGCCTACCAGCAAAGTTTCAGCACGTCTCCGGTGGTGGATCCATGGCATTTCTCTGACTCTTTCCTTCTCCCAGCATTCAGTTCTGTCTTCCCTGCCTACCTAAGTTCTGCCCTATGAACAGGCCAAGGTAGTTTCTTTATTCATTAACCAATGAAAGCAACACATAGACAGAAGGACCTCCCACACCACAGAATGAAGATCTTCAGTCTTCATTCCCAGCTCCCCTACCTGCAGAATGCTCAAGAACCACGCTAGCTTTCAAAGCAGATGGTTAGCCACTGCATGCAAATGTTCCGTTGACTCTGGAATGTTCTCACGTGTGCTCTCATGGATTAATGAGCTCCTAATATTGGGATAGCAATCATTTTCCTTAAATATGCACAGTCAGCTTTTTAAAGTGTCACGTGGAGTAATTATTAGCTGTCTGAGTGCTATTCACTTGAGAGAAATATTTACTTGCATGTGAAATGGAACCTGCATTTGTTTTGTGGGATACATGGCCTCCTGGCAAGCCTGGAGCAATTACCAGCATGATTTAAGGGGACCCAGATGGTAGGAATCTGGGTGAGAGGCATGGCTGCTGACAGTTATGTGGAGCCTTACACAGCTTCAGGACTTGGGAAGTGCTTGCTCAGATTTGGTTCAGTTAGAGGGAAACTCACAAGACCCTCCTATGTGTAGGACATTGCACAAAGAATACGATCTTGGAAACCAAAGTAAACCTAAATCCCTGTACTTTGAGGCCTCAGACTCATCTGGAAAAATGAAATAATATCTACAACCTAAGGGTGTAAGGAGGCTTAGATAACATACATAAATCATACATAAGTGCATAATATCTACCTTCTAAGGGTGCTGCGAGGATTAAATAACATACAAATCACTTAGCACAAAGCCCAGGGTGAGCTAGGCCTTGAGAAAATGCCAGCTCTTTCTTCCTCTTCTCATCTACAAGCCCCATCCTCCTGGCTGGATGGAAGATGCGTTATTACCAGGCAGAGCCTGAGATGGTAGGAAAGATACGCAATTAGTAGAATATCAAGGCTGGACTCAAATCTTCAAGGAGCCTGACCCAGTTCACCAGCAGTGGGTGTATGCTGTGTGCCTAACTCCTTCAGGTCGAGCATGGTCATCACCATCTTGAATCAGAACAGCTGTGATCATGCACACAAGTCCCTTACAGGAAGGAACCTATCCACACTCCCTCGCGGAGGGAGTAGAGAGGCTCTTGAGGCTCACTGAGCTCATCGGACTCACAGGGTCACAGGGTTCAGGAGCTCACGAGCCACCACAAGAACTGACTAGGTCCCTTCCCTAGCCTCCCTGAGATTAAAAATGTAGAAGTTCTTTTCTCTTGGTACTGAGACAACTCCCTGGAGACTTCCAAGGTTTCTTGCCAGCTTGTGTGTGTGTGTGTGTGTGTGTGTGTGTGTGTGTGTGTGTGTGTGTGTGTGTGTGTGTCCCAACAATAGATATGCCCTAGCTTGTGCATTTTAAATCAAAATGTTCCAACTGAGCAGACACACAAAGGAGTCCAAGCCGCACATCCCACTCAAGGAAGATATGTGGTGTGGAGAGAGAAGATCTGTATCTAGTGAGGAACCTAACCAGGGTCTCTTCTGTAATATAGATGGATGGTTGAGGATCACAGGCCTAGGAGAAGAATCAGCCAAGCAGAGAACAGTGACCTGATGCCCCGAGAAAGCCATGACGATTCAGAAAATGTCTCTCTTGTGGGGAACGGGTGTCGGGAGCTACCGCAAGCAGGGAGAAGAGTGAGCGGCCAGCACAGTGGGCTCATGGGCTAGAAGAGCTGTGGGACAGCAGGAGGACGGAAGGACGGAAGGAAGGAGTACTTAAGAAGATGGAGACACACGGGGTGCGTGACAACAGTGCTTGGCTGGAGCAAGGCCCCAAACATCAAGGGTTGTCAGCAAACACCAGAAGTTGTATGCGCTCTGGAGGAATTCTACAGGTTTCCAAGGGAACACGGCCCCACTGGCACCTCCGGTTCAGGCTTCTATCTTCTCCAACTACAGGACATACATTTTTGCCATTCAAACTACCTAATGTGAGGTGCTTTCCCATGGCAGTCTCGGGACACGCATCTGTTTCTTCTCTCTTCTCTCCTTCTCTTCCTGGAATGGGGGCTGAGTTGATAGACACAGTGAGTTCCTCTGGTCTGGGTGGGCTTTTGGTGGAAGTCTTTGAAAGAGGATATTAGGTATAAAAGAGGTGATCCGTCGTGAGGCTGTGATGGTTGATTTTTATGGGTCAACTGAACGCATAAGGGATGCGCACAAATCCAGTGAAACTTTATGGCTGGGTGTGTCTGTATGGCTGTTGCTTGGAGAGAACAACATCAAACCTGCATGCCGAGAAAAGGATACACAGCCTCACCGAAATGATTAGCATCCATCAATCCACTGCAGGCTCAAACAACAGAAAGGAGGAGGAGGTGCACGTTTTCTCTCTCAGCTTGAACCGAACCATCCTGCCCTCATTCCTGTTACTGAACTTTGAACTAAGACTGGAACTCTTGTCCCTCTTGGTTCTTAAGACTTTCAGATTTGAGTTGGAACTGTGCCATCGACTCTCACAGCAAACACTAGAAGCTAGTTAGTGGTTCTCAACATGTGGGTCATGACCACTCTGGGGTTGCATATGAGATATTTATATTATGAGTCATAACAGTAGCAAAATTACAGTTATGAAGTAGCAATGAAATAATTTTATGGTTGGGGATCACTATACCGTGAGGAACTGAATTACAGGGCTGCAGCATTAGGAAGGCTGAGAACCACTGAGCTAGAAGACCCACTTGCTTGGAGTCAGGTTATAGGGCTTCCTGCTTTCATCTCTACATGAATCAATTACAAATAATAAATATCTCCACCAGGCTGGGCAGATGACTCAATGGGTAATGTGCCTGCTAAACAAGTATGAGTACCTGACTCCAAACCCTTCGGTATCCATGCAAAAGGAGGGGGGGCAGCGTGTGTGTAATTCCAGTGCTGAAAAGCAAAGGTAGGAGGATCCCAGAGTCTCCTTGGCCGACCAATCTAGCCTGTCAGTGAGCTTCAGGTTCAACAAGAGACCCCATCTCAGACAACATGATTAATAGAAATAATGGGAGATACTTGATGTTGACCTCTGGCCTACACACACATACACACACATATGCATGGAGGCATATACAACACATACACACAAATAAATCTCTTTGCATATACACACATGTTTGTGCATGTGTACATAACTGACTCCGTGTCTCTTGAGAACGCTGACTCATCTGGAGGGATTTGAACTTCGTCACACCTGCAGTGTGGAACTACCAGGAGGCTCTTCCCAAGGCAGACCCGTGTACTCCTGATCCTGCCAGTTTCTCTGGAACCAAGAAGGTTCCCTTACATTAAGGACCCAGAGAGATGAGAGTTGACTCCTCCTTTGCCATTCAACAGCCAGCATTGCAAACTTCTAGAAAATAGAGGAGCCCCAGGGAAATCTAATAACAGCCCTACTTAAGAGCACACGACAATTATTACCTCCAACTGTGAGGGAGGCTGAGTAATTAAAAAGGGCTCTTTATTTTGATTAAAAAGATTACTTTTAGTGTTTCTGAATCTTTAGTGAAAGCCTAGAACTCTATTTTTAGACTCAAAACAAGATATGTGGCCAGGGGCAGGGGTATAATTTAAAACATGGGATGAGTATTAGTACCCTGAAAAATGAGCACATGCCTCCGGTGGCCCCCAAGTTGAGCCATCCCCACCCAATGGCCTTCAGGATACACAGGACCACGGCAGCCAGCCCCCACCCTGCTGCCTGGATTAATAGGAGACCCAAATTAATTGGTTTTAATCACTATAAATTTCCTTCCCAATAAAATTTCCAGAATTTCCAATCATGCTGATTTATATGTGTAATTAGAAATCCATTCGCAGATGTCACACTGCTAGGCGGTGTGTGGTGTAAGCCCAGCTCAGCTCCAGCTGAAGGCCAGAGCAGTGGAAAAGGATGCCCAAGACCTTGGCAGGAAGCAGGGACAGGGAACGCCCCCTATGTGACCCCTGTCCTTACCCAGGATCACATAGAAGCTGCTAGCCAGGAATGAAACATGAATTTTGCCACCTTTAATCCCCAGTCCCTCTGCCATAGAGACTCAGAATCCTAGCTAAGTGGAGGTCAAAGTCAGACCTGGCTAAGATAAATCCACCACCCCTCCCAGCTTCCCTTCCACCCAAAGGCACCCTGAACATAACTGTAGGAGGCTGGGACAGTGAGAAGGACGTGGACCTGCCGGTTTCCCACTCCCAACAGGCAGATCAGCCACTCCGTTATTGCCCTCACTCTTGGTTAGCTAAGTCCTGGCTGCCACATTCATGCTGACTGCACTTGAGCTCCTGATCTCTCTCTCTCTCTCTCTCTCTCTCTCTCTCTCTCTCTCTCTCTCTCTCTCTCTCTCTCTCTCTCCTGCTCTGGTGCCATATTCACTCTGCAAATAGCCCAGTATCACAATGGGAATCAGTAACAGAAAGAAAAAAAAAAGAAATTAAGAAAAGGACCGCTGCAGTGACAGAGGCAGGCAGGGAAGTCTGTCGATGAACAAGATGGAAGAACTTTGGGCCAGTAGAGAGAAGAGTCTAAATCCCCTACATGGGGTCAGAGGACTATCAGTTAGCATAAGTCATGTGGCCATCAGGTCTCTGGAACCAGTAAGAAAAGCAGGCAGAATACTGAAATTTCCGTTCGGGCAGCAAAGGTGGGTGCCACGTAGGAGACTGGGGGTACATGGGAAGAAGCCAAAGTTAGGGGCACAGGGGAGAGGAAGTCTCTGGTGGGTACCAGCCACATGCAAGAGCAAAGCTCCATTCTGAGCCAAGAGCTCTCTGAGCTGCTTTCCCAGTCTCTGGTCTTGGACCTCACATTAATGGACCAGAAAGGATACAGCCAGGGCAGCTACCCTGAGCCCTCTGGTGCTGAGTAAGAGTCCTACCTTCACCTGTCTTTGCCATTCAAGCCACCACCTTCCATCACCTCGGGATGTCTCCACAGGGAACATCACAGGGGTTCAGAATAGCTATGTCACTTCTCAAGGTCACACCACTAGCAGAGGGGCCGGGGGTGGGGTGGGGGATAGGAGCATTAGCTAAAGGCCTACCACATCTGGATGCCCTGTGTGGAACACCTTCCCTGCATTCCTAAAGGACAAAAATATGGCTTTGAAATAAAGTTGTGCTTGAAATTGCCTGTCCATGGCCACATAAGCCTTACTCACTGGAGTTTGCTTATGGGTTTGATATGGACTTAGGGCCCAGGAGAAAAGGCAGGGAAGGGTTGGATTTTGAGGGAATAGCTAGAGAAGCGCTCAAGGGGAGAAGACAGGCATGTGTTGAAGGAGAACCTGGAGGGCAATCAACCCCAGGAAGGCAGAGCAAGCTTGTGGGCTTGATAAGAGGATGCCAAGCATTTTTTTTATGTATTAGCCACTCAACTTTTTTAAAAGTTAAAAGTAGAAGCTGGAGATTTGAGGGAGGTAGGAGAAGGAGAGGGAGCAAGAAAGTGAGTGAAGATAAATTAGATACACTGATAACAGCGTCACAAAGAAACCCATCGATTTGTACAGTTGACATATGCTAATAAAAGAAATCCCTTTCTTTTCTCGAAGGTTTTTAATCCCCTGAGGCACAAGGGATAAGAGTCAGCTGGAGGGAAGCCAGGGGAACCGCTACACTGCAGAAGTCTCTCTGGAAACTGGGGCTTCGGATCCCTGAGCCTGGCTCTCTGCACTGGACACAGGCTTGTCATCTCTGGTGTGTATGCCACTACAGGTGGATGCATATGGAGATGCAGGCTGGACCGCACTCCAAACCAGTAACACTCCTGCATGGGCGCATGTGGGAGCTTTATCGTCATTTCCTCTACAAGGTGGACAACTTGTTGACCAACGGGAAGAGGACATGGGTGCCACTAAAGTCAGACCTCATCTCCTACCTGGACTAAACCCATCCAGCTTCTCCACAGAACAATAGTTCTGCAATAAGCTTCCCGGGAAGCAAAGATGGGCATGGTCGGAATTAGTCTCAACAGTAGCCCTTTCTCACAAGTGGTTGGTCCATTTGCCCGCTCAGCCCACCTCCTTCCAAGAGAGATCATCTTTGCTGCAGCCTGATCCTTTAATGGGCCTGAAAGCTGTTGCCTTGGTCTAAAACACACCCGTGGCCCCAAGTGGGGGATAGGTGGGGAGGTCTTAATGGGGATTAGTGTCTGCCAGGCAGTGCCAGCCCAAGGTCCTAAGAGGAGATTTTAGAGGTTGGGCAATGTTTAAGGGCTTAAATGTTTGATAATGCAGCTCCGTTGTGTCTATGCATGGTGGGGCCTCGACAGCAGCGTACTGGCCGATGCTGCAAGATTTGATTTGAGTAGTTTAAAAATATCCAAGTAGTCTGTAGGCTAATGGCAGACTCATTAGGATATCAATAATCGTTCAGCATTCTGAAACCCTTTTAATGCTCTGGGACAGTGAGCAGCAGGGCAAGAGAGGGAAGGAGGTCATCGGGGAGCTTGTGGGGTCAGTTAAACAAGTGAAGACAATGAATGAACCCAGCGGCTGCCAAGGCCCGGTTTTGTTATCTGCTACTACCCACAGCCTGGCTCAGACAGGAGCCTTCTTGTAACTGATTTGGGGGTAGGGAAGTTTTAATGAGCTGTCTGCCTCCACAAACTGGCCCCTTAGAGCAGCTGAACTTGGTGCTGCCCCAAACTCACTCTGGCCAACCCATTCTTCCCAGCCTGCACCAAGCATCATCTCCTCTACCCTGGCTCACCACCTTCAGGGGAGCCGTCGCCTCCAAACAGGTGATTTCCCATCCGTCTTCCAAGTTCTAAGCTCTACCCAGGCTTCCTCCGACTCCCTAGGCCACAAGGCCCTCCTGTCCGTGGCCCTCAGAGTACACCATTTTGTGATATCAGCAAGGTCTTCTGTCACATTCAGCGAGCTTGAGACTGAGTGGTCAATCTCCCCATTCTTGCTTTGACCACAGATCCTGTGAATGCTGGGCAGAGCTCTAGGCCTTTGCCCATGTACACAAGAGCCCATCCTTAGTTCTTTAGGACTATAGGACGCAACTTTTTAAGGCACTTTCAGAAGTGCTTACTGTGTGCGAGGGCCCCAATCCTACTAAGGGGCCAATCCTGCTAGGGGTGCAATCTGTGTTCGCTGTAACCATTGCTTTACTGTCAAAAACTCAGCGAAAAGCTAATAAAGTAATGGAGAGTGGAAGTAGGAATTAGAATGTTTCCTGGCCTCTGGAGGGACCCCAAGAAAAGGCACAGACTAGGGGCCATGCTGTTTGTGTTAAGTATGACCAATCCAAGACACCTTGGAGGAAATTGGATAACCAAGCCTACCCAGGGGGTCTATACTGAAGATATCAATTTGAGAATCAAGATCAGTTGGTGTGAGCTGACACATGGGAGTGGCTGGGGTCCCCTTGGAAAGTATATAGTGAGAGAGGAGTAAGAAATTAAATGTGGAGTGTTCCCCAATAGTTTAAGACCGCCTAGGAGAAGCAAGGCTCCCCAGATTTCAAGGAAAGGCAAGACAAAACAAGGTGGCAGACACCAGGGTGGAGTCACGTGCAGACATCGGCAGAGAACAAAATGTCACCTCAATGTAAAATGGTAACAGAGGCATTGTCCAGTGCTCCCTAATGGGAGAGACTCTGTTTAGAGAGGGCTGAGAGCTTAGGGGCCACACTGGAGCCTCAGCAGAGGCTGCGGAAGGAGCGCTTTAAGAAGGTCAGCCTGGTTACCAGAGAGACAGTACCTGCATGGGGTCCGAACATGTGGATCCAGAGTAGTGTGAATTCAAAGAGCTATACCTATGCCCTCTTTGCCTGGGGCCTTCTCCATGCCTCTCCACTTAATGAATGTCATCCAAATATTTAAGGAGTACCTGTCTGAAGGAACACCAAACCAGCCCTGCAAGGCAGAATAGGGGAGATGGGGCTGACGGTGTCTAATGAAGCAGAGAGGTCTCCTAAATTGGAACTAGAGAAGCTCAATAGCTTGAGGGAAGGCTGGAACGCTGCCGAAGAACTGAGCCATGCTTGGGAGAAGGCACAGTGTACACAGAGGAAAGCCAGTGGGGGTGGGGGTGGGGGAGCAGGAAGTGCTGAACCTGGAGGGCAGCTCGCAGATTGGACAAGATTCGGGCGTCAAGCTAAGTAGTGGGCATGGAATGGAAAATCTAATGACAAGAAGAAGTTGGAAGGACAAATGGAGGAGGCTAAAGAGCAAGTGAGGATACAGCAGAGTCTGATATTAACATATCCAGGAATGCCTGGAAAGGCCTCTATTTTTTAGGAGAAACAGGCCTGGGAAATAAGGTGGAGATCTTTGGGAAGTTGTTGCTGGTCACCCTTTAGGGTTCAGCTTACACCTAGCCACTCAATATTTACCTGTATGTTCACTCAGCAAAATCTTTCTCAGCCTTCCAGTGTGAGCCATGGCAGGCAAGGGCTCCACAGGGCTTCTTCTACTTACTCCTCACCGTGGCCTCAAAATTTCCAACGGAGAAGCTAAAACCTGGGGCTGGAGAAGGGCTCAGCAGTTAAGAGCATGTGTTGATCTTTCAGAGGACCAGGGTTCGTTTTCAGCACCTACGTGGTGATTCTCAACTATCTTCATAACTGCAATTCTTCTGGTCTCTGTGAACCCCAAGTACACGCATAATGCAAATACATGCATGCAGGCAACATACACTCATACACATAAAATAAAATGCATCTGAAAAATTTTAAAGGACATGAAAGCATAGGAGATTTGAGTTCCTTGCCTAGAATTGTATAGAATTTCAGGGATGGAGAAAAGACACAGACTTAGTTTGCCTGGCTCAAGCTGTGCTTTGCTGCTATGATCTACGAACATCTTTCTAGAAAAGGCTTGACAGCCAGGACCTGAGTTCCAGCATGTCTCTGCCATTTCCTTAATGCTTTGTCTGGTCCCTCACTTCTATTTTATGAGGATGAAGGTGTTTTACATGATCCCTGTCATTCTTAAGAAACGACTCCAGAAAATCCAAGTGCCTACAGAGCTTGGTCATCTGTCCCTCTCAAGCAGGAGAAGGTGGGTGCAGCTAATTGCCTCTAAAGGTATTCCTTCAGCTCGCTCTCTCTCTCTCTCTCCCTCTCTCTCTCTCTCTCTCTCTCTCTCTCTCTCACACACACACACACACACACACACACACACACATATGCATGTATGCACACACACACAGACACAAACATCTCTGCCCAGGTCCCACTGAAAAGAAACTAATAAGGCTGACAATTTATGATTCCCCCACCTCAGATGACAGAAGGCAATTTGAAGAGTCAATAAAAGATGTGCTGTACCAAGGGTATTTTATGTCTCCTCAAACATAAAACTCCATGACCATGTGACCAAAGTACCAGAAATGAGCCATAGGCTGGGCTCATCGACAGGGAATGGAACCCCTGAGTATGGTGGTTATTGGGCATGGAAAACATTTGAGAGCCCACACAAAGCAAATAGACCCTCTAAATATGATTTCAGGAATCCCTGGGATCCCTCCTCACGTATACCCTTGAACCAGATCACCCCCATCCTACCCTGGGATGCTTAAAATCCATTTCCCATGGTCCAACTTTGCAGCCTCCCTGAGGCCTATGGCCTAGTACTCTAACTACCTACTTCTTGGTTTGATACTCAGTACAGCTACCCACTGGTTCTGTGGCTTTCAGCAAACCTCACATCTTACCACCCATCTGTTTTCTCTTCTCACAAAGCAAGGATAATGATGCCTGCATCTTGGAGGATGCTGGCACCCAGAAGCTGCTCAGGCCAGTGAGGGCCAGGGCAGAAGGCAGCCCGAGGCCACAGGCCCAGCCCACTGCCGCTACGATGAGCAAGTAAGTGTTGGAGGTGAGAAAGAGAAGTGGGGTGTTTGGGTACTGTAAAGAGAGGTTCAGCTGGAGACATGATGGTGGTGCGGAACCACTTGACGTGAGAGGGCCTGAGCTGCCACCCGAGGCCATAGTGATACCTAGGCTGAGGCCATGCCTGGGTCCGTGGCCCTACCACGACAGAGGTCTGTGTCAATGTCAGTGGCGTGTGTTACCACCAAAGGCGATGTTCATGGTCTGGACTGCCATCTGAGACCATGTTGATACCCAAGTGCTTTGCTGAGCTAGCTCTGCCCTCACTGTATACCTGGTGGCACCAGCAGTGACCTGGAAGAACTAGCCCCACCCCTCGCCAGCTGCCACACATAGGAGAGCTGGCCCCATCCCTCACTGACTGCAACACCTGCCCTTACCTGGCAGCCTGGATGCATAGGTGTGGGAGAATCTGCCCCACCCTCCTCAGCTTCAGCACTCAAGAGAGCGGTCCCTGCCCCTTGGCTGGGAGCCCTGGTGGTGGAAGCGATGGTGAGCTGCTGGCCTCGCCAACTCAGCTACCACTCAGGCCGATTCAGGTCTTTGAGCTGACCCACCCCACCTATGAGCTGCTAGAACATGTCCTTCAGAACCAAAGCCGCAAGCCAACAGCAAGATATCCAAGAGGAGTCTCAGAGAGGGCACAGTATTGATGGTGTAGCAGAAGCCAGAGGCCTCGAAGCAGGCCAATGACCCATGGCAATGATCCTTTGCCAGCAAAGCTGTTTGGACGAAAGGATACACTGTGTGTGTGAGACGCACTGCAGATTCCATGGCAGGATTTTTGTTTCATTTAATTTTTATTTTCTTTTGTGGGGAGGTTACAAGGGTGGACGGGGAATATGGAAGGACTGGGAAATGAGCGTGACTGTGTGCACGATGAAAAATTCACAAAGAATCAATTTTTAAAAATTACAGGGAAAAAAAAGAAAATGCTTAAAGCAATGAAAGTATTGAGAGAATGGAGGCATAGCTCAAAAGAACTCAAGCTCAGATGTCCATAGACAGCTGAAGGCCTTGAGATGTTTTTAGAAGTACCCATCCATCGGCCCACCTATCCATATACCCACCCTCTATCTTCCTATCTTCCTACCTATCTATCCAATCATCCACCCATCTGCCCACCCATTTAACCCACGTATCCATCTACCCATTCATCCCCATCCACTTACTCATATATCCATCCACCCAGCCACCTAGGATGTATGCTGAGCACACACTCTGGGTCCGGTACCTTGCAGGGCACAGTGGTGAGCACACTCTAAGCTCCCACGTGATAGAGTTCTCAGGCTAGTGAGTGGGAAAAGAGATCCACACATCGCTGGGCGGTCAGTACTATGCAGAAAGACAAAGCAGGGTCAGTTGCATGATGAGGGTACCGTGGTTACAAGACACTCACATACCAATGATGAGGACCTGGGTACACACAAGAAACAGGCAATAAAATGTGTATGGTGATCTGTGTCCAGTTCCTGCTATAGCACATTACCACAAGCTTAGTGTGTGCATCAACACGAGTTTATTTCTGGAAGCCAGAAATCCCAAATAAGTCAAACGAAACTAAAATCAAAGTGTTAGAGGTGTTGAGCCCAGCAGAAGACACTCCCAGCTTCAAAAGGCTGCCAAGACTTCCCAGTTCCTAGGTGAAGGTCCTCAGCTCCCATTCTCCATCATTTGCACTGCATTAGCTGACTCTGGCCCTTCAGCCATCTTAAATGTCCCATGATTCCACTGTAACCATGCCAGACATCCCAGGGTTGTATCTCACCCCAAGATCCTAGCTAAATACAGCTGCTAAGTCTCTTCTAACATACAAGCTAACATACTCACAGGTTTACAGATTCTGAGAAATAAGACATGAACACCGTTTGACTGATCTTTTTCTTTCTTTCTTTTTTTTTTTTTTAGATGGGGTCTCACATAGCTTAGACTGACTTCAAAACTGCTAGGTGGTCAAGGCTGAGATTACAGGCATGTAACGAGAACATTTTTGAGACATTCTTCTGTCTGCCACAATGGTGCCTTATACCTCACGTGTGGATGAACAGAGCTGTCAAAGGCGTCAGATTCTAGATTCTTGGGCATTTCAATCTTGGAAGCAAAACTGTAGATGCCTCTCCTTGTCCAGGGAGTGCCATTCCTTTCCTGACTTCAGGTCTCCGCTTGGCTATGGGGCAGGAAAGGTCCCCTGTGTGGACCTGCCAATCTTTCCCTCCCCTTGTCATCAGGGCATCACCAGCACAGCCCACTCCTCCTCCCCTCCCCTCAGCCTCAAGGGCTCATGGGATTAGAGCTCCCTTGGGCTGTCTGGTCCCTAGCTCGGACCTATGGGAAAGTCCCCTTTCATGGCCTATAGGTCACACTGGCCCTGGCTTGGGCCCCTGCCTTGCTGCTCCTCCCCTCAGCTGGCTGAGCCGCATTTTTTTCACTTCTCACCCATGCCTCGCTTTCTCTGTTCATAGTTATCTCTCTCATCCATAAAGGTGTGCCGTGATAAGACTGGGGGAGCAGAACTCAAGCCCAAGAACCTCCCTTCACAGGTGGGAGAGCAGGTGAGTCAGAGAGACTACCAGAACTTAACCAAAGCATGCTCGGCTAGATAGGGGCTGTAGGTGTTGTAAGACAAGAAAGCATCTAGGGTAAATCCAGCATGCTGAATGCAGACCCTCAGCCATTGTCCCTGCTGGCCACACGGCCTGACCCAGCGGGACATTTCCTGTACTTCCTTTAACCCATCTATGTAAGTAGACACTTGGTGGGGGGGGCAGGTCGGCTGCAGAGAGCCTGGAACAAGGCAAGTAGGTACCCATACAACCTCAGCACCTGTCTGCCCAGAGCCTGCAAGGTCTGGAACAATGGAAACCATGAGGTAGAGAGTCAGTAGGCAAGGAGCCAGTGCCCTTCCTTGGCTCTCCCTGTCTAAATCTAACACACCATCCTCTGCATTGATTTTGTAATCACTGATACCCTGCTCCTTCTCATCCTACCTACATAAGCTGGGGCCAGGAGACTTGGGTGGCTGCTCCATCAGGCATTGGGCACAGACATTAGCAAGCCTGTGGCTCCCTGGGGACGGCTAATGCACCTGTTCTTTCTGGAAGCCGGCTACCCTGCTTTCTGACTTCACCTACTCACCTTGGTGCTCTTTGCCAGAGAATGGACTCCCTGAAATATTGGCTATTTCAGCTCTCTTGCTTCCCATCTCACAAAGGCTAGGACCTCCCTACATCCATCTGGCTGCCCTACCTGTGTTACCCACAGTGGACCAGAATCGGCAGTGTGCTGGTAACTTCAGCAGTCAGCAATCTGGTAACGAAAACCTTGATTCCGTGTTTGCCAACTACAGTGGTGTAAATGCTTTCTCTCTAGGTGCCTTCATGTTCCCAATGGAGAGAGGATATGTGTAAGAACAGCTGTAAGACAGGAGCCACCAGGACGGTGCCAGACTGCACGCCCACAGTGTGTCTCCACCCCCTGGAACTGTTCCCTCTACCTCCGTAGCACCCCTATGTGGAAGAGGCCTCTCCCAAGCCAGGGTGGGATGTGAAGGCATGGCTTTTGGACAAATCGATCTGGGGAGAAGATGCCAGCTCTTCCATCAAGTAAGGTAGATGGATTAGCACAAGGCAGCTGACTTTGTCAGTCTCTGGTAAGGAAAACAAGACTAACAACCCTTTCATCAGAGATTTACAAGGATTATCTACTAGCAGCAGAGCATGAGACCCTAGTGGCAAGCATGTAAAACCTGAGAATTCCCCAAGTATTTGCTAAGAGGGACACAACATACACATTCTCCATGGCATATTGGAGCCTTGTATGCCTCTTGGGAATTGGACAGAGCTGTGTTGCTTATCTTACTGGTTTCTATGTCCAATATCAATACAGAAAGATCAACCCTATCTATGACGTGATTCTACATTCTGTGACTTCAAAGCACTAAGATCTCCTGTCCCCAATAATGCACTGTTTGCCTCTGCTGGATGACACCTGGAATTCCACCATGTTCTGACTCTGTTTCATGGGCCAACAGCTCAGAGTAGGAGGACTGAGTTCGCCTGGTGACATCCAAAGAGGACCCAGAGAATGGGGACGACATCCAGAGAAAGGTGAGGCTAGAGAAGGCAGAGCCTCTAGACAGTGTAGTGGTGCCCCAGTTTTGCTCAGACAGCCCCAGCCCAGGGGGAAGGGAGTGGCGATAGCTTTTGGTGCCTTCGTTATTTTGGGGAGTACTCTGTCTGGAGCAGAAGAAAGCAAAGTCTTAGGAGAGGGTACCATGTGCTGCTGGGAGCCAGTCTAGGCAGCTCAGGCTGTGCAGAGCTGAGGTCCAGAGCTGTAGAGGGCTAAGGATACTAAGGGCTTGTTCGTGTGCCTATGGCTGCACTAGCCCTTCCAGATCTTTCCTAAGAGCATCAGTGGAGAGGCAGGAGAGGGGAGTGACTGCAGTGACTGTCACCTGTCGGCTTGATTTGATACAGAACTCTTCCCCCCTCAGCACTGGGCCAGACAGAGCTGGGGAAGGAATAAGGACGGATGCCATGGGAAAAATACAAAAGAGAGATGGAAGGAGCCCAGAATGAGGAAGGGGATGACACAGAGAAGGAGGAAAGAGAATATGAAGACTGGGAGAAGAGAAAGTGTGGGGGCTGAAGAAAAGGGAGAATAACAGAAAAAAAACAACAGAACAAAGAGAGGAAATGGGGGTGGGGGGAGAAGAACCAGAAGGGGAGGAGTGAAGGAGGGCAGGAGGAGGAGCTTGTGAGGCAGCTAGGCAGGGAGGAGCGGATGCTAGGGAGGAACAGCTAGCCCTCGTGCCTGCCTGCCCACCCAGGAGGGAATCGGGAGGATGGGAAGAGAGACCTTGAGAGTCTTACATCTTGATCAAGGCATGACTGATAGCATTCTGGCCGCCCATCTTTCAGGCCCCTTGTTTGATGACAAAGCTCATCCCCCCATCCTCCATCCATTACTGACTTTCCCTCCCTGAGGCAAGAGCATCAATAATGCTCCCTCTTCTCTCTGATGCTGAGCTGAGCCACGGCAGGCCATCCTGCACTGGTGGACATCCCAAACACCATTACTGGGCTCCCATCCTTCACCCCACCTGCTGGGTGGCTGACCGCCCTCCCAGTGAAGTGAGCTGTGCTCTGTGGCGGCTCCACCCTGCAGCAGCTCTACCAAGGCTGGCCCTGCAGGCCTGCAGACAGTCAGGGTCTCTGCAGATGATCTCTGACAACCCGGTGCCAGGCCTTGGATTTTAAAAATGATTGTTTAGTTTTGTTTTGCTTTAATTAAGAGAGAGCCCAAACTTCCCCCATTCTGGTTGGCGCTTCCAAGAGACCTAACAGTTTGAATTTGAATATAAACATCTTCAAACATCTGTTGCCATAATTTGGTTGGATTAACTGTCTAGTTTGCTGGGCCATCTGCTGTTCTCCCCAAACCCTACCATTACTTCTTCCCCTGGCCACACCTGGGGTTCGCCCTGGCTGTTCTTTGTAGGCAGAAAAAGTGAGCTAAGAGATAATCCCTAGTCAAAGTCATGGGTCATCTTCCAGAGAACCAGACCATGCATGATCCAGGAATTCCAGACATCAACAAAAGCTCTAAAGAGAGACGAGGATGTGTGGACATCTGCTAGGTCACCCCTTTGACCTGCAGGTTCTTAAGGAAATGTTTCCTCTTCAATTAATGGAGCCTTCCTCTCCCAGAACAGGGTTGCCTTGCAAGAATGCAGGGATGATGCCTATAGTTCCAGATGCATTCTTGTATATGCGGCATCCCTAGAGTTGTGCCGGAGAACACATGAGCCACTGCATGAGACAGTTTATTTTCAGGCCCTGCAGGACCATCTGCCCTTTGCAGATACCTGGATTATAGGACAAGGGCTTAAGACAGGAAGGGCCAGGAAAATCCAGACTTCTCTTGTCCTCCTTGTTCAGCCGATATAAAAGAATCTCCACCCAAGAGATCCCAAGATCACCCAAGAGAGAGCATCCTCCATCCTGCCCAGACATACCTTATGGCATACCCATCCTGCCATCATCTAAACTCAGGCTCTTGGGATCCTGCATGCCTTTGGTGTGAAGACTGCCTCCCAAACATGACTTCATGGATCTGCAGGGGGTGCCCCAGTCACCTGTTGTTCAAACAGGACTCCCACGCTTGAAATGAGGAGTCATGGGGTCTACTTCTGGACAGCATGAGGACTTAGGACATGTGATCCCAGGGATCAGCGAGTCCCCAGCCAGAACCCATTCTCAGGCCACATGACAGCAAGGTAAGACATAAAACACACAGAATGAAGCAAATGCTACAGCTCCACATTGCCCCCATCCATCCCCATCTGTCCCTTCATATAGCTCCGCCTCCTTGCTGTCCCCTAGGCAGTGCCTGTCCTTTGGTGTGTGCCATTTTTCATTCTGTGTAGCTCATTCTATCTCATGCTCATCTTCGAACATCAGGATGAGGGGACCCCTCTTCCACAGAGCCCCCAAGAAATTATCCTCCTGCCTCACACTCCATGACATTTGTTGCCATCTACTTTCTTGATCCCTTAACTACCTGATTTCACCTGCACAAACATGGCCACACATTGTTTGTGGTTATGCACAGTTGAGAGAATAAATGATTGACTGAATGAGCAAATCTACCCAGTCAATCTGACATCGGCATTATAGCTAAGGTCCTAGCAACTGTGTAAAACCCTTGTGCATATTCAACACGCAGACAAAAGGCTTACAACCCTTTAACATCTGTAACTGATTTGAGGGTCCAGAAGAGCTGGCGGGTGCTGCTGGAAAAGCTTTCATTTCTCTGGTGGCTGCGAACAAAGTCGCCAGCTAATAGAAACCTGTTTCTAATTGCTTGACATAGAATAGATACACCTCCAGCCAGCTGAGACCGCCGACTCGCATTCACGGCCCGGCTTCCTGGCTTACACCTAAGCCTTTCAGGTTTTATTGGAGGCTTGCTCATTTCATTTCCTTTTATGTGAGGAATAAAATGGTCCCTGGGTGCTGGGAGGGACATTCACAGTCACTTTTACTCATCAGAGGGTGGCTGCAGAGAATGCCAACCCCAGCATCAGGTGTGCAGGTTCAGATCAGCAAGGGGAGAGAAGGCAGGGGTCGCTTTCCTCCATGTCATCCAGAAACACTAGATGGGATAGAGCCCTTGCCGCCTACACTGGCCACACAGGTAGCCCAGAGCATAGCATCCTCCAGCCTATCCAAGCTGTGTCCAGTACCACAGCAGAGTGGACAACCAACAAATGTAGTCACAAACCAGCATGCTCCAGTGGAGTCCACTGGCCCTGGAGTCCTATCACCACCATCGCCACACTGCTCTGCTACCAGAATGCCACCTGGACTGGAGCCACCAGCAGTGGCTAGGAAGCCACAGCTCTACTCAAGCAAGGGCCTGTGATGGGCCTCAGCCTTTGAGGGGCCTGAGAGTGACAGGTATCTCCTCCAGCTGGGGCAGCAGGAAGGGGTGGGGCTCCTTATCTGTCAGCTGTAAACTTCCATCCCTGCTGGATTAAGCCAGGCTTGGCTTGAGACAGCCAGGCCCAGATTTTGTCTCCTAACCCGTACCCCAAGCCCTACCCTGAGCCAACTTCCTGCCGTGGGCTAATTGTTCTTTCCAAAGCTTAAAGTGGAGAATTGCTTCTGATGGGAAACTTCATCCGTATCCAAGCCTGAGACACGACCATCCAAACAAGGTAGCTCTTAGGAAATGGCTGTCAGAGCAGGCCAGGCGCCCATCACCTCCCACCCCTAGGACAAGGTCTTGTAAGTTTCATCCTGCTGGCAGTAGTGACGTCATTTAATCATAACACCACAGATGTGAGTCTTTACGCATCATATCCGTGTTCAGCTCCCATGGCCCCAGAAGTCCACAGTTGACTTCCTGTGACACAGCTAAATGGCCTAGAGTTGATCTGCATCTCCGAAGCCAGCCCTCCATATGATTCTGCGCCAGCCCTCCAATCACCTTGTTGGCAGGAAGACTGTAGATGCTCTCTAGGCCTTTCTGCTCTACACTGACATTTGTAGAAGCTAAAAAACCTGGACTGTGCGGATGGCACTCACTGTATAACAGGGTCAGTTTTCCATAGAGGGCACGTGAAAAACTGAGTGTACCTACAAGAAACTCCCAAAATAAAAGCTTCAACAGAGCACTTTGCTAGAGGACAAAGTAGAATGGAACCTTGATCAAGGTCAGTGTCACTCTCTATCCAGAGCAGAAGCATTTCTCCCCCTTGCTGTGGGTAGAGATTTCAGAAGCAACATTACCCCATCATCTACCTGTTTAACATCACTGACTCCATTATCTACCTGCTTAACATCATTGACTTCATCATCTACCTGCTTAACATCATTGACTCCATCATCTACCTGCTTAACATCATTGACTCCATCATCTACCTGCTTAGCATTGAACCCATCATCTACCTACTTAACATCATTGACCCCATCATCTACCTGTTTAACATCATTGACCCCATCATCTACCTGTTTAACATCATTGGCTCCATCATTTACTTGCTTAGCATTGACCCCATCATCTACCTGCTTAACATCATTGACACCATCATCTACGTGCTTAACATCATTGACTCCATCATCCACCTGCTTAAAGTCATTGACCCCACTGTCTACCTGCTTAACATTGACCCCATCATCTACCTCCTTAACACCGACCCCATCATCTACCCACTTAAAATTGACCCCACTGTCTACCTGCTTAGCATCACTGACTCTGTTATCTACCTGCTTAAAATGCCCCGCTGGTAGGCTGCGAGTATGGCACAGAGAGAACACTTGCCTAGACTAAACCTAGACTAAACTCTGGGTTTAGTCCCTCTCACAAGAAAAGAAGAAAAAAACAAAAGCACCCTGACTGGTTGCCTAGGGTGGGGGTATGGGACGTCACTCCTGCTTGGACCCACCCTGGTGCCTGCCTGTTCTTTGATGACACCTCCTTCACTTTGAAATTGAAGTTCTGATACCTATTCCATTTAGCAGCAGAGAAGGACAGGCCTTCGCTCCTTCCTGCTTAACCTACTGACTTCTTCATCTCCATCACCCTGTAATGTGACCATCATTACTCCTTTGATTTCCAGGGTAAGATCTGCCCTCCAGAGGCTAGCGAGCTGCAGGAAGAAAAGTCTCTGTCTCCCGTCACACTAGTGTCTGATACAAGGCAAGGATTCAAAGTCTGCTCATTATGTAAGTGACCCCAAGAATGCTTCACTGAAGTCAAAGTTCAGAACTGGGACTGGCAAACCTGGCAGGAGGGGGATGTGTGCTGTACATTAGAAAAGGCTCCATCTTCCCCAGTCTATGGGCTATGCACATTCTAGCCCCTCCCCTTTGACGAATTCATAACACACCCTGATCCCACCGAGCTCAGAATATCAAACAAGCCCATTTGTCATGGAAAGCGGTGGTCTCTGTCTGGTGGGCATATCACAGGACCCCAGGGGCAGAGGCAGATGACAGCCTCGGGCTGCTACCACACATCTGGACCTAATTACCCAGGAGCATTAGCACCCCACGTGGGTATGCTTCAGGTAGGAGGAGGATGTTAGGGCCCAGGGGGAGATCATCTGTCGCAGGTTCCCCCGATGCAGCTGGGTTATTTGTCTCGGCCTCCACCTGCCTGGTGTCAAGGATGAAACTGCCTTGGTCCAGAAATGTAAGTACTTAGCCAAAGAGTGGTCAGAGGACAGAGAATGTCTAGTATTGTGCTGGGGATGGATGAGCATGGGGATCCTAACTTCTATATAATTTTTATTAGTGTATACCCATTGTAGTTAATGGGTTTTATAAAGGCATTTTTATGTACGCTATCATCGTTTGTACTGTTTGTACATTTGGGTGTTTTTGAGACATCACGCTGTGTATCCCAGGTTGACCTGGGGACTCAGGATTCTCCTGTCTCTGCCTACCAAGCGCTGGGGTAACAGATGGGCAACCATACCTGGATTTCAACTAGCTTCCTTTCTTTTCTGCATGTGCATGTTCATTTGTGTGAGGGTGCCTGTGCACATGTACATGTATGTGTGGTAGGCAGTGGGCAACATTGGGCATCATCCTCCTGGTGTGGTCCACCTGTTGTGTTTGAAGGTTATTTTTCTTTGATGTGTTCCAGTGTTTGCCTGCATATGTGTGTGTATTACCTATATACACAGTGCCCAAGGAGGCCAGAAGAGGGCATCAGATCACCTAGAACTGGAGTTGCAGAAAGTTGTAAGTAGACACGTGGGTTCTGGGAACCAAAACCTGGATCCTCCGCAAGAATAGAAAGTGCTTTTAACTGTAAAACCGTCTCTCCAAGCTCCAACTGACCATTTTTGTTGTTGATTCAGAGCCTCTCACTAACTGGAAACTTACCAAGTAGGCTAGACCTGCCTTCCTCTGCTTGCCCTCCACTGGGATTACAAAATTTTGTCACAATGCCTGTCACTTTTCACATAGGTTAGGGAGACCATGCTCAGATTCTTAGGCTTGCAAGCAAGCACATTACTGGCTGAGCTAGCTTTCTTAACCTGCATCTGGTTCTAACAGGCTTTTACCTGCTTTCTTACTGCATCCAGATGCCTCTCTTTGACCTTCAGCAGGGACCCTCAGAGGTCCTGTGGGACTATCATCCACTCCTCTCCACTGTCTTCTGTAGATTGAGAGGGACTCTACACCACCCAAGGAAGCACAGGCCTTAACCTTCACTAACTCCCACTAGAATGAAATAAATTACATTTATGCCCTGGCAATGCTGAAGCCTGCATGGGCAGCCTGTATATGGATGGTGCTTCTGTTGAACTTGTCCATATTGGGTTTCACGGTCTAAGTTGATGTGGACGACTGACCATGTTTCTTCCTCAAGAGGGCACCAGATCTCATTACAGATGGTTGTGAGCCACCATGTGGTGGCTGGGAATTGAACTCATGACCTCTGGAAGAGCAGGCAGTGCTCTTAACCTCTGAGCTAGAATCTCCTTCAAATCCTGGGGGCACTGTTGTCTCCTCGCTTGTCTTCTGTGTCTTTGTCACTTAACATCTTTCCATCTTCCCAGTACCACTGCAGTAGACATTCCAAGGGAGCAGACATAGACATTTTGTCGGAAAAAAGAAAATGTTTCATTAAACAAAGTCTAAAACTTGCATCCTGCTAACATCTTTCCCTCTAACATCCACACTGGCAACAATTACCCTCATCAAATCTATCTCACTATAACTTGGCTCTGAATGGTCACTTCACCTGTCAGTATCAGTAAGCGGGGTCCCTGTGACCTCTCCTCCTTAAACTCTGACCCTACCTACCAAATCTTGAGCTTTAAAACCATGAAGCATGATAGCCACATCCTTAGCTTCTTAAGCTCTCAAAGGGCAAAGGCTCTGTGACACCTTGCCTCATATTCCCAACCTCCTGAACTGTCATCAAGAAGTCTGTCCTCAAAGATCTAGTCTGTGGTATTTTGTCACAGCGTGCTTTCGGACCCTGTCCCAGTGCCAAGCTCTTCCTAACATGTTTCCTGGAGTGTATCTCTCTTGACTTTAATCATCACTGATCTGCTGCTTCAGGCAAAGCACAGGGCCAAGGCCTGAAAAGGCAGGTACCTGAGGTCAGCGTCAGACAACATCCTCATGAGGAACTCAGGCCGGCCTGGAGGACACGTGTAAAAATGGATCTGATACACAGCAACCAGCAGCCAGGCCCTAAGAAGGATGCAAGGTTGACTAGGAGAATTCAGAGGACAGGGAAGTCTTTTTGAGGGGAGGGAGGCCCTGGGAAAGACAGGGCAAGGCCTGACAGGGGGAAACCGAGAGTGCTGAGCGAAACTGACTGAGTGGGAGCCTGGGGAAACACACTAGGAGTGTCCAAAGCCACCGCAGGCAGACACAGCAAGCAGCCGGACTGTGCCTGGATCCTGGCGCTCTCACATGACAGGCTAATGATTAGGACTCAGCGCTATAAGCTGAGTAAGAAGGAGGCAATGAAAAACTTGGTTTGGGTTGACACTAAATAGGATGCTTGAAGTATTGACCAAACTGGGGCTTGGTACTAAAAGAGCCAATAAGAATCACCACACTTGTTCATCAGAAACAGACTCCACTTTACCTGAGGGCAACCCCCAAATGTTTGTTTCCAGGCCAGTATTGCCAGAGTCTGAGGAAGCAAGCTAGGCAGAGGTGGGGAGAGGCGAGGGGACAGGGCCCAATTCCATCCATCGAGGACTGTTCTGAAGGTCAGTCAAAGAGAGGAGAAATAGATTGCATTACCTTGGAAATGGTTCCAGAGACAAAGATGCACCTATTCCATCTTTGCTGTCCGGTACATGGCTCCAGGGGAGAGCTCGGTGGGCTTAGGAGAATATTTTCCTTCTGAGTGCCAGGACAAACCCTGGGCAGCCCAGGGACCATGTCATTTGGCTCCACACAAATTCAGCACTGGTGTTTAACATTTTTTTCTTTTTTTTTTTAAAAAAATCCTCCCTGTTATTTAAATGGTTTTAAACATGAAACTAGGCCAGGAAGAGGAGGTAGCATTGTTTTAATAATTAGCAATTATGATCGCTGCAATATTAATTGCATATTTCCATAGCAAACACTTCCCCAGAGGGCCAAGGGTGGTTAGAGACTGACAGAGCCTAAAACTGGAATTCCTGAGAACAGAAAAAGGAGAGAAAAGCAACTTCTTCCATTTAAGCAAATTACCACGGGGACTGCAGGCCCCTCTAATTAGCCCGGCTCACCGCGGTAGAGAGGCGCTGCTGCGCAGGCGCGCTCAGCGTGCGGGCCTGCTGAACAGTCTTTCTGTCCCACCTCTTCCATCTTGTCGTTTGGACAAGGGAGTAGCTTCTTCCCAAGGATGGTTGAGCTGAGCAGGGAGCCTGCCCCCTACCACTCTGCTCCCCTGGCCCCCAGACTGGGGCCCAGAGTTCACTCCTAGGTTCATTTGTGCGGATAGTGGCCATCACGGGAGAAGGGCAAAATGGGACAGGACCTTAGGCAATTCAGTATGGCAACACTCATGGGAGGACGGGGCAGGAGAGGCCACCAAATCTGTCTTCCAAATTCTGTGACACACATTTCGGGGTTCAGGCCGAGATGAGGCATCCAAAAAGCAGGAGAGGAATAGAGAGGAAGGGAGGAATGGAGAGAAGAAAGGGAGAAGGAAAGAGAGAGAAAGGGACGGAGAGAGAGACGGAAGGAGGGAGGATGATGGCAAATGGAGGAAGAAAAAGCACTGAGAAGACGGTGGTGACGTTGAAAGCAACAACCCCTCCGCCTTCCTGGATATGAATTCCCCTGAGATTGCTCAGCGCTCACCAAAGAAGGACCTCAAAAGCACTGGGATTCCTACTGCACCCCACCTTCCAGCCTGGTAGTGCAACCCACACCAGCATCCACCCTAGTGGCTGAAGAAGCAGGAAGGAAGGACGGTGGCAGAACCCGCCAATCTTTCCCCTAGTCGCTCCCTGCCAGGGGAGCACAGAACCCTGTGCTGGCAGATTCTACACAGTCACATAGGGTGATGTAGGGTGTCACCTCCACACTAGAGGAAGAAGGCATTACCAAACCCCTGTCCCAAGGGAAGACGGAAGCAGCCTGTCCTAGGTCACACACTTAGAAAGTTACTGAGGATCTTTCCGACATGTGACACCATTTCTCCCATGTCAGTCTTGCCAGCCTGAGTCCAGCTGAGCAAACCTGCCAACAGAAGCAAGGCTTCCGGGCTGTCTAGCCCAGCCTCTTCGGCCTGATCCTATCTCTCAGAATTTGGGGGAGACTCATCAACACTAATCCTAGCTTTGCCCAGAGCACATGATCTCTGTTTCCAGGGACTTGCGAAGCAAAACTCCAAACTCCTAAGTAGAAAATTGCAGGGAAATCATTCTCATTGTAAGAGGCCTCTCCCTCAGGTGCCTTTCAACGGGTGCTCCCTTGCGCAGGGAAGCAGTTGTTAACAGATCATCCACTCCTGGGTGGAAAAACTGGGAGCCTTGACTGACAAACGCACAAACAAGATGTCTCTGGCTGTTGAGCAGTGAACATAAAGGAATGGCTGCCCAGGGAACCTGGTTGGCTGAGCACACACAGAGCCGCTCGCTGCAAGAGCACCAACACTTCCACAACATTCCAGCCTGCAATGGAGGCCAGGGCGGTAGGATGCCGTGAGAAGAGAAGAGTATGGCAGAGAAGGCCCCGGCCACACGGTTCCCCCAACTTTGGCAGGAGGTCTTGGTGCTAGCCTGAGATCACGTGTCCTATTTGTGGACCGGTGGAACTCCCCCGTGCTAGCTCTGAAGCTACCTCGCTACCTCCTGATGTGCTGTTGGCAAGGGCAGGATTCCCACCCGGGGTAGCCAGACACATGACACCAGGCACTAAACAGATGAGACCGGCAGAAGTTGATAGGTTGCAAGTCCCAGGGGAGGAGGATGCTGCATAACACACGGGGATACATGGGGCCCTAGGAGGCAGACTTTATCATGGGATGAGAGTGAGTGATGAGTGATTCCCATAGGAGAGCGGGATTGTCTTCTCTGGACAATCCTGCAGCTGGCACCAAGCTCAAACCCAGGCACTGGGGCACTACCTGAACAAGGAGGGCTGCTTCACTAGGTGGCTGGTCCATGTAGAAGAGGAGAAGGGAGCATGCTGTGAGACATGAGGGAATCTCCATGTGTCAGGGGCAGCCTACGGCGTCAGATCTTAATTTTAGTAGTCATACTACAGAAAGGACTAGCTTCTTCCAGGACCCTGGGGAGCCACCATCACTAACATGGCCATAGGATTCAAAGGGACAGACCCACTCAACACCCAGGCCAAGTCAGGAGACCCTGTTTCTAAAAAAGTCTTTAGCTCCATGCTGGAGAGGCTTCTCCCAGTCCAGACTGGACAGTGGGTTCTGTAGCCCCAGCCTGGAGAGTACCCTGCCCACCCTCTCTCCCTCCTCCTAAGGGACCTGGCCAGCTTTGCTCACTGCGTGCGCCTGTGTACAAACAATACCCGGCAGATTTCAGACCTTACTTATCCCTGGGGATCCATCTCAAAGCCGCCTTGGAAACTCCTAAGTAGGATGTAATGCGTGGATTTCAGCCTCGCTGATAGGCTGCAGCGTTGTTATTCCCCAAGCCTTAGCATGCAGGAGGAAACAACCCAGAAGACAAGCGGTTAAGCAAACAGTAGTGTGGGGTGGGAAGGGAAAGCGGGAGGAAGGGTGGGCTGGGCTGGATGGGGAAGGCTTCACACACGCACACACACACACACACACACACACACACACACACACACACACACACACACTGCTACGTCTGTTTCTTCCAAGAACTGACTGAATAATTTCTGTCAAACCCTTCACCCTGACTCACCCCAAAAGAAGCTCCATTTCCCTGCTCTCAGCAGCCTCACTTAACCTTGTTATGGAAGAGTCCAGAGAAAACAGGCCACTGGGCTTCCCTGGGGAGGGACGGGGGGAGTGCCAGGATGCTATGGAAACCATGCTCTTGACATATGTTTCAGGATGTTTAATGTTCTAGGAAAAGGGCATCAGGCCTGACTCCATGAGGACCTCGCTACAAAGGTAAGCAGAGCAGACAGGACTCACGTAAAATGCCAAGCTGGAGGAAGGACTGTATTTCATGACAATTACACGCTAAGCAGGCCTGCCTGCTACTTTTCCTGCAGAAAGGCCCCTTACTATAGTAGGGGTGCTTGGATAGTTATGGCATCTGGTGTAGTTACTTAGGAACTCTGGGGCAAGAGTCAGAAAAGTGGAGGTGATGGTATTCTGTGAGCATTCTCAAGGTACAGCCAGTGGCATCTCAAAGAGACTACACACCATCATACACGTCCCTCTGAGTCGAAAGGCTGGGGGGCACTGCTGCTAAACCCTGAGGCGGAAGCAGGACCTGAAAACATGGGTGCTGCCTGGAGGCAGAAGCCCTGAGCCGCTCAGAGTTGCCCAAAAGCCCACTATGCTGGCTGGGTTCTTGTCAACTTGACACAAAGTCACCTTGGAAAAAAGACCTTCAATTGAGGAATTTCCTCTACCACGTGACCTGTAGACAAGTCTATAGGGCATTTTGTTGATTAATGAGGAATGGGGGAACCAACCCACTGAGGGTAGAACCACCCCAGGGCTGGTGGCCCTGCGTTCAATAAGAAGGTGGGCTGAGCAAGCCATGGGGAGCAAGCCGGTAAACAGCACCCCTCCAGAGTCTCTGCATCAGCTCCTGCCTCTAGGTTCCTGCCCTGTTTGAGTTCCTGCCCTGTTTCCGTCAGTGATGAACAGCGATGTGAAAGTGTTAACCAGGGGAAAGGATGTGGTTTAGCAGGCTTTCGGCTGGCCCTTGACCCGCCGTACCCTTCTCCAGAACCTAACTTCTTGTCCCTGGTCATTGACAACTCTGACAATTCAGTGCTGAGGTGATAGGAGTGATTGAGAGTGGCCACAGAAATCCCTCCAGTCTTCATTACGGTCCTCGTGTTTGTCAAACTGAGCATCAGTTGGGGTTTACTAAACTAAATTGAGAGAGTAAGGGGCCGCCTAAGGAATTGCTTTTCTGAATGAGCAATTTAGTACACACATGGGACAGATTGCTGGGCCTGTAGCTCTCTGGTCCTAAAGGCTTGTCCGGTTTCTTACAACCCTCAACCTCGGCTCCCATGCACAGCTCCCAACAGCACTATCCTGCCCAGCCTCCTTCCAATCCCCCACCACTTCTCACCATGGCTTAGCACACAGTGGGGCTTCACACCACAGCTGTGTGCTAGTCCACAATATCACCAATGAGTGGGGCAGTTGTCATAACAAAAATAGAGCCCTGGGTGTACCAGGGCCATAAAGGTCACCCAAGGGCAAGTTCACATTAGGATGGAGATGCTTCCAAAGTTAAGAAAGACCAAGACTGTATTAGGCTTTCAGGAGTTCAGAACTAAGACCAGGCAGGAAATCACAGTGTTAAGCATGCACATACACTGACCTGCAGAATAGAAATTCATAGGCCTGGAAAGGACCGTGGCTGAAGACCGGTAGTACTCATTTTATTTTTGCCAAATGCCAGTCCCACTGTTAAAATGGTGAAGACATTACGTGCCTTGAGGGGAAAGAGTGTAGGCAACAGTCTCCTGTTGCTTGGGGAATAAGAAGTTAAATAAGTAAGAAAATAGAGAAGGACAAGTGTGGGGTGCTTCTGGCAGAAATGTCAGAGCTGAGAAGTAACATTTTAGATTATTCTGGGTAAACCTCCAATTTTACAAATGAGGGCATTGACCTCTAGGAAACCACTTAATTCCTTCAAGGTGAAGCAAGCCCATAATTCAGACCAAGGCCTCCTATTCTAGTGTCTGCCCATTCCTTGTTGGCCCTGCTGTGGACCAGAGCCCAACAGCCTGCTCCTATGTGACACTGTCTCCTCAAGAAGAACGTTAGCCCTGGGTGAGCAGGCACTGGGTCAGTGTGTCACTCTGTACCAAGAACACTGCCTGATGCCTCCTAGGCAGAGTAGAGAGAGGAGCAGAACAGGCAGGATGGACAGAATAGTGTGAGCAAATACAACTGAACTAACTCATGAGCTAGCATGGGATGGAATGCTGTAAAAGGAACTGGAATGGGAATGTAACCTAACAGAGATGGGTGTGGGCATAAAGGACCCCAGGCTCCCCTCTCTCTCATTCCCCCTGTACAGTACACCATCTCTTTCTTGGCTTTCCATACTCATCCAATTAGTCTTTCACCCCAAGCTAGGACAGGAAATGCTGTACAGGTTGGATGACAGTATAGGGGTATTTTATTTATGTTTTAATAAATAAAGCTTGCCTGAAGATCAGAGGGTAAAACTAAGCCACTAGAGGCCAGGCAGTAGTGTCATACAACTTTAATCCCAGGATTTAGGAGACAGAGGCAGATGGATCTCTGTGAGTTCAAAGCCACCCTGGGATACATAAGATCAATGCAGAAACAGATCCAGATGATGGTGGCTTATACCTTTAATCCCAGTACTAGGGAGTCACACACCTTTAATCCCAGCACTAAAGGGAAATATAAACCAGGAGGAGACAGAAGCTCAGGGCTCAGTCTGCAGTCGTCCAGCCTTGGCAGAGGTAAGACATCTCTAGTGGCTTGGCTGTTTTGCTTTTCTGATCTTCAGCTTGAACCTCAATCTGTCTCTGGTTGTTTATTACTTGTGCTACAGTGACAGGGCAGGACTAGTTCTTCATTTGGAGAATGGGGGATGAAACATTCAGATTCACAACTGTGGAAAGGGACGAACAACTGATATAATGGTGAGCTTCGTGTGTTAGCTTGGCTGAGCCATAGGATGCTCAAACAACAGGACACCTGCAAGTTCCATGAGCTGTGCCCTGACCTCAGAAATCTAGAGAAGCCACCATTGCTGGGTTTTGTGGGGTTTTTTGTTGTTTGTTTGTTTTGTTGTTGTTGTTTTTATCTTGAGGTGGGTCCACACTGGCCCTAAGTCTCTGCTTTGTTTACCCTCCCCTGATGTACCCCTCAGCCACCCCCAGCTCTATACCTGGCACTGAGTCCCACCACAGACACATCACTCCCTTCCCTTGAAGCCCTGGGATCTTCAGGCAGAGTGACACACATCTGTAATCCCAGCACTGGGGTAGCAGAGACAGGAGGATCAGAATGCACTGTGAGTGTTAGGGAAGTCTGGACTACAAAGGAACCTGTCCCAACCAACCAACAAACAAGCCAAACATCCATAAACTGCCACCATTGTGTGCTCGCTGATGCCATGATCTGTCACCATTGTGTGCACACTGATCCCATGATCTGTCACCATTGTGTGCACACTGATCCCATGATCTGTCACCAGTGTGTGTTCACTGATCCCATGATCTGTCACCAGTGTGTGCTCACTGATCCCATGATCTGTCACCAGTGTGTGTTCACTGATCTCATGATCTGTCACTGGCTGTATGCTCAGTGGTTGTTGGGTAATCTTTGTCAGCCAATTATCTTTAAGAGGTGGGACCAAGTTAGGGCATGGCTTTCTGGGCATCGGGAGAAAAAAAAAACACTGCCTGGCCCAGGTGCTCTCTCTCTGTGGTTCCCACGCTATACAGCTGAGCTTAGACTACTCATTCCAGTTTCATGAGTTTGCCCATTATAATAAAGAAAATTATTATTGATCTACCTTGTAGTTAGCCTGGTGTTTCTCAACCCAAGATAATTCAACAACTGATCCCATGATCTGTCACCAGTGTGTATTCACTGATCCCATGATCTGTCACCAGTGTGTGCTCACTGATCCCATGATCTGTCACCAGTGTGTGTTCTCTGATCCCATGATCTGTCACTAGTGTGTGCTCACTGATCCCATGATCTGTCACTAGTGTGTGCTCACTGATCCCATGATCTGTCACCAGTGTGTGCTCACTGATCCCATGATCTGTCAC